>CM032230.1:99892500-100492500 GCA_019009955.1 Riptortus pedestris | reverse complement strand
TACTGAAGCTAAGTCCCTGATAAATTATTTAAATGAAAACTATGATATAGAAGTCACAGGAGGGAAGCCAATTCAACAGCTAACTACCTATTTGAAAAATGCCACTAAAGCATTCTCTGATTATTGCAAGAAAAATGGGGAAAAGCTAAAGTGGCGTACACACAAGTTGGGTATTCTGTGGAACAATCGGGGAAGAGGAAGAGGAATTGGAGAATCCAACTGTCACGGAAAGATTCTTTTATTCAACTGACCAGGTAGCTTGAAACATATAACCGGAAAAGAAACAACATAGGATTAAGCATAATTAATTTTAGGTTTTTTGACACAATTGTAAACCATTTTCAAGGATTAAATAGGATAGTGATGTTTATAATGTGATTTTTCTTGTTCTTTAAAAAAAATTTTTTCATAAAAAGTTTCATTCAGAACCAGAACTCCAAACGTCCTCTCCTGACTCATGCTCTTCTCGTAATGATGGATTGGTTTTCGAAAAGCTTGCATGATGATTCCTCGATCCTGTTCTGTCATTTGAGATTCATAGCTATTTAATAATCCAGTTAAGATATCATCGACATATTTTGAACAAAGGGTGTCTGATTGATAGCTGAGAACTTTGAAGGCAGGATTAGCGAGGTCAAGGATTAGGATTTCGTCGCAAGCATGTGCTAATTTGCTAAGTTTTGCTTGTTTTCTTCAGCATGGGGTCCTCTAAAAGTTCTATAGTGTCTCTGTGCATAATGAAATATGGTTCTAGGTGTTTCTATTTCCGTGAGACTCATTCTTCCTAAGTCTTTATTGTAAGTAAATTCTTCTGAGGGCTCACTAGAGAATGGGTTGTCACGGTTGACACATTTTTGATATAGTTCAACTCTTTGCTGTCTGTCTTTAGCCCAATACACTCTTAGAAAGAACTCATCACAAGAGGAATTCATGCACGACCATGGAGATATTCCCCCATCGCCTAAAAACTGTACCTTGGGCTCCAGGTTATTTCTTGGCAGGACATCTATTCTCCAAACTCTTCTGACATGATTTATGCCATCATGATAAGGCGCATCTGTGCCCCCATAGGGTTTATTATATGTTGAGACAATGCTGTCGATACTCCTGTTGCACATGTGTGAAAATCATCTCCAGGATTGATCCCTTGAGGCCTCATCGCTGATGTTTCTGTACCGTATTGAGCAGTGAAGTTGCCATCAATGTATCAAGAATTGTACTCTCCAAATGTGCCTGAGATCCAGTAGCTTTTAGATAGGGCTAAATTTATCCCAATTGTCTTCAAGACATTGCACTCAGTAAATATTGAATGCATTACTCTAAATGGTCTATAAATATTGCTCTATAAATAGTTTCAGTATCATGAATATTATCCGAGATGTTTGGATTTTATAGTTTTCCGTTTTCAGTAAACCCCCTCATTTTATATTAATAATAAGCTGTTATATCGTGAACCACTTCGTTACAAGGTTAAATAAGGAATTGTTGAGGAAGGGTTGTTGATTCCCCCCCCCCTTCTTTTGTTCTTGGATTACTAAAATTTAAGTAATTGAGATTAAAATTATTCTGATTCATTACAAATTGCAGCACTAGCAATAGTAAATAGTTTTTAATCAAATTAATATGTTATATTCAGATATATTTCATTAATGGTTTTTCTTTCCGGTTTAGAATTCAGGTTGGCTGGCCAATTCAGAGATTTGCGTTGTAGAGTTATTAACTTGTAACTGAAAGATTTCTCATTACCGTTTGTATTTATTCACTTAATATTCGCGGTGGTGTTGCCAGTATGCATATTTATCTGTTTTGTATAATTATGTATTATGTATATTTTATCAGTAGGAAATCTGGTTAGTTTACGCAGCCCTTGTGTGGCGGACTTTTATTGATAGAAAGGTGGTCTGCTTACTTGGATCATTTAAGGTACTTTGGAAATTAAAGACGTCTCAGAATGGCAGCTGACGATTTATCTACAACTTACTACCCTTTTTTTAGCCGGAGTGGGCTTGTTAAATTCAAGAACTCTAGGTTTTCCAAGTAATATTAAGACCAACGCCTTAACTCATAAGGCTAACTTGTGCTCCAAGAATTTTTTTAGGGACGAACTCATTAAATAAAATCCATTTACCATCATAACTATAAAAGGGTGGCAAGATATAGATAATCCGTTCCAATTAGGCTTAGTAGCACTTGAAAAATTATATAAAAAGGAAATTTACATTTACTTTTAAAGGCAATGCTTTCTGCTTAATTTATTCATTAAGCTGTAATTAATCAATTCATTTTAATTAAGCTGCAGTTGATCAATTCATTTTATATAATATGTAATTAATCAGTTCATTTCCATTTATTTTTGTTTCTTTGTAAATTTTCCCGAGGTGTCATTGTTTCCATTTTTTTTTCCTTCTTCTTCCCATTTATACACATTCTACTAATAAGTCAATAAAGGTAAGTATTTTAAACTATTAATTTCTGGTGGTATTTTCCATTTACACACTCACTCCCAGAAACAATCGCTCATCCAAGCCAGCAGTTCATCTTCGTGTCCTAGAACCCACAAGTTCAGCTGGAGAACAGGTTTCCTAGGCGTGAAGCAAGCCCTGTTCTATCTTGCCACCCTCTCTCTTCTGCACCCTCTTGAATTACTTCATCACTCCCAACTCCTCCAGGTAACTTCAACAACTTTCCACTCAGAAACTTTGCCCGTCTGTGGGAAGTATAGATGGGAGATCTGCTCATTTATTCAATCCCCGTAAGATTAAATTCGTGTTACGGCTCTGTGTTTCATTGAATTGACAGTTTACTAGTTACTGTGAATTAACTTTCCCCCCATTTAAGACTTCATTTTATATTCACTATGATATTGAGTATCTGGTAGTAGTGAAGAGTATAAAGAAGCTTTACTTCCTTATTTATTTCCTCCATACTCATATTATGAAAATATTGGATAACAATTTGGTTTTATATTTCTAAAAGCCAATAAAACTATTTTCTGATTATACTTCTGCTAATTTTCTGTGATAGGAATGCGGTTTTGAGATTGGTCCAGGAATGATGAGATTAACGAAAACTCCATTGATTCGAGAAGATACTGAAAAAAAACTTACGTTCAAATCTCTTTCCATAGTACGTTATTATGTTGTTACGTTCATTACAAAAAATAATAAACATTGTTTATTTGAGTTCTTTTGGATTGAAAATTTAAACACACAGGCTTTAGAGTTTTTGTCACTGCACAATTGATTTAACAATGTACTACAAAGTTGGTTAATTATTCTTAACTACTACTCACAGTACGCACTGGTCTTCTTATTGCACAGTCCAATAACTAACGATTGCTGAAGTTCACAAAGATAACGGCACTACACTGTTCTTTTCGTAAACAAGGCACAACACTGTTTTCCACAAAACACTTCACCGCACTGCAGCTAAAACGAATTGTTCACTAAAGCTGCACTGAACGCACTGTTATTCACTTGAAGAGAGCGGGCTTAAACATCAAAGGAAATTCTCTAGACATGCCTAAATCCCGGACGGGTATTGCTGAGAACGGGCTAGACCATCATCGGTCGGGACCATTCATCTACTTCATACTTCTTAAATATTGTTGCGAAAATTATATACATGAAAAAATTAAACAGATATAGTCACGGATTTTGGATGTACGAAGTAGACCAATGGGTAGATTTCTGGACGAGTCACGGGCTCATCCTTTGATGTTTGCCGCTCCTCTATACAAGCATGTCCCACTCGTCCAAGAGTTTAGTTTGTTCTCAGCATTTTTCATCAGTGCGACTTAGTGCAGTGCGGTAAAGTTTTTTAAGTGAAGAACTGTTTTGTTCCGTGACTCTGTTGAGAACACTATAGTACCGTGTTTAAAACAGTGCAGTGCCGTCTTTTTGTGAACTTCAGTGACCGTGAGTAAATTATTAGACTGTGTAATCTGAATAACAGTGCCGCTATCAGTGCATGCTGTGTAGTAATTAAGAATAATTAACCAAGTCTTTTGTGCATTGTTAAATAAATTGTGTAGTAATAAAAACTGTGAAACTTGTGTTTTTTTTAATTTTGTAATCCAAAAGAACTCTAAGAAACAACGTTCATTACTGATTTTGGTAATAAAACGAAATAATATGTATTAACTCTGCTTAATTTTTCATGTACGTAGTTTTCGCAACAATATACTATGATACTAGAACTCGTAATTTATTTATTTGTTGGTTGACCAGTAAAATTGGCCAAAGGGAAGAAGTTCGTGAGAGCAATATACACAAAATTTCAATAAATGTAATATGCAGTACCTGATGTCTTTAGTGTGGATTTCCGTTGACAAAATTGTCATTCTACGTGCGGTTAATTCGTCTCCCTAAACTTGTGAGAGATTTATTGGAGTCTTTTGACCATTGTTTTTTTTTTCTTTTTACTTCAATTTACATATTACATTTCTACCATTTCATTAGAGAAGGGATTATCCAAATATCGAACATTATAGGCGTTGAGCCGTTCTACAGGTTATCCCGTGTATATTATTGAGAGAGGATATTCTCCCCTTGAGACCTAACGAAAGTAAAAGCCTTGCGTATAGGTGACTGCCTAATAAAAAGTTAGTCCTGCTAATAAGGTTGACTGCTCCCCCATAGCGCCCTTCTACAGTCACTGGATTATTCCGATCGATATTTTCTCCCTCTCGCCTCCTTCTACAGCGTCCTCTTCCTAATATATTCACCATAACCACTTGATTCTGACGACGGTATTAAAAAGTGTATTTCAAATATACACGTGTTCATTTTATTTAAATTAATACGTGGAACCTAATATTTTAGAATATTTAACTCTCTTAATTTTTATTATTTTAAAACTAAATATCAAGTTCATTAATGGCTGAAATTCGACCAGTGGGTGGGGTGGGGGTGGTTAGCGGGGAATTTTGAAAATTCGTAATTTCTAGTATTTTTTTTTCTTCTTCATTTACGTCTACGTTTTTGCTGAATTAATTTTATGTCGTATACATTATTCCTGTCTACTGAAATTTCCCTTATGCATTGATTTTCTTACCTGAGATAAAATAAGGGAAATCTGCTAAAAGAATGAACCATATCGTGCATTTTAGCAGATTATCTTTAAGGGAAATCAGCTATTGAGGTCCTGCTCATGATGCGATTTTCGTAACGTTTTCCTCAAATGTCTATCGATCCTGCCCTGGAGATCGATGGACGAAAATGAGGTCCGTTCAAAACTATATATATATATATCGCAATTTTTGTTTTATCGTTTCCAAACTTGATATTTAAACGTGTTATGTAAAACTAAAGATCAAGTCCGTTAATGGCTGAAATCCGATCAGTGGGAGCGGGTGGTTCTTAATGTAATGTTCTATAAATGTTGTTTTGTACTGTTTTTCACTATCTCGATTATTAACTGAGATATTTGTGTTTTTTTAGTTTTCGGCCCTCCTCTCCTATATGTCATATTGACAGTAAGATTTTATATTATGAAGTACTTTATTTGAAGCGTAAATACCAAATATTGAACTTTTACGTTTTGAGATAAATGCAAATAGGTGACGCACGACGGAAAATCTGCTTAGTTTATGCTGTCCCTGCGCGACGGACTTAGTCCTCTCAACAACTAAACATATTTATTTTATTAAATTAATTTGATAGTGAATGGGTGAACTTATTGCTGAAAGCGACGGTACTTATTACAGTCTGAAGGAAAATTCTTCCCTCCACACTATTTAGGTATTAGGGCTATAGCTTTCAACCAGCCCCTTGCTGCCATCTTCTCGTGCCCATTTTACCTGTGTGATGGTTTATTTATTTATTTTTTCTTGTGTTCTATCGGAGAACCGTATCCGGTGGCTGGCGTATCGCATATGCTCTGGGAAATGTTCTCTATAGGGGATTATTCCGAAAGGAGTGCCGCTCTTTTTCGGTCCCTTGTTAAAGAAAACAAGACTCACAAGGATGGTGACTTGCAGCCTTGTTCCCTAGCCGAGTTCTTCCCAGCCCAGTTAGCAGTAGGAATTGAAAGCAGCTCAACCGAATCTGTCTCTTTGGTAAAAACCATCCCCTCTTGACCTATTGTTCGCTAGAAGGAGGTCGTGACATCTCTGGAGGTCCCATTGACTTTTTTACTTGTTGAAAATAATGCGGCAGGTGCTAGTGCCGTTATTGGCAAGGAGCCCGTTATATCAAAATACAAGTATTAACTCCTTAAATAGTATATAACGCAGTACAAGTTTCATGTTAATTTAACTTCCTTTATCTTCACACTAACAAATTTAAATAATTATTATATTTTTGAGCGTTATTATTGCATTATTCTAATGCTAATTATCTGCAATCGTTGGCTCAAAAACAAGGAAGGCTTTGGTAAGACAAATATATTAATTCTTGTAACCACAATAATAAAAATTACCATTATTATGAGTGGGATCGAAATATATAAAATCAATCTTATTGCAATGTAATTTCCCATAAATGTTACATAAATGTCCTTCCCTTCTATTTTGAGATCGCTTAATTTTCAATTTTTATTTTTATTTTTAATTTTTAGCCTTCAGTGAACTCCCACTCCTACTCATGACAAATTAACAAGAAGTAATACAATGATACACTTTATTCGAAGCTTAAACCCCGAATATTGTTTTCATTTAACTTACATGAAAATACGTTCAGTAATGACGTCATCAATAAAGATTTGAATGTTTTTAACTCATAAATATTTGGTAATTCAAATAAAGGGTTAGAGCCGCCAATATAAATGATACTATTATCATACCTATCGGTGGAGACCGTCGTCACTGGCTGATGGTTGAGTACCGCTGGGATTGTGCTATCGATGCGATGGCATCATGTTCAAGCCTGTCAACAGTTGTACTAGCAGTACAACTATTACCGCTTGCCAGCGGTACTCAACCATCAGCCAGTGACGACGGTCTCCACCGATAGGTATGACAATAGTATCATAAATATTTATTTGATCTATACTATAATCGATATTTAACCGTTTCATGCAGTAGTCCATAGTCACTAATGGCTGACCTCGGACTAGGAGTGAGGGGGTTTAGAGGGGGATTCGAAAAATCAAAATATCTCCGTTATTATTCGTCTTATTGAAAAATCCCTCACTTCTACCTAACTGATTTTTACTTACAAGTAGAATATGTTTGGTGTTTATCAAATAAGCACTTGGGATATGTGCTTAGTTTACTCATGCACCGGATTTTTTAAGAACCTGGAGAAACTGTGGATGGCTATTTATATATATATATATATATATATATATATATATATATGTGTGTGTGTATATGGGGCTCAGGTTAGCCATGCGAGTTAAAGCGTTGACCTTTATCTTATATGGCAAACCTAGAGTGGCGAGTTCGATTCTCGCCTGGGGAAAGAAAATTATTTAGTGACGAAATTCACTAAATAACATCCTAAAATCCCACCCTGCCTAGAAAAGAGTGGTAACCTGTAGATAACCCTTCCCAATTAGCCTGAGTTGCAAAAAGTGGACGTTAATAAATAATAATTATATATATATATATATATATATATATATATATATATATATATATATTTATAGAAAGGGAGAGAGAGAGAGAGATGTGTGAGTGCGTGCTTGTGTGGGTTGAAAACCACTGCTTGTCCTTGTAGCCTTTTCCCCATTCTTCTATTCCATGAGAAAGTGTCTCAATCTGTTTTTAATATTTTCATATTTGAAAAATCCCCGATTGGGAGACTCCATTCTGCCACTACCAATGTTGAAATATATCCAATGGCATAACTTCTTTTAAATTTTATCCTTTCTATTGTTTTTTTGTTTTTTAAAAGGATCTTTAGTAACAAGCCAAATAAAGCATACTTTTCAAGGTGAAGCTTATTATCAACATCATTCCGTTCAGGGATTTGCAGTATCCTATAGTATGTATACTACCAATACGATATTTTCGAAATGTAACAAAAGGGGTGGTTGTGATATATATTATATATATATATATATATATATATATATATATATATATATGTGCTGATGTTTTCGACCAGGTTATATATATATATATTTATATATGGTGTGTTATTCTTTTCGGAGTTTTGGTCAATGTTGGTGAAATAAATCTTAGTTTATGCCGATATTTCGGGAATCTTTTTTTTTCTTCTTCAGGACAAGACTAAAGATACCTATAAACTATTATACATGGTTCTTGCACTATGACTAGGGTTATCTATAACGATAAAAAATCGGCATAAACTAAGATTTATTTCGCCAATATTGACCAAAACTCCGAAAAGAATAACACACCATATATATATATATATATATATATATATATATATATATATATATATATATATATATATATATATATATATACATATATACATACATACAATCTTCAATGTTCCTTCTAATTTAATGAGGAGGCGTCGCTAATCACTACACTCAATTATACTAAACTATTGTATGTTACTATTAGTGTGTTTCGTTATTGTTAAAAAATAAATCGTTTGAGTAAGTGGAGTAAATACGAAGCTTGTTTCCGAAATTCAAGTTGATAATTGAAAAGGTGGTGCTGTATTTATTTTTCAACATGGTTTATTATTAAGATTTTGTTATATATACAGATACATAAATCTTTGATGGGCTCCGTCATTTCTGCCCGAACATTGTGTTCATTGACTAGCAGCTTTATTTTTCGTATATTATTTCTTTTTTTATTAATTATTTGAACTTTTTCAAAATTGAAATTGCTTTTCTTGGAGATGGAATGATCCGTCAAAGCAGACTTATTTTCATTATTGTTAATACTTTTTACTTGTTGCTTTACCCTTTTATTCCGCAGCTGCGAGGATTCACCTATATAACTTCCATTGCAGGAGTTACAGATTATTTCGTATACATTATATTTAGATTTTGATTCCATTATTTTTCCTTTAATTCTACTGAAATGTTTTTTTCATAGAGGCCCTTAGTAACCGGATTCCGTTTCACCAGGGATTTTGCAATATGAGATATATCGTAAAGAAGTTTTAAGTTTAACAAATCCTCCCTCTCTACGATACAGAGTGGAGGAGAAAGAAAGGTAGTTAGAGAGCTTGTTAAACTTTCAAGGAAGATTGCAGTTAATTCGTAGTAGATGTGTTTTAGATTCCTCTGAATAGGGTGGGCTGGAATGGTTTCGACACATGTTTTCGTTCCACCCTTTGCCAATTGACGGCTCTTCTACTGGTACAAGGGTTAAGGGATGTTGTCGTTAGATAGTGGAGTAGGGTTTGACAGGCTTCCCACTCCCTTGCTGTAGTATTAACTGTGGAAAAAGGGTTAACAGAAGAAAAAAAATGTACTGGAGGCAATCATCTTTTAACAGATTTTCCGTGTGGAAAATCATATATTCAAGTTGTACTCGTGACGGAATTTTCGGAAAATTTCCACCAATGCCCATCAATTCTTCTTTGGTGATGGTGTCTTTTTTTAAAAATACATGACTAGTTATATTTTTTTTATTACCATTCATTTTAGGTGTTTGACTATTTTTTTAACTTTTAACTCTGATTTTATATTACTATAGATTATCTGTATTTTTAAATTGGAACCATCATTTTTATTTGTATTGTTTTATTAATTCTTATTTTGTGAATTTGCCTTCTATGTGTACACATTTTTAATAACAAACGAAGCTTGTATTACGTTTGCTAATGGTTGTGTATTGGCAAGCAGGGTACTGATGATGGAGTCAGTGCTCCGAAAGCACTAATAGCTTGTCGCCCAAAAGATTACAAGGACATTCGAAACACAAACCTTTAGGAATAGAATAAAAATGTATATATACGCACATTTAGTAACGGAGATATTTCAAGCAACTCGCTCCCTAAGGTTCGATTTCAGACATTAACAAACTTGTTCTTTATTTTGACATTAAAATATTAAATATCGAGTTTGGTAACAATCAAACAAAACGCGACCGCTAGAGGGTTTACAGAGCATATATATATATATATATATATATATATATATATATATATATATATATATAATTTTGAACGGACCTCGTTTTTGTCATCTCCTAGTTAAAGTCAATGAACGTTTGAGGAAATTTATCGAAAATCGCGTCTTGAGTACAACCTTAAATAGCTGATTATAACCCTTAAGAGAAATAAGCTTAAAAGTTTCGTTTCACTTGTGAAGCAATCATACCCTGGCTAGAGCGGTAACATACACGTGTATATTTATATATATATATATATATATATATATATATATATATATATATATATACAGTTTTGAAGGGACCTCATTTTTCGAAAATCGGGTCGTGAGTGCGACATAGTAGCTGATTTCACTTAGTGGAAATCAGCTAAAAAGAACTCTTTTATGGTTACTCCATTCAATAATAAAAAACTATTATTTTGATAAATCACAAAACTTCGTTGTTTGTTTTTTGGTTTACAATGTATGCAGGTATTGCATAAGCATGCTAACGAAGTAAACATGCGTTACATAAGTATGCTAATGAAGTATACATGCTAATGGAAAAATGAAAACCCTATATAGACATCTCGAATGCTATTTTCTTCTTCTTTTTTACGTATTTAAATATTTTAAGTATTAGCAAAATATTTGGATTATTTTAAAAAAGAATTATTAAGCACGATTTGTACATATAGAAAGGTAAAATACATTTAGAATAGAAAATATATTCGTTTACTTTAGGAAGTTAATTTGATACACACACTCATTCTATCTTGTGAAATTGGTGAAACCCCAAAATTTACAATGATTTCGTTACAGCAATCGTTCTTTATTTTCTTGAATAGTTTTTGTTAAGCATATTGATTTGGCTCTATCTACATACAAAAATTTGAATGAATTTATGTTTAAATTATTAGTTACTTTGCAAATTATACAAGTGTCGTTCGAGAATCAGCCATGAGTTTTTGAAGATAGTTTGAGCCCCCCGATTCAGAGAAATACTGCCATGAGCCAAGTATGCGGTTATTCTTTATCTATTCTGTAAATAGCACTTCTCTTTATATCGTTTGTCATGGTTCATGATTCAGAGCACACTTCCGGAGTACAATTTTCATCTTCATCTTTATCTGTAGTTGTTTTCAAAGCTATAAGGAAGTTCTGAGTATTTTAATTAGAAGTTTATTTTACATTGTTGTAAGTTAATATGATTAGCGTAGAGTATGTCGAACAAATTATGATTGATACAGTCTTTGGTATTTTCTTTAAGTGCCACCATCTTATTCTACGGCCGATTACGACGTTTCCTGGGGTCTTCATGCTTCTTTTCCTTTTTGAGCCTAGAAAACTTATCTTCGTCACCCTAAATGTTTTGTTTTTTTAATTTTTTTTTACAGTGTTCACATATTGTTTTACACAGCACAAATGTTCGCCTCTGCTTCTCATGCATCAATTGTGCAGTTCATTCTTAATGCTTTGGATCTCATGAATCCATGGTTATGCTTTTGTGAGAGGGGGAAGAGAATCCCCATGTATTATTTGAATCTCCAAGTATAATATGAATAAGAGGAACTGTAATTCAATCTTCAGTGGTAGAGAAAGTCTAGGGGTGAAAATTATAATGATTCAGGCTTTCATTATAGCATTAGCTGTGGACTAAAGGGGTAGAGGGAGCAACAACCCTACTTCCTTGTCTGGTAGTTGGCGAATATGTGTGATGCAGTCAATTTACGGGCAAAGTTACTGAATATTACAAACGCCATTTCGAGATCATTGAGGAGCTTCAAGGCATTTGTACGAAAAACAGTTAACCGACAACCTTCTCAGCCGGTTTTCCTAGAACCTGGGCTTAACCATTTGGCCTAGAACCTTTTTCAACCGGTTTCCCTAGAACTTCTTCTTGGCCAGTTGGCCTACACCTTTCTCATCCGGTTTGCCGAGAACCTGTGCTCAGCCAGTTGGCCGAGAACCTTTCCCAGTCAGTTTGCCGAGAACCTTTCTCAACCAGTTTGTCTAGGACCTCTTCTTAGCCAGTTGGCCGAGAACCTTTCTCAGCCAGTTTGTCCAGAACCTGTGCTTAGCTAGTTGGCCGAATACCTTTCTCAGCATTTTAAACCGCATTCGAATTGGTTAGTACTTTGGTTCGCTACCAAAGTTAGCTGGTAGTGGACTAGCTGCATTATAGTGAATATATCAGTCTGACGTGCCGTTGGTATGACGAAGGGCATTGAATCTTCTAGATCCTATTGACTAGCAAACTTGCCGTTCACCCCTGCCGCCCACCGAATAGATTTAGACCCGTCAGTCTACTGGAGACAACTCCCGGCCTTTATTAGTTCACGGGGGCTACACGTTTCGTAGATCAGTCACTTCGTAAAATTCTTTTCGAACCGAGATGTACAGTCACCTGAACAGATTGGTTGTCGTCGAGGATCTTGATGAATCAAACACCATCCTGACACAGCCGGCCCTGCATTACCTGAGATTTACCTACTCCTGTCAACGATGTTTCATGGAACCGCAGCTGACAACCTGGCAGCTTCTATGCAACAGCATTCCAAGTTATCCGAACATGCACCGGCGAGTATGAGGCGCCTGAATCCAATCAACGCTAAACCCTTGCCTTGTGTTAGCCACTACTGTCGATCCTGCGGCCGTAGTTTTTTTATTTAATATTATTATTATTTCTTTTTTAAGTTTGATCTATTATCCAGTCTAAAATGCAGTTCACTAAAGATTGCCATATAAAACGTTTTTGAGAAAGTTTTAGCAGCTAAGTGAGTAACAAAATTGTCCTACCAAGTAATGATAAAGATGAATTGGTATCAAATGGCAATATAAGGGGGCTTAGAAGCCGAAATGTACCGCTTCATGTTTTAATACCGAGGGTCGAAGTCAGACGTCAGAGGACTACAGCAAATTTGATCAGCTGTGGGAGTCGTGAATTGACCTCATCCCATGAATCTTCAGACTCACAGCTGAGTCAGGGCGGAATTTCACCATCGGCAAGGGATCGACGAAGTGCGGCAGGAATACGCAATTCAAGGCAGTCCAGTAGGAGCAATGGACTTCGAGTAACGCTAGTTGACATTGAGGCTGATTGCAGGTTTCAGCAGGAGCTCCGTGATATTCGATGGAAAGAGAAAGACGTGAACTACAGCGACAAGAGGAAGCTGAAATGCGAAAACTTCAGGGAAGAGAGAAGGAGCTCTGGCAGCATTATGAGATGGAGAGGGTGCAGAGTGCTCAAAGGGCGTGTGTATCGGGAAGCCAGGTTAGACACCAATCTAATATTAACTCTTTTTTGGGCCGAGCCATCGGACTTCAGGACAGCGGCATTGCAGAACAAGCCACGAGAAACTTATATCTCCACTCAACCTAACCATTTATGTCTTACCAATAGTCGGGGTCAGATTTCGGTCTCAAATATTACCCAGGACACGCTGATAGTTCACCCCAGTATAGTAGACGTCCGTGGTAAAGATTCTCCACCTTTGGAACAGGAGTCTGCGGGGCCGTCGAGATGAGATACTTATTGGGCAAAAAAAATCAGCTAGTAAAGCGCTGCCTACACCACCGAAAACATCGGAGGTCATTCGTACTCACGAGCTATTATATGACCGCCCAATCTTAATAATAAATAACCTATTCTACAAGATTCGAATATTCTAAAAGACCTTTTAGACCTATTCATAAAATTAAGTAACCAGGTGATTGCTATAGAGCCTACCGAACACTCCGAATATCTATCTAACCCCCAGCTGGTGGAGGAAATTCTAGGGAAATTAAGTTCGACACTGAAGCTCCAATGGGGGAAATTCGCAGCTTTCAGGGATGAATAGTTAATTTGAGTGATTTTAAACGCTGGTTGGGTGTTAAGGCTCTAGGGGCAGTTCATGTATTCCCTTCATTATCAAACTCGAGAAAAAAGATTTTGACCTGATGGCCGTCACTGAACTTCATTGCTGAGGCGTAAAATCAATTAAGCAAGTCTGTCAGAACTCTAGTCTGCTTTTATTGTAAGAGGTTGAGGGGTGTCCATCTTTCAAAGACCTGGCTTTAAATGAGCGCCACAAATTGGTCCAAAATGCAAAATTATGCATTATATGCCATAAAAGTTTCGAAGCGTTATCCCGTGTTTTAATGAAAATCCTTCGTTCGCTTGAAAGGACCAAATGATGATCAAGTCATCTCTGCTATACTTGACGATGTGGGTAAAAGTTGACTCTTTTAGATCAGGACGTCGTAAAATTTCTTATGCTTAAAGAAAAGAAATCATCTCTCTTTATCCAGTGGTTAAAAGAGGAGGGCGAAAATTCTTAAGTCCTCGATTTCTCTATATCAGGCGTTTATTCTGGGTGCAAAGGATTGCAGTTATGCAATGTTCAATCCACAAAGGACTTGTCCCTTCCTTCTCGAAACACTAGTATACGCGTGAGTATCCTTGCAGATATTATCAGACCAACCTTGACGCTCGAACCTTCTACCATCCCCTGCCGTTCATAGTCTCCGGCCAATCATTAGTATGTTGCCCATTTCAAAATTGAACGACAACCAGCCATAGAATGGGGATTCAGTCGATTGGACGCTACATTAGATCCGTACACAACACCTACTCGCACCGTTTGTGACGCGCCTCTCCCGTTACGGCCCAAAGATGCCCTGCTAGCGGACGACTCCAATGATAAATTTCTACAGTGTGGCCTTATCCACAAAGACATTTACCTCTCCCTTGTCACCCAAGCCTTCTGGGCATGCTTCATGGCCGAAATGAGAAATTCACCTCGTTCATACAGTTGCACTACAGGATCTCTCCCGAACTCCCCATCAGCAAGAAATTACTCAACCTCGATGACGCTAAGGCTCTGTAATGAGCATACGCGCCATCAGGTGACAGGGCATTCGCCGACATTATACGCAGCTTTCTTAGAGAAACTAGAGAGGGTTCGCTGCGCCAAGAGTGGAATCCCAGCTGCATGAACTCTGCCGATAACTGCGAAAATCTTGATAGATCCGTTCCTGAGGAGACCATTTCTATTTCTCGACGATTTGAGAATTCTGCCCCTGGATCGGCTGTCGTACAGGGTATGGAAAACATCGATCGAGAGAGCAGGTTGATGTCCAAGATATATAATATATGAACATTCTGACGCACTTTAAATCTGTCCTTATCAGTCACAGTTTAAGAAGTAAAGGCGTAAAAGAATAAGAACAGAACTGAGAAACTCACTAACCTGAACAAAGCCCGAAGAACAACCCTTTCCTACGGCGAGGGCTCTGTCCCTCGTGCTCATAACGGGGCCAACGTACGTATAATATAAGGTAGGGCTATTTGGCGAATAGCCAATCAGAATGCAGCAAGCCTTTTACGTCACTAGGAACCAAGACTCGGGGACGACCAGCTGAAATACGATCAATATAAGCTGTTATCTGATTGATTTGGTGAATACAAAATTATTAAAATGGTATATGTCTGTAAACGATACAAATTACTTTAGTTAGATATATTTTAGTTGAAATAATCTATCTATAAATTAGATTCCATTAAAAATAAATACACAATAGTTCCTTAAAATTGAGATATATCCCTTCACATTTAAAAATCGTAATTGTTCTTCGTAATCAACACAATACAATGAAAAACTTTACTAATAAGATGAAATGTTCAAAACATGAAAACAGTAATGACATTATACGAACAAATTAAAGTTAATAACATTGAACTAACCAAGCAATAAACAAAGATATCCAGTTACTAGAATGTAAGTTAGTTAATTATTTTAAACATCATCTAGTCCATTCAGGTGCAAGATTTTTAAAGGCATGTAGTCCTTCTTAAAAATATGCCCATATTTAGAGTCACTAGGAATTCTTGGTTCCAGTTGTATCCGTGTGAATGAAATTGGGGCCTATGCATTGAAGTCCCATAGAATAAATAACTTTGAAGGAAACAAGTATTATCATTCATTACTAATGGACCATGGGAAATAAATTCCTATACTGCACTATAGGACACACTACATAAAAATAATTCTGTTTCTTAGTTTTTAAATCTAACCTTTTAAAAGGCTGTCATTGACATGAAGTCCTTCTTGTAATAAAAAGATGCTAACATTTCGAGTCGCAGGGATTAATCTGTTCCAGTTGCATCCTTGTGAAGAGAATGGTACTGATGTTGGAGAGATGCTTTGAACCCGCACAGTCCCATCGAATAAATAGCTGTGAAGAAAAGATGTAATATCATTAATGATGGAGCATGCGAAATAAACTCCTTTAGGAGACACTTAAAGAAAGTAATTATCTTTCTTACAATTTAAATCTTACCTTTTTAAAAGTTGCTATTGGCATGTAGTCGGTCTTGTCCTTTTTTAATGCAAAGATGCTGATGCTTCCCATTTACGTGCTTTCCTTGCAGCACTCTTTTCTTTTCTTTGGTGTTTATACATCGTATTCAAATGATTCAAGCGGATAAATGTTCTTATACGTGCATAACATTTGATTACTTTTTTATTGAGGTGGGGAAATTTTTCTTGTATGAGTTGGCAAAAATTTCAATAACATTGTCTATCTTCACTATATTTTGGCCGTGTAATATGCCAAATGTTACCTCCATTTGTTGAACTTTTTGAAGCCAGTCGTCAGTTGGTTTAATTAAACCACCCCGAGAAATTTGTCTATCCATCCAAAGGCTAGAGATGGTTCTGGCTCTATTTTACATGTAGGAATACTTAAATTTTTATCATGTTTTGTACATTTATGTGCCACGTACCCTGCAATAAAATGAAGTCCTTCAAATTTCACAGCCAATTGCAGGTTCATTCGAATCAATTTCGGTAACACTCTGTAATGTATTAGGTTCTTCAATATTCATTTCAGTGCTTAGCGCTATGCTTCTTACTTCTGAATCTTCTTCTAGCAGTTTCATGAGATCATCAACATCTGGTACACCCAGAAAAATTTTGCTAGTTAAATAACTTTGTGACGAATAATCATTTTCAGTTTTGACCGGCATTGCAGGACAATTTTGGGTTATGAGACCCCATTTGTTCCTAGTAATAATAATTTTAGACGGTGCTTCACTTCGGTTGGTCTGTGATTATCATAAAAATGGCCTTAAATCTCGTAATTGGGAAAATAAATTTTCTAAGCAGTCTTGATTTAATCTGGCTATTAAAATATGTTTCATATTTTTACTTAGTATGTAGTGATATGCCTTATAAAGAGCTAATATTTAATAGAAATCCTTTCTGAAAACGAACTAAAGTTTTGGATTTTTCAACGTGCATTTGAATACATTCTTCTTCAAATGTATTTATTACACCTAAGTGGAATTCTGGAAGCATTCCAAACCCACTAGAAAGTAAATTCTTTGAGTTTATGGGAACCCTTGAATTTAATATGTCAAAAGTTTCATTCACTGAACTGATAAATGCAGCTAAGCTCTCATTTTTTAGTACATAATCTATAGCCTTTGCTGAATAGTTTGATAATAGTTGAGTCTCACATTTTTGTCTATCACGCCCTCTTACTTCAAGGTGATCATAAGCGCGGACATATTTTTATTTCTCCACCATCTTTTGTCAACAACCTATTTTTGGGAGAATAAGAAAAAAGAACTAAAGCAAAAATACGATAAAAATAAATAAGTTCGCTTTCAAGTTAGTTTCTCGAACATCATTTTGGAACAATCAAGGGTCGACCGCTTAAACCTCATGTAAATGAAGAAGGGGGCGATGTTCTAATTTCCATCTGTAACTGGTTCTAGTGAGCTGAAGGCACGGTGGTGCCTCTGGTAATAGGTTTAGGTTAGGGGTTGCTCCACCCTCTGACCTTAGAAAGGGAAGGGGCAAGCTCTAGTTGTGTTCCTACATCGATAAGACTCGAATACGATCACTGCTACCAGATAACCTACTTAATGAATTTGACATTTAGGAGGACATTGATATTAATTACAATTTTGATCTCTGAACTTAGGGTGATAATAATCTAGGGCGTTTGGATTTTTACATTGGAGAGTAAAGTGATTTTTCTGGGGGATCACTACCCATCGACCAGATTTATATCGATGTTGCAGCGCAAAAAATAAAATAAAAACGATACAGAATGCTCGTTGTTTAAGCAACTATGCGTGCTATGTAAGAAGAAATATCAAATTCGTTGACGTTTAAAATCTGACCAGGAGGGGAGGAGATGAATTTCGAAATAGCTTTGTTATTATGAATCTATCAAAAATTGTTGTATTACAAATTTTAGCGACGACTCACGTACTCGTGAGTCGTTCGATATAGTTATTTTCATCACTAGTACGCAAAGTGTATCTTTTCTGTACGAGGTCGAGTTTCACGTACGAGGCGAAGCCGAGTTCGGGAATAAGACCGAGTACAGAAAAGATACACTTTGCGTGTTGTATATGTTGAAAATGACTTTTCATTATACTGTACCTATTCTTAAAAGGAAATAAGGTAAATATTTTAATATTTTTATTCTTATAAAAAAATCAGAAGATAAAGATATGAATTCTAAAATATGAAACATATGTTTATTAAACTGCAAAGGTTATTCAACAGATAAATAGAATAGGCAATAGACCTATAATTTAAAATTAATATTTGTTGTGCAATTTTTATTTTTACTTATATTAATACCTTTTTGCGGTATTGATTGCTTAATTATTGACAAATTTTTGTTCGTTGTGCATTCTACTACATCTTTTTCAACTCTAAAAAGGTCATCTACTGTGAAATAATCATCATTTTCAATTATGTAACAGCTGTTACTTTTCTGTACTAGTAAAGAAAAGTATCACTTGCGTACTCAAACGATACACTGAAAACACATGTTATTTTAACAGTATAATGAAAAATATCTATCCTTGCGGTATAAAAATACCAGAGGTTAAAAAAATATGTTCAGTTAGTAAAAAAAAGGTTAACCAGAATTGCTAGATAAAAATTACATCGGCGAGTTAAAAATTATTATCTAGTGTCCCGTGCTAACTGTGACTGAGTTGTGGCTGTTGAAACTGTACTATAGTGAATAGTGAAACGAGATTTGTTACTTGTAAATATTTCATGCTAAGAAGTTTTTATTGTTTTTAATATAAAGTTGAAAAGCGCGAACAGAACTATTTATTTCCCCCCAAGTCCAATAAAAAATCGTATAGGAAGTGTTATTTAATTCCTCTTTAGATTTGTTGTTAACTGTAATATTAACAGATATTTGTCGGGTTTTTATTTTAGTTTTGCACACCTGACTAAACACCTACCCTACTTTACACTAGTGAGTAGCCAAGATTTCATTATGTGCCGTATTTAGAACTTAAATTCGGCGTATTGTTTTCATCCGATCAGGAGTGGGGTATAGAGATGGGGTTCAATAAAAAATACATAACATCTTCGTTTTTACAAATAAGTCTGTTCAAAAAATGTTTCCTAACTAATCTTATTACAAATTTAATGTTCTACATTTATGTTTTCTAAATATTTATTCTGAGCCTCGAATATTATCCAATACATACCGTCTATTTAGTTTTCTGTTAGCTCTCATTTTCAGCTAAAATTACGAATCATGTTTACATAGGTTTCTTGTAAGAGAATATTAGCAAATTGACGATGTCAGATCCGTAGCGCGTCTAGTACGTGCGATATCTGCTTAGTACATGCAGCCCGCGCTTAGCGGCCATGTTTTATTTGAAAAATAGAGAGTAGGATAATAATAAGGTGCAGGCTACTTAATGACTGTACAAAACTCGATATTTGTATGCTGGTTGAGTAAAACTGTCACACTTCCATAATAAAGGTTTATTCAAGTGACAGAGTGCGCTCACGTCCTGGATGTTGTCTTGGAAGGCCCTAGGGTCTAACAATATTTAAGCCCATTGAAATAATTGAACTATAGATAGCCTGTGAACTAGGTTTTATTAGACAAAAATGTGCCACATGTTTACACTACAAAATCACACTGAACACTAAATGTGGCGAGGTTATTTATTTATTTATTTTATAGTAAATAGGCACCGAACTCAGAAGAGTTATTAAAATTTATTACTAATTAAAATCCTATATACATCCTCAATCTGAAATTTAAATATAAATATTCGGTACTTTCCTGTTATGGGGACCCCTACTGGAAAATATCGATATTTCCGGGTTTATATCGATATTTCGATACGATATCGCTACTGTTTCGATATGAATGAACACCGCGAAATCAACTGTTAACTAGAATAAATATACCGCCATTGTGTTGTAGCATTCTCTGTGTTGAGTAGAGTCGTACTTTCATAGCGTTATAAAATGTTACTGTGGGATTTAGCAACAGAAGAAAAGAGTCGAATTACTTTTTTAAAAAGTAAGGGAGAGTTGCATAATGAACGACAGTGTGACAAAGGTCATAGTATGAAGAATTACGTTTCTGACGAAAAACCATTTTGGAAATGCAACTCTTGCAAAACCAAGGTAGGTTTACGTACTGGTACTTGGTTTGAGGGAAGCAGAATGACATTCACTACTGCAATTTGCTGTATATACCTTTGGTGTGAAGAGCTAACATCTGTTGATTTTTTTGAAAGGCAATTGGGAATGAATAAAAATACAACAGTAGATTGGAATAACTACATGAGGGAAGTAACCGTCGATGCTCTCGAGAAGAAAAAAGTTGGCAAAATCGGTGGAAATGGTTTTGTGGTTGAAATAGACGAGAGTTTATTTACTAAAAGGAAAAGCGGTACTGGGGGAGTGTTACCTAAACAGTGGGTTTTTGGTGGACTTTGCCGTGAGACCAATGGACGATTCCTAGTGAAAATTCCTGATAGGAAGGCGGAAACATTGATGAATGCCATCGAAAATCATATTGAGGTAGGAGGATTCTCACATTTTACTGTTAACCACAGTTACCATTTTGTTGATCCAATTACTAACACACGTTACTGGAGCTAACAGGTGGAACGTATGTGGTGATGAGCAAAATGGAGAAATAAAAGGCATCGCGGCACAACACGACACCATTACACCATTTAGACTCTTATCTCTCAGAATATATCTGGAGAGAATACGTCAAACACGAAAATTTAAATCGTTTTGATTGTATTTTGTCTGATATAGCTTCCTTTATGCCGTTATGTTAGATAGATATTTTAATTGTTTTTATTGTTTTATAATAATTTTTCATTAAAAGCTTTAATCGTTAATAATTGTTTTTTTTTTCTAAACCTAACCTTAATTAACGTATCGAGAATATCGATATATGGAGAAACATTGTATATCGAAAATATCGATATTTTCCAGTAGGGGTCCCCATAACAGGAAAGTACCAAATATTATTATCTAAGCTTTTCGTTATCAAATAGATATTCAGGGAAATGATATGTTCCAATTCATAGACGTTTCTGTGCTCTGGGAAACATTTATTCCTCTCATTTGCAAGAGAGTCGCCTAGAATTTAAAGGAGACGTAGAGTTGGTAGATAATTGGTCCTTAGACGGAGACAATCAGCCGCTGCCGTACATGGCTACTGTGCCCAGGAGCCTGCTTTACATGGAAATAGTTTTGTTGAATTAGCCCTTGGGGCTCCTCTAACCAGGTCGTGCTCATTGTAATAGGGTCGTTCTCGATGAGCGTGATCTCGTGCAGCCAGCTGCTTCTTCTTGCTTTTATACAGGGGCTGCATCCCCTTCCAAAGCTAGGTTGACCCATTGAAGAAGTGACTTGTTGAATCAAGAAGTATAACTACTCTCGTTCAGAAAACTACTTCCAAATGCTGCAACAACTACAACAGTTCCATTATAAACGTGGCATCAAAAAATAACCGTGTGCAGCAAATCGATTTTGAAATTAATTGATAATACTTTTTAGATCTTTTCTACTTCAGGTACGCAGGTTATTAGCTCCTAGGAATTATTAATTAATTAAAGATATTCGAAAATAATAAAATGAATGATAATAAATTTAATACAGCTCAGTGGTGTTAATAAGCCACTTAAGAAATACGGAATATTACACAGGAGAAGGAAATTCGGAAGACACTTAATGAAGGTATATTTTTACAAAAAAAGTGCTCCAAAATACCAATGTAAGTTGACGTGAAGCAGTGGGAGGCTATAGCGGAACATGGTTTAATAAATGCAGATTATCATTATGGTGATTTTTATTGGAGAAGACGATATGAAAAGCAAGACTTATTTGAATCTATACTAAAATCTATGAAAAAGTAATATCCACCCAAATGTAATATTGTTATGTACTCTTCTATAGGAGCTTAACTGTTTTTTTGTTTTGGTAAATAAAGGTTATTTACAAGTTCATTTTTTTTCTTAAGTAAACAACTTCTGTTATACAATTATAACATTGTATTGAAATAAATCACTGATCTTCATCAAAAGAAACTGGCATACCTAAACTAAAAAAGACCCCATTATTTTAGTAGATTCTGTCAATACTGCTGATCGCCGAGTTCGCATGAAAAGCGTTTTTGACCATTTTCAAGCCTGTAAAACTCCAGCAGGTGCTAAACTAAGCAGATTTTCCACGTGAAGTTTTACAATAGAGAAATTACACGAGAGTCGAACAGTTACGGAAACGGCCGAACTAGCCTTTGACGGAAACTCACGACTAGATACGAAGTTAGCCGATCTCATTTCGTCCGTTATAATTAATAAAAATGCAAATATCTCGGTTAATATTCAAAATAGAAAATAAATGTATAGAACAATATTTATAGTAAATTTAATTTGCAATAAGATTGGTTCTATACAATATTTTGATCCGACGTATGGAAACTGAGATATTTCGAATTTTAGAAAATCCACCCTCTAACCCCCCCCCCCCCCCCTCCCACTAGTCCGATATCAGCCATTGACGAACTTGATCTGTCTTTTTGCATAAAACGTATAAATATGGAGTTTGGTAAGGATCAAACAAAAATTGCGACTGCTAGAGCGTTAACAGACAAATATGTGTGTGTGTGTGTGTGTATATATATATATATATATATATATATATATATATATATATATATATATATATAATTTTTAACGGACCTCATTTTCGATATCTCCTAGTTAGGATCAATGGGCATTTGAAGAAATTTTTCTAAAATGGCGTCCTGAGTACGACCTCAATAGCTGATTTCCCTTAAGGGAAATCTGCTAAAAAGAAGTCACTAGGAAGGTTCATGAAATCTCCTGCACTTACTATCTTAACAATATTCTACAGGCTTGAAAATGATGCCTTCACATCGAATGCGCTTTTACCACGTATACACACGAGTTTTCAGTCATTGTATTCACAACATAGAATTTTCTGGCTGTTTACGTTTTGCATATAGACCATACAATGGTAAATAGATGGCTATACACAAACTACTAGTGATTTACTATTCTACTGACATTAGTAATCAGACAAAATCAATTCCAAAAATTTTTTTTTGAACTGATGCTCTTTCCACAATGTTATTTCCACAGGTGTTTCTAAAATGGTCGCACCAAATCCACCCACGTATAACGTCAAATACTCGCGAACTTTTGAGAATGATCATTTTGCTCCACATTATTTTTATTTTTATAGTCCACATGAAGCTCAAAATTATAGATACTTTTATTTCTAAGTAGGGAAGAGAGCATACTTAATTTCCTCCCACTTCTGACTACATAGAAAAGATCGACCATTCTAGCTTAATGTTTAGCAGATTTACATTAAGGGAAATCACCTTTTGAGGTCGTACTCATCACGCAATTCCCGAAAGATTTCTTCAAATGTCCATCGATCCTAACCAGGAATGAGGAATGTGAGGTCCTCCAAAATTATATATATATATAATATTTTTCTTTGCACATTACCCATACACAAAGGGTGTTTATTTACTACATGTACCATACTATGACAGTATATAACATGTATGTTCATAATGCATGCATGTGTTTTGTAAACAAGAAATGATGTTCATAAATTTGTTCTTGAAATTAAAAAAAAATAAAAGAAAAGGAAACAAAAAAAAAACAAATAAATCCAAAAAATGAAAAACAAAAATATTAAATAAATAATATACATAATAAAAGAACAAACAATCAAAGTGATGAAAAATGTTAAGTTAATTTAACTTCATTAAGAAAGTTAAGCCACTCATTCTAATACATTATTCTTGATGTAGGCGTTAAAAAGAAAAAAGAATGGAAGGCAGACAATATTTTATTTTTTAAGTACGGTGTTTACGTCCGCTGTTTCTATTAAGGTTTTAGAAAAATGCCTAATTATTAATGGGTATTTTTGAAACAAACTCCAGTATTTTTGAAACAAATAAATCCATTGGCCACTGGTCTTTGTTTCTGAGAAGTGTTTGTTGAAGTGTGTTTCGTAGTAAGTGTGCAAGTGTATATATATATATATATATATATATATATATATATATATAAAATTGTAACCTCTGTCTGTACATTGATTTTTTTCGCGAAATTTCATGGTATCTTTTCGTTTCACATGTCATAGACACCATAACTGCATTTTGTTTCTTTGGTGTCTGTTTGTTACCTTCTCACGCATAAACGGCTAAACCCAATTTTATGAAACTTGGTATGTATATTACTACTAACCTAACTTAGACTTTAGGCTATATTAATATCCTCTGAGACGAACAGGACTGGGGGTTATAAGGGAAGCCAGAAATTAAAAATAGCGATATTTCGTTTCCTATTGGTTTTTTTTGGCAAATATGAACATAACAAAAGTTGTTTATATTGCTATTTAGAGTAACTTTATTTATATACACTTTTTTCGTATACCGAATTGTAAACGAGATATACGCTAAAACCTAAGTGAACAATTTTATTTGGGACAAAAGACCCAACCGAAATAAATAAAATTCGGTATGTGTATTAGCACTAACACTTTCATTATAACAAGCCATACCAACATTTCTAGGGACGGGCAGGAGTGGGGGTTGTAAGGGAGGCCTGAATTTAAAAATAGCGGTATTTCGTTTTCTATTCGTTTTCGGCAAATATGAACGTAACAAAAGTTGTTTATTTTGTTATTTAGAGTAACTTTAGTCATATTCATTTTTCTCTTTTAACAAAGTATAAACGAGATATACACTATAAACTAAAGCGGGAGTCAACTATTTCATTGGACGCTAACGATTAAACCGAACTAAAAAAAACTCGGTATGTCAATTAGCATTAATTCTTCCATGATTATAAGCTATATTAAAATTTTTAGGTTAGAACGGGAGTGGGGTTTATAAGGGAGGCCTGATATAAAAATTCGCGATATTTCATTGTTTATTTGTTTTTCGACAAACATGCACATAACAAAAGTTGTTTACTTTGGTATTTAGATTAACTTTTGTTTTATACATTTCCCAAGGCACAATGAGTGGAGCAAGTAGGTAATTTGCGTAGAAATATTGATATGCTCTACAATTAATTCCAATTTGAACTATGAGGTATCTCACCTGGAAAAATTAATTCAAATCTATGACAATATTTTGTCCTTAATAACTGAAATCTATGCATAATGCACAGGAGACGGGATATATGACAATTTGGAGGATAGTGAAGACTTACATAAAACATTTATTTTATTATTAAAAAATGCCAACAACGGGTATTAACCCTAAACACTACGGTGTAAATGTCAAAATAGTGTGCAAAGTAAAGCCTTGCCAAAAAAATACCATCACCATTCAGCCTCAAATCAATTCCCGGGCGAAGCCGGGTATCGGAGCTAGTATATATATATATATATATATATATATATATATATATATATATATTTGTCTTTTAGCGCTATCAATATTTGTTTTATTGTTACCAAACTCGATATTTAATCGTTTTATGTAAAATAGTTATTTATTATACAAGTGACGAAAGTAGATCATTTTACAACTCGAGTGAAACGTTTACCCACACGAGTGAAGCGAGTGTGGTAATTTCACGAGAGTTGTAATTCTACTTTCGTCACGAGTGTAATATTTAATTTTTTCTGTAATCGTGTAATACATGATCAGTTCTAACCAGAATATGAACAAAATTAGGATGTTGTGAAGATTATGGTATGTTGTTGGTAGGTTATAAGCATGGTTGTGAAAGGTTATAAGCATAGTTATAAAACAACTAGTGATGATTGTGAAGTAGTGCAGTTATAAACAAGTGCAGGTTATAAACAAGGAAGGTAATTATTATTATATTTAAATTTTAAAATATATTGATTATTTCCACCAATAATTCATTCACATTTCAATTTATTTTGTTAAAATAAATTCTTACAATGTTAAGAAACATTTAAAAGCATTTAATTTCCAACTTCAAATTATTTTTTAATTTATACTTATTACTAATTAAGAAGGCAATTCACTTTCTTCACTCTATTGCAAAGTGTTTCACTTTCTTCACTCATTTCAGTTTAGTAATGTTACCATTATTCAACGATTACTGAAAAAAGAAATATCACGTTTGTTAATGGGTGAAATCTGACCAGTGGGAGGAGGGATATTCGATAATCAAAATATCTTCTTTACTATACGTCTGGTCAAAAACTTCTATAGAACCATTCTTATTGCAAATTGAATGTACTAAATATATTGTTATATGCATTTATTCTCTATCATGAATAATAACTGAAATAATTGCGTTTTTGTTTTCAGCCTTCTCCAAACTCTGACTTCTACTCATGTTACATAAACAATACTCTTTTATAAAATAATAAAGTTTTCAATTTAGAACTTCTAATCTTCTATCTTAGTTCAGTTCCAGCCAGCTGGCTCGCAGTGTGACGATCAATAATTTTCCTTTTCCTTTTGCTGCACATTATGAGTACAATTCAGATTGATAGCGATACACGTGAGTGAACCGAAATGGCTTGTTTATTTTTTTTGAGTAATGATGGCAGCAGACGTTCTGGGTTCCTGTTATCGTACGTAAATACAATTGAACTGCCTCAGATTAGTACTTACTAAAGTGACAAATAAATTAGAACCCTTTGGTTGATTTATAAATATATTACTCCCACTTTTTTCTGTTCTAGGTATATATATTATGAACTAAGAACTGAAGTGCCGCAAGGAATTTAGTCTGTATAGTCTGTCACTGTGGAATGGGTGACATTTTAGTCACGTCATCAACCTCAAATATTTTAAAGTTGATCTTCTATCTAGTATATTTATCATAGAAAACCCACATAGAGTAGATCATCCTTTTTTTTAAGAACGAGACCACTCTCTCTATCCTCTCATGCGTTAGCTTGTTGAGTTCATAACATTGTGGTTTCGTTTCCACGGGGAAGCCTGATAGGGGAAAGGCTTTGATTGTTTGTAACTTCATCCACATGTGGTTTTCTTCTATGCTTATTTGGACGGTGACGGAGCTCAGAGGCGCATGATAAAAACATCTTTAAAAATGGTGGGGAGAAATGATAAGTCATTTTTTAAGTTAGGTATTAATCACTTGAGTTTTCCTTTCGAATTTAATTAATTTTGATTTTTCTTTTATATTTAATAAAGAATTGGCAATTATGTTGAGTTACAACATATCTCCAAATTGACTAAGCAATAAAGGTATACTTCTGACCATTCCTCTATTTCTTTAAGAAAAGTAGATTTTGTTCTAATTACGGCCTGCCTTTGGTTCTGCTGATTAACTATTGCGATGAGGTGAAACGAATTCACTTCAGCTCATAGAAGGCCATTGAATATCCGAAAATAAATATTCTTCTACACTCAAGCTGTTGACTGGATATATTTTTTCCCCCGTATGATTTACAAAATAAATACCAGTTATTTAGAAAATAATTTTTTTTTTTACTTTTTATTGTAGAAGTGATAAACAAATAAAATGTAATTTAACTGCAATAGAAAGTAATTTTATACCTTAAATCATAATTTTAGTCCTATTTGACCGACCGTCCAATCGCGAGGACGTCCAGAAATAGAACACTTGAGAGCTGAGCAAAAATAGAAAGGAAAGTAAGGAAGGCTAAAAGATGTAAGAAGGTTAGCTCTAGCTATGAAAGTCCTTCTAAAATTGATGGACTAATTAAATTAGTATCTTAATAATTACTTCATATAAGTATGGAAAGTGATGCTATTTTATGAAATACTAGCTAAGTTACCCGGCTTCGCCCGGGAATTCATTTGAGATGATGGTAAATTTTTGGCTAGGCTTTATTTTGCTCAATATTTCGACATTTATCCGCCCCAGTGTTTATGGTTTATGCCTGTCTTTGCTGTGGATTTGTTAATAATAAAATGGTTTCTAACGTAAGGTTTCACTGTCCTCAATATTTTTATATTTCCCGTCTCAGGTGAATGTAGTTTTTTATGTAGTAACGTAATATAGCTTATAATCATGGAAGAATTAATGGTAATTTACATATAGTTTTGATAAGTTCGATTCAATCTTTAGTGCCCAATCTAAAAAAATAACAAAAGTTACTCTACATAACTAAATAAACAACTTTTATCCTGTGCATATTTGCAGAAAAAGCAATAGGAAAAGAAAAATCGCTATTTTTAATTTCTGGCTTCCCTTATAACCCCCACTCCTGTTCCTCTCAGAGAAGATTAATATAGCCTAAAGTCTAAGTTGGGTTAGTAGTAATATACATACCAAGTTTCATAAAATTCGGTTCAGCCGTTTCATGTGTGAAAAGGTAACAAACAAACATACACGAAAGAAACAAAATGCAGTTATGGTGTCTATGACATGTGTAACAAAAAAATAATCGTGAAATTTCGAGAAAAAAATCAATGTACGGACAGAGGTTACAATTTTATAGATATATAATATATATCAGTATATTATACTGCTTTATTAGTACGACAGTCTTCATGAAAGAGATTATTATCGACAAGGCGAAGAATCGCCAGAACGTCAAAAGAAATCACTCCTGAGTGATCTCAAATCAACCCAAAAAAAATGATTTCGACACCCATGATTTCAGATTTTGTTGAATTTTATTTTGGGAGTTCTATTCATTGATTTAAGAAACCATACCAAATCACCATACCTTTAACGGTTTGGATTTTATGGCCTCTTAAAGTTTTGTGATTTTAGTTTAGTGTTTTCTATCGATTAGGAACTGTTAAGTTAATTTGTTTTCATTTCAAAAATAATTTGTAACTTTCTTATTTACGAACCAATTTTGATGGAATTTTTTGTGTGTATTCATAAATATATTTAAAAACAATAAAAAAGTATACTAAGGTACCAAGTAAGTATTTGTGGACAGAACAAAATTGCAAAGTGTCAATTTGAGCTTTCAGAAAGCAAATATATAGTTTCACGTAAAATTGAAAATATCCAAAAGGGAAAAGGATAATCATGGAAATTTTTTCTTTTTTTATGTTCTAAGACATATGACCTACCACTTAAAACAATAAAATTAATGGTTATTTGACCCCTTCATTGTTTATTCCAAGTTTAAAAATAAATATATAGAAAAATTTATAAATTTGTATGAATTAAAAGAAAATGATAAATAAAGGTAACTAAAAAGATAGTTGACATAGGTTTATTGTACAATAAATACAGTTTACATTATTGTTTACCCCAGTTAAGTGTACTTTAATATATACAATTCTTATGGTTGTTTTGGTCAATGTTCTTTACAATTTTAAAGTATCGTTTAATTTTGCTTCAACAATTGACATACATTGTTGAGAAAACTGGTAATTTCTTCCTTTCATTGTTTTTGGAGATTCCACAGTCGTAATAATATGAAGAATGGGTACAGCAGTATATCCTCCTTTTTAGGCCAAGAAAATGATGCTGAAGATCCAGGGGATGAAGGAACTGTACTGTGACGTCTTGTTCGTTGGTGTTCACCTCACTCACCATGCCAAAGTACCACAATCTGTCATATTCACAAGCAATGAAACATCCTGGGCTTAAATTATTCAATGTTACTTGACTCTTTGGTCGAGTGTTCAATAAATTAAAAGTGAGAGCTGTTTTTTCGTCCATGCTAATTCTTCGAGCCTCAGTGGTTCCGGTTTCATCTATTGGCTGAAAGTTGTGAAATGATCTTGTCCCTAGAAGAGCTTGAACATCTTTGAAGCGACCTTCCAAAGCAGGACGAGTTATTTCAACTATTTCTTTAGATATGAAAAAAAAACTGACTTTTTCTATTCTGGTTTTGCAAAAGTCAAACAATTGAGCCACTGATATTATTTGGTTTTCTAAGGGTCTTTGCAAACTTTCCTTCCGAGCTAATCGTTTCACTTTACCCCTAATTCCATCACATTCTGTTTTATAATGACTATAGCAAAAAATGACCATTGGGCCCGAATTTCAAAATCTTTCTCATGTAGGCACTGATTTATGAAACTGTATTTATTTTTGTACTGAACAGCACCCATCACAGAAGTAATGAACTTTTTTGATATGTGGGCGGTTTTCATTGAAAAACGCAATCAGATATTTTTGGATTTCATACACCATACTTACATCGTGTTTGAGGTCATCAGATATAATGCAAAGGGGTAGGACAATATTTTTCTCAGTTGCATCTTTGCAGTGTATGATGACAGGATGTATAGTGCAAGAATTTGAGGTCCAGTGGTATCCTTGGGCTTCGTCTTGTAATGTGAATGAATAAGTTTCACTAAAGTCCATTGAGATAATAGCTATGTCAAAAGGAGATGTTTACATCAATTTTTTAAAAGTTGTTGATTGTGATTTAGCAATGTAAGAATGAGGTATCAGTTTGTGAAGTTTTTCAACAAACATTTCAATGAATTCTTCAACAGTGCTGGAACACTGTATCATTTCTGTTCTGTCTGTGGACACCCACTGATTGTACTGAATGACGTCTTCCTCGTCATAGTCTTTGAATTTTGATTCTAAAAGTTTAATGAGTTCATTTTTTGAAGGGCATTTGTCACAATGTCTTAACCAACATTCTCTTGTTGTTTCTTCACAAACCATGTGCAATATTAGTTCTTTATAATCCTCCTCTATACCGGCTCCATGTATCAACAAAATAACATTTTGGTGAATTGTACATACACACACTAGGTGTGTACCAAAATTTTGAGAGACCTATTTTCAAACCTGGATACTCCCATTTAAAGTTGGAGTACAGCTCACGAAGATTACATAAAATCAAACCCTTTTTCATAAACGTTTTTCCCTACACTCATAACATCCTTCATCCCTGGCAAAATTCTACAATTTTCCTCCTTCTGATAAAAATCCTTTACCAATTCAACCATTTCAGGAATTAGTTTTTTGCCTTGTTTTAAATCTGGTTCAGCTAAAAATCCCTTGGTTTTATACAATTGTTGGGCCTTGCGTGCAGAATAATCAGTAGTGTTAAAAGTTTCTTTTATTTTTCTTCTTGACCACATTAGAGAGGCAGGTATTGTCAACATTTGAATCTGTTTCTTCCTTGATGAAACTACCATTTCACTTTTCATTATCTCTACTAGTTTATCCATATCTTCACTTTTTTTTGCTTTTATCCGAGTTAATCTTTTCCTCTGACAAATCAATTCCAAGAACTGTTTGAATTTTATATTTTACTTGTCCTCTGACCCTTTCAAACTTGTCTTTACCATAAGAAATTCTGCTATGTTCTCCAACTGAATGAAGGTTCATTGGTGAACAACCAATTTCATGAAAGGAAGAATTGAGTTTATCAATTGCAGTTTGCTTTAATTTAAATAACCATTAATTTTATTGTTTTAGGTGGTAGGTCATATGTCTTAGAACATAAAAAAAAAAAAAAGATTTCCATGATTATCCTTTTCCCTTTTGGAGATTTTCAATTTTACGTGAAACTATATATTTGCTTTCTGAAAAGCTCAAATTGACACTTTGCAATTTTTTTCTGTCCACAAATACTTACTTGGTACCTTAGTTTATTTTTTTATTGTTTTTAAATATATTTATGAATACACACAAAAAATTCCATCAAAATTGGTTCGTAAATAAGAAAGTTACAAATTATTTTTGAAATGAAAACAAATTAACTTTACAGTTCCTAATCGATAGAAAACACGAAAATCACAAAACTTTAAGAGACCATAAAATCCAAACCGTTAAAGATATATCAAAAATATTTGGTATGGTTTCTTAAATCAATGAATAGAACCCCCAAAATAAAATTCAACAAAATCTGAAATCATGGGTGTCATGGTGTGGTTGAATTGATGTGGAATGACCCTCAGGGATTCTTGGAAGTTAGTGAAAGTATGCATCTGAAATTGTGTTTAAAACAATATTCATTTTAGAATTTTATAATATTAATAATCATGAGCCAGCCAAGCTTTTCAGGGTTTCGTGGACTGAGGGAGAATAAAAATTAAGTTCTGTGTACTTTCAACTTATATTTTAAAAACAAAAATTTCTTGTTGAGGGAGTATTTACACGGGATAGCTAAAGGAATATTTACAGAGATACAAAGTTTCAACAGGCAACCACAGCTAACTCAACATAAAGCCGGAGAACTGGCACTTGTAATAAATAACTTTTCTTTATAAAATAATAACACAGTATTTTCTGTGCCTTCTTTGAAGAGAGCTACTCGTTTACGAGCGAAGGGAAAGTAATTTCTCTAAAAGATGTTTCTAAAAAGAATTTACATCAATTTTGATTTTATCGAAGAAATATAAAGAATAACTTGTGTCTAACAATGAATTAATTTAAAATCAATTGATTAATATTATTAAAAAGGAGTGATTTACCGGTAAGTAGTAGATCGGTAGGAAGTAGTTTGAATCGGTAACTAAATAAAATTTGGTTGATGTTCTCATGAGAATGCCTCTATAGGTTTGAGAAAATGTCTAGTGTATAGGCACATAACAGTGAGACTTTTGTTTTTAAGTATAAAAGGTCTTAACATGCTGTATTTTATACAACTACAATATCAGATATTAAATTTTAAAAAAGCGTAAGTATTTAGGAGGAATTCAGGTTAACGTATGTTTCAAGGTTTTTAAATTTTGGCATTGTACACCAGAAACCCGAAGAACACTTAGTAAAAGAGTAATATGTAAAATTTAATTAGTGCAATTAAATCAACGGAATATCTGGATTTGATGCTTTCCGCCATTTTCAGCCGTGGCGAGGCGAAATCACTGTGTCTACCTATTCACGGTAATGGAATTATTTCCAACCAGTTCACATCAACTCCCTTGCAGTGATCAGTGATGTTGTGTCAAACCAGTGCCTATATCAGTGTAAATTTATCATTATGGACAACAGGAGTAACTATGTTACGTATTTGTACCCAGTTGTAAATATAAAACATACCATCCTTGAGGGATTAGTTTGCATCATACTTTTGTGTACGAACAGAAATCCACGCTTACACCCAGAGTTTCAAGTATTTTCATGCCTTATACAGGGTAAAAAAATTATTAATGAATAAGAAAACAAAATACAACAAAATAATAATATCAATACAGAACTACTACATAATATCAATTGTTTATTCAATCAGCCCTTCCTTAATTTTTAAACATTGTTTGATTAATACAGGATATTCTAAGAGATAAGCGGATTCTTGTATTCAAGTAAGCAGGAAAACCTGAATGTACCTAGATGTAGTGCTTTCTGAAACTAGACCCGAAGTCTCTGAACGGCCCAAGACTGACACACACAGAACTGTGGTGGGAGGCCAAGTGGTTAACTAAAAAGGACCTGCAGGTGAGTTGTCTTTAGCTGACTAGCGCATTCTGGTAGCGAACTCATGAACAAAATTCTCGTCTCCCTGGCGAGGATCGAACCTGTGCCTAATTTTACCTTTAACTTACTGAGTGTAGTTGCTGATGTATGTACTCCCGTCTTGAAACTCACGCACACGTGTGTGCATACATACACACATTCTAAATAAAAACGTCTCCTATCTGACGAGTTCGAAAAGCCAATAAAAACATTTGTAGTTGAGTGAAAACATGTTTTAAAAATCCCCTCTCTTTTTTCGTGAAAAAAAATATCGTGTCGTTATTCTTGAATTATTAAAACTTCAGAGCTATTTATGCCGAGATCACACTAAATTATGTGATCCATTAACCCTAATCCGGAGAAAAAAGATGCTACCGTTGTAGCGAAATAGCTTGTTAAAAAAAGGATTAGGTACTTAAATATAATCGTTCTCTCTAAGCCTAATTAAGCCCTGGCTATTATTAACAACTCTATCCAATGATCACCCACCTACTGCAATGATTTCTATGGGCATTTTGTCTTTTCTTTATCATACAGTGGACATATAACGAAGCATGTTATCTTCGTTAATATCAATTAAATCAATCCTTTTATTTGACAGATAAAATCTGTTTTGAACTGTTATATGTTAGATGAAATTACTTACGTCGTTGTTTTTTATGGCCACTGACGGGATCCTCAGACTTTTAAAGGAGTCCCATCGATGTTATTACTTAACACAACTCTCAACTATATGTTACCCTTTTCATTGTATTATTTTATCCGGCCCTTACACGCTTTATACCTTTACAACGAGTAAAAGTAGTTTGTCAAAAGTACACTTGTACTGCAAAGATATTTGCCTTTGAATTTGTGACATTCCTAATTACTCTTAGGAAGTATATTTACTCTGCCATAATAACCCTATCTGGAGGGATATTATTTTCTAAATATTCCATGCACTATTTGTGCATTTCGTCAAATATTTTAACAATTTTGTATATAATGACATTACTTGTTTATTTATTTGATGAGGTCAGTATCGAGGTGGCTTATCATTTATTTTTATTCAGGAATTCAAAGTGTTGAAAATAAGGAAAAATATCTACAGTTACTAAAACATTAAATAAAATATAGTAAAATAAAATGGAGGAAGAAAATATTAGATTAAAACTATTTAATACTATAAATTTTGAGGTTAAATCCTGAATTTAGTACATGTGATGAAGAAGTCCTTGGCACAATTTTAAATATTTATTTTACATTTGTTGACACACACACGCGCGCGAATTAGTAACGTGGAGTAAAATAATTAAAACGTAGATGGCTGAAATAAGTAGATTAAGTGTGGTTTTAAGTTTCTTTTAAATTTCTATATTCTTCAAGTGATTTAAAAGTGTATTAAGATGTGGTCTACCTTGTTAATAGCTCGTGCAAGTTGTTCGGGAAGCAGATTCGATAATTCAAAATATCTTCTTTATATGTGTCGATTTAAAGAATCGTATAGGACCAATTTTGTTAAATAGTGAAGCTCTTCAATTCTTGTTCTCTTATTTTTCGTAACTCAAATATTAAGCAGTACAGTTGTATATTAATACTTTCGGCTTCAGTGAACTCCAATTTCTACAATTGATTTTTTACTTAGAAATATATTTTGAGCAGATATCAATATTATGCGACCTGCAAGTGGGAAATCTGGTTAATTTACACAGCCCCTACGTGGGGGACTTGGGGAGACAGACTAAGACCCTACTAGGGCTGTTGTGCCTGTCAGTCATATATTAAGTTGGATATATTGTATGAGGTCGCTTATTGGGATCAGAATACTACTACGTTATTGGGTACAAGGACTCACCATGCACTGTCATTTCCCTCTTTTAGCAGATTTCCGTTAAGGGAAATCAGCTATTGAGGTCGTCGTATTCATGACGCGATTTTTGAAACATTTCCTCAAATGTCCATCGATCCTACCCAGGATGTGACGAAAATGATATATATATATATATATATATATATATATATATATATATATATATATATATATATATATATATATTTGTCGCAATTTTTGTTTGATCGTTACCAAACTCGATATTTAATCGTTTTATGTAAAAAGAAAGATCAAGTTCGTTCATGGCTGAAATCGGACCAGTAGTAGGGGGGTTTAGTGGGGGAGAATTTCGAAAATTCTGAATATTCCCGTCACTGTACGTCGGATTGAACAAATATATAGAATCGATCTTATAGAAAATTAAATGTTCTATAAATATTGTAATATAGAGTTCGATTCTCGCCTGGGCAACGGAAATTGTTTAGTGAATTCATTAAATAACATCCTAAAATCCCATCCTGGCTAGAAAAGGGTGGTAACCTGTAGATAAACGTCCCACATAATAGCCTAAGTTGCAAAAAAGTGGACGTTAATTAATAATAATATTGTTATATACATTTTCTCTATCTTAAATATTAGACATATTCGCAATTTTCAGTTTTCAGCCTTCAGCAAACCTACTCACGTTTCATGAACAATACTCGGTTATGTAATAACCCACATCATTCAAAGCTTTAATACCAAATATTGTTTTCAAGAAACATTTATTATAAGTTTTCGGACTACTTAAATTTGATTAATTGAGTTAAAAATTATTCTGATTCATTATAAATTGCAGTACTAGATATAGTAAATAGTTTTCAATCAAATTAATACGTTATATTCAGATAGATTACAGTCATTGTTTTTCTTTCCTTTAAGTAGTTGGCAGAACTGTATGTTTACATTTCAGATGCTTCATGTCAGGAGAATTCATATTATCGTTTGTATTTATTCATTTGATGTTGATGGTGCTTTTGTGTTACGGGTGTGTTGATTTCTCTATTGTTAAACTTCACGTAGGAAATCTGCTTAGTTTACGCAGCCCCTGCTTGACGGACTTTTCTATTAGGTCGAGGGGGAGCTTTAACGCTTAGTCTAACTCATGTCCTTGACTCTGAAACCTGTGTCAGGTAGCTGAACTTTTGACGCATCATTTCTTCTAATGAAGGGGAAATAATAAATATAGTTTGGAAAAAAGAACACAAGATAAGCGAATGACGGCAGAATAAATTATATGATGGCTTCAAAGAATATCATTATACTATAGAAGAAGGTAATAAGTTGTATAAAAAGGTTTTGTTACTAAAAGGACAGAATAGATACCGTTGGGGGGAATATACACAAAGCGAGCAATCAAAGGCCGGCCGCTAGTCGCGAAGAAAATGATACCGTGAAAAATTCAATACGTGTCAAAAAGACACGCTGTAATTTCTGATGATCAAGAATACCAGGAGTCCGTGAAATCAGGGAAATTCCCCTCGTCCCGAGCCAATTTCTACCGACCGCATATTTTACTAAAGTAAATTCTTGCAACTATGTGCTTGAGTACTCATCGTGGATGAGATACACTTCAAATGTATCTTCGTTAAATTTCTCTAGAACGTTGGTAGCACAATTTTAATTATTGCTATGGTCATTTTAGTAGATTTCCCTCAAGGAAATTCATTAGTTCGTCGTCTAGTAGATGACAAAAATGTGGGGCGTTCATAATTGTATATATATATATATATATATATATATATATATATATATATATATATATATCAAAATTTGTCTGTTACCGCTCTAGCGGTTGTAATTTTTGTTTATTCGGTACCAAACTCGATATATGTGTTTTATGTGAAAAGAAAGTTGAAGTTCGTTAACGGTTGAAAGCGGACGGGGGAAGGGTGCTTTAGAGGGGAGGAATTTCGAAAATTCTTAATTTTTCCGTTATTATGCGTCGGATCGAAAAAATGTATAGAACCAATCTTGTAGTAAATTTAATGTTCTATAAATGTTGTTATGTGCATTTTTTCATTATCTTTAATATTAATTTACATTTTTTAGTTTTCGGCATTCAGTAAACCCCCACTCCTACTTATACCATATCAACAATAAGCTCTTCTGTTATGAAGCGTAAATAACAAATATTGTTCTCATTGAACTTTTACTTCTTTGGCGCACGTGGGAAATCTGCTTAGTTAATGCAGCTCCTACGTGGCGGACTTTTTTTAACGGTATGTGTCTGTTAGATTTGAAACCTTCCCGCAAACAGGAACAATTTAAGCTGATTTTCACACTTTCAGGTAACTCGGAAATTATGTCATTTCTCATGGTATTCTTTATTTCTTCCAGAATAACAAATATTTTAAGTAATTATTTCTCTCTATCTGAACGATAGTTAAAATTGATACAAGATATATTGATTTATTTCCAATGTTTGGCTTGAAATAAGATAAAAACTTTTATTATACGAGTCCCAAGCAACTGTGTAGCATATTTAATTTTGGACACCATTGTTTATATAAAATTAATTTTAATTATTTATTAACGTCCAGTTTTTGGAACTAAGGCTAAGTTGGATGGGTTAATTACAGGTTGCCACCTTTTTCTAGCCAGAGTGGGCCTAAGGATTTGATTTAATGAATTCCTTTGACCAGCCGGGATTCGAACTCGCCACTCTAGGTTCACCATGTGAGCTTCAACTCGCGTTTATAAATTATATTAAACTCTTCCCTTCTATTTTCCGAATTTATACATTGAACTTGTACGTTAGTTTTACATTAACGTTTAAATATCGAGTTTGGTCACAGTCAAACGAAAATTGTGCCTGCGATTTACGTTATCCCTGAGGGAGTATTGATGGACAAATGGAGGACATGGACGCAACCTCTTTGGTTAATTCCCTTATTGAAACTGGTGAAATTTAAATAATATCCCTCATTAAAGAGTCAACTCGAAAAACAATGTTATACAATCAAAACAATGTTTAATATTTAAGACTCTACAATTATTTTTTTTACTTAGTAGAACAGTATAAAGTTATTTGTTTTTTTTTGTTTTCAGTTAAATACCTTATCACAAGTAAAACCTCAATATTCTTAAGAAAAATGTGCTAAAAGAATTTTAAAAAAAATTATTGTAGAACAATGACTGCAGAGGTTGTTTTAAAATGAATTCGCCAATAAAACTAAATAATAAATTAATTATTTCAGGGAATAATTTCTGTTTGTATCTCCATTGAGGTGTTCTCATGTCGCTAGAATATAGTGATATTGAAAAGTTAAAACTTGTGCTTCTATCTTGTAAAATGATTAAATACTGTTGCAGTAACAAGAAGCTATTCCACTTTTCAGCTAATGAGATGTTAAATTCTCATACTGATGTTGACCCAGTTCGTACCGCATACGTATTAATACTACTAATTAATCAATTACCTTTTAATTAAAACCCATTTTAAATGTTTAATAAGTTAATCGTTACATAAGTATTAATTCAGTTTGAAAACAAACTCATTGTCTACAATGTATAAATTGGTTTACAATATATTTATTGTATGTACAAAATAATGTAAGTAGCTGACAAAAAGATTAGAAAATTAACATGCCTAATAATGTTGTTTCAATAAGGGACTATGAAATGAAACTGAACTCGCATGACTATAATCAGTTCAGAGTGGGTTCCATCACCGTTGCTGGCAATTATTTTTAATATTCGGAATTAAATAGTGCTGCTCGGCTTTACGGAGAGAGAACTAGTGCACATTTGCAACATGGCTAGGCCGACGTCGAGGGCGTGGCCAGTTCATTTGCAATAAAACATGCAGAGTATGGGAGGCTCCTGGCACTATGCCTATTATATATCTCTGCGAGTGTAGTGTAGAGGAACATTATACTACTCCAGTTAGATGATATACTGATATTGGGAGCACAGTAGTTACTGTTCTTATTAGCTCCCTCTCATTCCAACCATTAGCAATAATTCAGTATTATTTAGTGCAGCCACATAATTTCTGTTTACTGCAAAGTAAACCATAACCAGCAGGTTTTTTTTGGTCGGAATTGTAGCAACATTCTAAAAAACAAAATCACTCTTGTACTGATAACTAATCTCATTTACCAAGTTCAAGTTTACAAACATTACATTTTTCGTATTACCAAGTCACACAGCAAGTTGTAGTTCTGTATTCCATCTGTATCCATTGGTCCTCAGCTAATGAAAAGGCTTTAAAAAATCTGAACTACCATTTTAGTAGATTTCCCTTGAGCGAAATCAATATTGAGGTCGTACTCATTACGGAATTTTCGAAAATTTTCTTCAAATCTCCATCGATCCTACCTAGTAGATGACGAAAATGAGGTCCGTTCAAAGCTGTATATATCTATCTATCTATCTATATATATATATATATATATATATATGTCTGTTACCGCTCTAGCGATCGCAATTTTTGTTTGATCGTTACCAAACTCGATATTTAGTCGTATTATGTAAAAAGAAAGATCAGGTTCGTTAACGGCTGAAATCGGACGAGGGGGAGAATTATGAAAATTCGAAATATTTCCGTTACTATAAGTCGAATCGAAAAAGTGTATAGAATAAATCTTATTGCAAATTAAATGAACTATTAATATTGTTACATTTATTCTCTATCTTGAATATTAACCGAGATATATGCATTTTTCAGTTTTCAGCCTTCAGTAAACCCCCACTATTACTAGTGTTACATAAACAATAATCTGTTATATAATAAACCACATTATTCGAAGCCTAAATACTAAACATTGTTTTCATTGAACCTTTACTTTGTTAGATATATGCAAATACGTTCTTTTGACTCCCCCTCCCCCTTCTTTCGTTTTTGGATTATAATTTGAGTGATTGAGATAAAGCTGATTCTGATTCATTACAAATTACGGCACTAGCTTTAGTAAATTGTTTTCAATAAAATTAATATGTTATATTCAGATATATTTCATTAATTGTTTGTCTTTCCGGTCTATCGCTAATGCATCGCTACGAGGCTGGCTTGCCTGTTTTAACTCACCCGCTTTCCGTTGGAGAGATTATTAACTTGTATTGAAACGGTTACTGAACATTCACGGTAGTGTTACCTACATATATATATATATATATATATATATTGTAATCCTTCGCGTGGAAAATCTGCTTAGTTTACGCAGCCCCTGCGTGACGGACTTTTATTATAATTCTTCCTTGAATACGTAATAATTCAGGTACTAAGTAGTAAGACAAAACTATAAGATTAAGATTAAAATGCACAGATCGGAATTGAATTGTTCCTTAAGGATGAAGCAATACAATATCTATATCAAGTTTTTACAAAATATTTCGTCCTCGTAACATTTCTCGATGCGTCTCAAAATAATACATATTTATGATTTTCCATTCTCTAATAATACTGAATTTTATAATAATTTCTTATATTGAACCTATTAAAGGTTTTTAATATATTTTTGAAGGAATAAGATGTGCAGTGTCCCTAATCCTTCTTGAAGGATTTCAGCCTAATCATAAATAGAAATGAACCTTTTTTTTTTTTTTTAAGATAACTGCTTTTTACTGAGGACATATTGCTATAAAGCATTTTATTTTAGGCCAATCCTCTCATACAATCTTCTTCTCAACGCACAGTGTCATGCGTATATAGTGAAAAAAAAAATCAAAAATCGTATATTTGTTTTGATAAGTTTTATTATTGTTTAGTTTAAAATAATGGAAGAAAAAAAATGTTTCACTTTAAAAAATAATTTATTATGGTATAAACTTACGTAAAATGTGTATGGAAACTTACAAATTATATTTACGAACTTCGGAGTTCGTCACTAAATAAATTACTATTTGGTCAAGCGGGAATCAAATTCGCCACTCTAGGTTTACCATGTAAGATTAAAAGCTACGTTTTAACTCACATGGCTAACCTGAGCCCCTGCCTGTGGAGGGGGGGGGGGCGTATTCCTTTTCAGAATCACTAAATTGTAAAGAAATACTTTCAAATTTATTTAGCTTTAGGGATGATAAAACGTTTTCTTCGATTGTAGTTTCTGTTTTGGAGCAATCGTTTCTTAACGTCGACAAATATGGATCTGGCGAAAGAAGGAGTATTTTCATTAAATCCATATTTTTTATCAGTTTTCCTTGTATTGTGTCTGCTGAGTTACCTATTGTCATGCATTGTCCTAGGCCCTCAAATGCTTCTTCTCATAATTGCCCAATTTGTGTCATGAAAAAATAAATATCAGGTCCATGAAATTTATGTAAAGATAAAACTGGCTATTCATAGCGCACCTTAAAACATTATGTTTACGGAAACTAAGCCGTAATTCGAAATAAAGGACTGGTGCATTTAAGGGTAATAAAACTGGATGACTGCTCATTTCAAGTAAGCTTATAGCGGCAAACTATTTTGTCCGGAGATTTCGTCGTTAATATGTCCGCAAATCGCCTCTCTTTTGTAGAATATGATGCTTCCACGAAACTTACTGATTCCACGTGAAGGGCCTGATTCTTTATTATCTCTTTAACATATTTCAAAAAAGGGAAATAGGGAATAAATGTTTAATTATAAATCGTTTATAACATTTTTGTTCAACTATTTTTTTTTGGATTTTCCTGAAAACCTGTAACAGCGGTCCCATTTTTTTCGTATTATTTGTTTTTTAAATTCTACCTAACTTCATGTGAACATTCAAATAAATTATATTCTTGCACGATTCTTAACGAATAAAGCATCGTATCTAGTGTTTGTTTCTTTACTGTGCCAGACATCGTACAGTTGTGCATTGGTTATGAAATCTAAAAATACCTTAAGAAGCAGCAGATAGCTGGTAAACTAGGTATCAAAATAATTACCAATTATGTCTTACACATTGAAGAGAACAATGTTTTCTCATGCGAGCACAGATGATATGATACAACATTCTAAGTCGATGGTCTATATCTCCTTTTCTAAGTACCCATTTTTAACAAGGCACAACAATTAAGCTGGCCATGAGATCTTTAATGATGACAGTACATTCCCATGAATAGGATCCCAATAAAAGGCATTTAATTATCATAAATTGAAATAACATATTATTAGTCATATTAAAAATGTGACTAGGCAGTAGGCATCGTGGACATCAGCAGGAGTGGTTAATAACATTTGTCAAAAGAAGTAATAGTAAAGGATATAGAACATTGTTCATTGATGGCGTCAAACCGTAAATTCACTCTTGTATCTCACATACTGAAGTTCGGCTAATATGCTTGTACTAATATCTTAGGCTTGGAATAAAATGAGATATGATTAGCTTATTGTTAATGTGAGATGAGTTGGAATGGGGATTACTAAAAGCTGCCCACAACTAAATACAAACTACTCAATATTTAATGTTTAGGTAATATCCGAGTTGGAGAATAAACGAATCCTAGAATAGTTATAGGATTTTAAATTTATAACATTATGGCTTGTATAATACTTACCGATGAGACTAATTATAACAGAGATGTTTCTATTTTTTTTATACTCCTTTCTTAACCCCTTCCCCCACTCCTGGTTCGAATCCAATTACTAACGAACTTGATCTTCAGTTGTATATGAAAAAATATCAAGTTTCAAGTCCAAAAATCAATTTCAGGTGTTGTTTCCGGCATATCTCCAGCGGTGTCTGCAATGTGGCGGTCCACGATATTTCGCCGGACTTCCATCCGGCTTCTTCTGGTGGTCATATTTTTGTCGTGCTTGTGGCAGCTCTTAAACAACACCTGTAATAAGTTCCCAGCGAAGAAGTTTGAAACAACGAAAAACAATTTCTCTCCGTTAGGCATTCATATATAGGAATATATGCTCATTCACACTAAAACAAAATTTATACCTAAAGGAAATCTACTAAAAATAATTTACAGGTAGGTTATATGAGGTTTCTTGCTCAGAAATTAGGACTTGTTATCATTAAACGTTATTGTTAGCTGGGACCAGTGGGAGTGTATAGGATGTTGAGCAGGAGGTATATATCCCTTTGTCGGTAGATGGAGTGTATAACTTGGTTACCCACAGCCTGCTCGTTGAAACACTGCAAGCAGTCGCCAAGGCTGTTCATCCTGCAAATTATGTCTCTCATCTGTAATTGCTATGACGCCAATCTTAAAACTAACATGTCTGTGAATGCCAACATAAAGAATGGTAATCGAGGAACACGTATTTATATATGTATACATTTTAATTGTTACCAAACTGGATATTTAAGAATTTCCTGAAAAAATGAAGATCAGTTCATCGTGAACTACACACTCAGAAGAGGATTGGGAGTGGCGAATATAAAGGTGGCTAAATAAAAGCGATGCATATCTGTTATTACGTGTCGAATTAAAAATGGCTATATAGCCAGTCTTTTTGCCAATGCAATTTCCTACAACGTTCTACGGTTCCTTTTTCCGCCGATTTCCCTTATTATTGTTATTCGTTGATCTTTTGTCTTATTATTTTCTGACCTTATTGCTCATTGACGGCCAGGCCTATTCCAGTTGTCTATGTCTATCGTGCAAGTGATAATTGCAATACTAGAATTCCTAGGAGTTCCCCCATTTTACTAAGGATTATGTAGTAAGATACACTCATGGAGGTGCTCCCCGAATCCCTTTACCGTGGGTTTATTCTCGTGGAGGGTAACCGATTTTCAATTAAGATGTAAACATTTCCAAGGACGTGCTCCAAGGTATTGAAATTTTATCAAGCTTTCACTGGCATGGTCAATCTAGCCATCTCAGAATACAATACACTATTCCTGACCAACTCTAAAATATAAAGAACTATCAACGGAAGGATCAAAAAGGTCAAACACCTCCACTCTTAATATTTCTTTATTACAGGCAAAGTACTTTCGGGGCGAACCGTCCCATCATCAGTGCTCTAGAGTTGGTTCCTATTGAGCCGACATCTCCGGGAGTCTCGCCGGAGATGTCGGCTCAATAGGAACCAACTCTAGAGCACTGATGATGGGACGGTTCGCCCCGAAAGTACTTTGCCTGTAATAAAGAAATATTAAGAGTGGAGGTGTTTGACCTTTTTGATCCTTCCGTTGATGATGGACCTCCACCAGCCAGCCCAAATCCAGAGGGATAAAGAACTATGTTTTTGAGATGGTCAAACCTAACATGATTGTGTAATGCTTTGAAACCCTGTGCAGCTTATAAAAAGGCAGTTGTTGAACATAGATCCTTGTAGAATAACTTGGAGTTTTCCACTTTGTCATTTCTTAGCAATGGAATGGTGTAGATGTAGATAAGCATCAAGTTGACTACGACAGCGGGACGACAGATGAGCCTCAGCCCTTTAATATTCCTGGTTATGGGATTGAAATGTTCGAAGAATCAGGATTATTTTCAAATATCTTCTGAAGACTTGGTAAAAATCAGAATCAATGCCAGTTGATGAGAGATCTGCTTGTGCATCAATGTTATTGTGTTGTATTATGGTTGGAATGTCATAGCTTAGACTACCAAAGATGTATGAGGAATTTCGAATTTAGAATCGGATTAAGGGTATTATTAAGACAGTATTCAGTTAGAGACTAGTGTTTGTTATACATCATTGACTCAAATGCCATAAGCTACATTAATAGATAAATATTTTCTGGTAAATAGGTTTTGTTTCCTGAATTCACTTTTCAGTGGGAATGCTCTTGCCAACAAACACGTCAGACAAATTTTGTCCAGGCATTTTGGACATAAATACTGAAACAACAATAGTTTGCTGACATCAAAGCATGATTTTTATAGAAGAATATTCGTACTTCAAGCAAAGTTGTACTAAAAGGTTTACACATTTCCTTCACGAAACTCTCGTTAAAGCAGGCCTTAAAGCAGGACATCAAAGAGGAGCGTTTAATTGGTTAGATCAAGTGACCTTTATTAAGAAAGAATTTTTCATAAACTATAACTTTATTTGGGAGTTATATGTCTATTTTAATCTCATTGCCAAAAATTTATTAAGGCCATTGCATTTGCCATGATGAAGCTCATTGTTTCCAATAGATACTTTTGTAAAAGTTAATGATGTTGTGGCATTATGTTTTAACTGAGAACAGCGAAGTCTTTAATCTCCTGTTGACAAAGGACAAAATATCCCTTCTTGTATCTACAGGCTTCTTCTGGTGATGATTCTTGTGAACAGGAAATCCTGATGTCCTTCGTTATAGAGAAAGGATGGAAAAAGGCAACAAGGACATGCAAGACATCCGTTGTTTTCTACATTAAATCGTTCTAAGAATAAAACAATTTCAACTAATTTTCATTAGTAGAACTCTTCAATTTTCGTCATTTTCATTGATTTACATCAACTGATATTGGCTTCATTGATATACATTAAATTATTGTCATTAGTCAATGTGATATTTTAGTTTTTTTTTTAAACAGTAACCAAAATTTAAAAATTACATTTCCCTACGTGTTTTTGCTGCTAGTGAATATCTAGGCCCCTTGCATCGTTTAATATATTGCACTACATGCGAGTATCGCGTGTATATTGCCAGTAAATTACCTTCTCATTCGAAAAGTTTCAGAATCTTGAATGTCTGTTTCGTTGCGACTTACTATTTGGGTCAGGTTATTCCAAAATACAATTCTTTTCCCATCTCCGACCCAACTTATTTTTTATATTTTCTTGGCAGGCAAGTCAGTTACTTTAATATTGTTATGTGTTAATGCTTGTCAGTTATGAAGGTTGTACTTATCATACAATTATGGATAAGATCAAACGTTTCTCATATTAAGAGATGAAAATTCATTGAGGCCCGCTAAAATTGACAAATAAGTTCTGTTCATCCTTTGGAAATCTTTATTTATACTTAGACAACCCAAACTCGATATTTAAACCAGTAGTGTAAACCACAGTAAATGACACGCCGATTATATCTTTTCCAAATATGCTGCAATTTAGTTTGGTCATCACACACACATATATATATATATATTTGTCTGTTAACGCTCTAACGTTCGCAAATTTTGTTTGATCGTTACCAAACTCGATATTTAATCGTTTTATGTAGAAAAATCGTTCAAGTTCGTTAATGGTTGAAATCGGACCAGTGGGAGGGGGGGGGGTTTAGAGGGGGAGATTTTTGAAAAGTCAAAATATCTCCATTATTATGCGTCGGTTTGAATAAGTGTATAGAATCAATCTTATTGCAAATTTAATTTACTGTAAATATTGTTCTATACATTTATTCACTATCTTGAATATTAACCGAGATATTTGCATTTGTATTGTGTGTGGTCGGCTATCTTCGGGACTTTCCGCCAAAAGCTAGTTCGGCCGCTTCCGTAACTCTTCGTCCCTCGTGAATTGGTTTAGAGATTCGTTACTACCACTGTTATTAGTAGGTAGATTTCTCTGTTTGTCTTTCCGGGCTATCTATGCAGCGCTACGAGGTTAGTCCATTGCCTGTTTCAACTCAGCCGCTTTCCGTTGAGCGTGGAGAGATTATTAACTTGTATTGTAAGGTTACTGAGCATTCACGGTAGTGTTACCTATATATATATATATATATATTTATTTATATATAGTTCACGTGGGAAAACTTCTTAGTTACGCAGCCCCTGCGTGACGGACTTTTCGTTCTTGAATTTTATTACACCTTTCTCTCAACAGTTGATTTGTCTGAAGGTGATCAGCTAAATATAGGTAATAATAGACCATTCTACAAGGGTTTCTTGTTGTGGTTTTTATATTAAACGACCTTTCTCTCCAAAGTTTATTGCCCCTATTCAAATAACTGAGATGTCGACGCTACGTAGTTCTGTATATGTTCTCGTTATTTTTTATGTGTTACATTCATTTATTTATTTTATACTATATGTACATACCTTTACTTTTACTTATAAAATAAAGTCGCCGCCCGTTATTGGATGAGTTCTTGGAAGAGTTGAAGAGGCATGCTGTTATGATATATGACTAGATGTGAAAGGGCAACGGTACAGAGGGGATAGCGGAAGTTGTCTAATCGCTGCGAAATGCGAAACTCGCAGTGGCTGACCGTATCAAGTGCTAAGCCACTGGCTGTGACATTGTTCTTTAAACTCCACACTTCCGCTCAGCTTTGTTTCAGGTGGCGAGGATCCACCAACCAGAAAGTTCATAGAATAGCGATTATTTTTTCTGCTAACACTACTACAGACAGACAGTCAAATAGATTTACACAAAACCAAACAACCACAACGAACATATAGAACAAATACGTCATATTACTCCACAATTAAAAAAGTCCGTCTCCGTAAACTAAGCAAATTTCCCACGTAAAGTTGTACAATAGAGAAATCTCCATACAAGTGCCGAACAGTTACGGAAACGCCCGAACTAGCTTTCGGCGGAAACGACTAGAAGCGACCATAGCTCGTCCGTTACGCTTAATAAAAATGCCCCGAGATATTCAAGATAGAGAATAAATTTATATAACAATATTCATAGTACATTTAATTTCCAATAAGTTTGGTTCTATACAATTTTTCGCTCCGACGTATAGTAATGGAGTATATTTCGAAATCCCCCCCTCCCACTGGTCCGATTTCAGCTGTTAACGAAATAGATCCTTCTTTTTTACATAAAACGATTAAATACCGAGTTTGGTGACGATGAAATAAAAATTGCGACCGCTAGAGTGTTAACAGACAAATATATATATATATATATATATAGACCTCATTTTCGTCATCTCCTGGGTAGAATTGATGGGCATTTGAAGAAATATTTCGAAAATCGCGTCATGAGTACGACCTCAATAGCTGATTTCCTTTAAGGGAAATCTGCTAATACAGACTGACTTTCATTCACTTAAAATGGGTCAAGGAACATGCAGGAATTATGGGCAATGATATAGTCGATATCCACGCCGAAAGTGACTTTAAAAGTAGTGAAGAGTAACTTACAATAACATTACTCCTACTGTGATAAAATATTCACTAAGAGAAAAAAGTATTAATTTGGGGCAACAGTGATGGAATCAAACAGATAAAGGATTATATTTAAAATTATATATCCCTGTTCTAAAATCCAATATCTCAGTATCCCAACATACATTTTATCTATTACAAATACTAACTGGACACGGAAATGCAGACTCTTACTTATACAGATTCAAACTTACTGACTAAAATACTTGTAAATGCGAGTTAAAGGGAACAGACATACACCCACCTGATTTATGAATGTAGACTGACTCAAGACATACAAAGACTAATATTCCCGCATCGCCTATCAGTCCCGATATTTTATTTTCAAAACACCTGAATTTATTAAAAGCAATAGCCTATGATATGGTTGACATTGAGAGGAAAAGGAATAATATAATATTAACATTATGAAGTTTTTTTTAATCGTTACTTAATTGTATCCTTTTATTGTTCTTATTTAATTTTTTTTTATTCCGTCAAGTTTAATTTTCATGTTTTTATTTACATTTTTTAATATGTATATATATATATATATATATTATTATAATACAAATAATTCTTAAAAGTTTTGAAAAATGCACATATAATGCAAATATGCATGAGATGTGCAGAAAAATAAAATCCCTCCATATAGTGTTACTATGTAGAGGAAATACGGTAAAAAAAAAAAATTAAAAAAAAAAAAAAAAAAAGCGATTATTTATATTTTAGATAACCTAAACATCTTGAAGCTCGTCGTTTAAATATGTATATATATACATATATATACACACAGAGATGTGTGTCTGTGAGTCCTAATGTTCATGGTCAAAGACATCTAGGTGTAATTCAATAGATATGGAAGTACTCCAATGACCGGGACACTTTTCCAAATTATTGAATTAATGTGGATCACAAATAATTATTTCATTTTAACCTCATGACACAATTTTGAATTCATATTTTATAAAAGCTGTGCTATCTTTCTATCGAAGTTTTAGAGATATGATATCCATATGCATTCGTTTACGAGTAAATTCTGATCTTAAAAAATGTAAACTTTCCTTGTGGGATTTCTCAAAGATGCGATTCATTTTTTAAATTTCTGAAAAAAGGTTACAGATCTTCGTTGCTATATATAACTTAAATTTTACCTTAAATTAAATAATGTTACCTGTATTAAAGTTTTTGTATTGTGTAAAGGGGTGGAGCATAATTCTTATATATTCATTTTTACATTTAATAAAAGTACTTTAAATTAAAGAATACGTAAGGAATTTTTATGTAGGAACATTATTGTTTTCTCATATGATGCCCAATGAAAAAATTGTATGTATCTCGTTAGAGCTATATCATAGATATTGAATATACCCTTGACGGCAAAGTACATACTCCAGTAAGGGAGGGTTTATAAGACTCTCCCCTATTAAACATTAACACCACGTTGCCGAACCTTTAGGCATCGTGGTGTTGAGGCTTGTCCATTAAAATACAAACTAGTGAATAATTAAGAAATGTTAGACTATAATATGTTTTCCCTTATATGTCAAGTAATACAAGAAGAGAAAAAAGTCTGGCGGTAAAGCATTTCTTTAATCGAAATATATTTAGTGTCAGCTTTAGAATATTTTTTTTTGTAGATAGAATCCCACTTAGGCATTGATGTCCAGAACAGCTGTCCAGGATTGATACCACCCAATTAGGATGAACGTACTTAGCAATTAAGGAATTTTAATAGATTCTCTGTAGTCGCATACTATCCAAGCGTTTTTCTACATTCTTTGCTCCTGTTATCTGCTTATATCATCCTCCGCCCCTACATGTATGCATTTTACTCGATTCCACTAACCACCGGATGTGCCAGTTCTATATTTAAAGTAGTATACTTTTTATGTTTTTATCAAACAGTGAATTAGTCTCACTAATGAATGTGGTTTTAGCAGATTTCCCCTAAGGGAAATCAGCTATTTAGGTCGTCCTCATGACGCGATTTTCGAAAAATTTTCTTCAAATGTCCATCGATCCTACCCAGGAGATGACGAAAATGAGGTCCGTTCTATACTATATATATATATATATATATATATATATATATATATATATATATATATATATATATATATATATAATTGTCTGTTAACACTCTAGCGGCCGCAATTTTTGTTTGATCGTTACCAAACTCGATATTTAGTCGTTTTATGAAAAAAGAAAGATGAAGTTCGTTAATGGCTGAAATCGGACCTGTAGGAGGGGGGGGGTTTAGAGGGGAGGATTTTCTAAAATTTGAAATATTTCCGTTACTATACGTCGGATCGAAAAATTGTATAGAATCAATCTTATTGCAAATTAAATTTACTATAAATATTGTTATATACATTTATTCTCTATCTTGCATATTAACCGAGATATTGGCAATTTTATGAAATCGGGGCGGATAACGGATGGGAGTCGGTTTCCTGCCAAAAGCTAGGTCGGCCATTGTCTTAACTCTTCGGCTCTCGTGAAATTTCTCTACACGTGGGAAATCTGCTTAGTTTACGCAGCCCCTGCGTGACGGACTTTTAATCTTGTGTCTTAGTCTTACATCACCCTCATGCCAGGATTTATCTCAAAATTTATAGTTTCACATAGCTTTATTTTAACATTTCCTTAATTTTATTTCCATATATTTTATACTATGCTTTAATAATTTCGAAAACATTTTTTCTTTATTTTAAAATTTTAATTTAGAAAATTCAAATAAATGGTACTGAGCGACATCATCTAGTTGTGGAGCTCTTATTAAATAAATAAATAAAAACCTTAAGATTGATTTTTTTAATTTGCCTTACTATTTCAATTTGTGTAGACGTATCAATTAGATTTATATATATTAATTATTAAGATTTACTTACTACTTAAATGTGTACAGACATACTACATTGATAAATATGAACTTAAGATTTAGACTTAAATGGCCTGCTATTTAGAACTAGATTGAAGAGAAGTTGATATTTAGAATGACCTACCTTTTAGATTTAGATAGACCAATCATTTAGATCTAGATAGTCCTATTAATTTGATTTAAAATATGCCATCTTCATAGGCATTTAAACGTTTAATAGATATGTTTTTAAATGTCAATGCCTTGAACTTCCTGTAGTTCCTTGTAAGATAAGATGGTGGATCTATCTGATATTAATCAGTGTAAGGCACTTTGCCAAGTTGGATCAGTTCCAGCAATCGCTGCCCTTATAATAAAGGGTGTAGTGCCCTATTTATAACTAAAATGTAGCTTTCCTCAAATTTTTTTACTAATTTGGGTTTCAATTTTCTTTGACTCCGGCATCTACCGTATGAAGAAGTAAGTTTATATCTATAGATCAGATAACATTTTTTGATTTGACATCATAATAATGAGGATATATTTCAATTTTCTATTTTACCCCCTATAACCCACTCAGGTGGAGGGTCGACATTGTATGACTGGTCTGACCCACAGGCAGTCAGTCCTTCCTTTGCCTCCACTCGTCTACTGTCTGAATCCTGTACAGTCCGTACCTTCTGTTGTGTATGGACAATTTATGTGGACTGATAGACCATTATTTTTAGTTAATACCGATACGTTTTTATTACCAAAACCAGTAATAAACGTTTTTAATAAGAGTTCTTTTGGATTGCAAAATTAAATACTCGCAAGTTTCACAGTTTTTATCACTGCACAATTTATTTCACAATGCACAATACACTTGGTAACCATTTATTTTATTTATTTATTTGAGCTTCGCAGCTTTGGCGATGTTGCTCTAAAATAAAACTTAAAAAACAAAACAAAACTCAAATAAAAACAAAACAATACAAAAAAATAACAAAATTAAACAAAACATAAATACGTAGAACATAGAACACAAAAGGAACACAAAACACAAAAGGAACATAAAACACAAAACATAAAAGTAACATAGAACACAAAACATAAAAGGGACATAGAACACAAAACATAAAAGGGACATAGAACACAAAACATAAAAGGAACATAGAACACAAAAGGAAAACACAACATAAAAGGAACATAGAACACAAAACATAAAAGGGACATAGAACACAAAACATAAAAGGAACATAGAACACAAAAGGAAAACACAACATAAAAGGAACATAGAACACAAAAGGAACACAAAACATAAAAGGAACCTAGAACACAAAAGGAACACAAAACATAAAAGGAACATAGAACACAAAAGGAACATAAAACATGGAGAATCAAAAAACATAAAAGATTGGAAATCAAAAAATAAAAATGGAACACAACAAAGAACAAAATAAATGAACGAGGGAACAAATAAAGACAAAATTCAAAACTAGGTACAAAACTGAAAATCGAAACTAATGATATTGGGCAATAGGGAAATCATTAATAAAATATTTAAATATTCAATAAATAAATAAGTAAATCGATAGTTAAAATTAAATTGGTATATAAAATGAATAAAAGAAGTTTAAAATTATTAAGGTTTTGATAAAATATAAGTTGGTTTAGGTGACTATTTACATAAAACTCTGTACACACTCAAGTGAGTGAAAACTTGAAAACAAAAAAATTGAGGTTTAGATAAAATGTTTATTTTTGCATCCAAAAATGTTGTAAAAATAAAAATGTGAAACAAATTTAAAATGTATCAGATTTTTGAATAGATGTGTATAGTCTTTAAATGTTTAAGAATTGTATTTATGTATGGACTCCCCTTTGTCAGTAGTTCGTGTAAATTATGTGGTATCTGTAAGTAATTGCGTTGCCTGCAGTCAGTCAGTATATGTTTAACTGTCAGAGCTTCATTACAACTTCTACAAATCGGTTTGTCTTGTTTGTTCATCAAGTATGAGTGCGTTAGTAGAGTGTGTCCAATTCGTAACCGTGTAAGTATTACTTCATCTCTTCTTGCTTTAAAGTCGTAAGGCCACGGCTTAACTGAATAATTACACTTGGTAATTATTCTTAATTACTACTTACAGTATACACTGATAGCGTCACTGTTCTTCAGATTACACAGTCCAACAATTCACTCACGGTCACTGAAATTCACAGAAAGACGGCACTGCACTGTCCTTTACTTCGCGGCACTGCACTGTCTTAAACACGGCACTAAACTGTTACTTACAGTCACGGCACAACACTGTTCTTCTTATAAAAACACTTTACCACAACAATTGTTGTTGTGATGTCACACAATCGAATTTTCACTGGCTGGCCATAATAAAATGTCTCCTTAAAAAATACGTGGCATTCAACCTTAGAATGAAGTGGTAGATGAAAGATTTTGGTTCATATGTTATGAGTAGTTGTGGGGATCTTGAAGGATAAAAACTAAAAAAATTGGAATATTTCGGTCAACATTTACAACATTTCAAGACGATAAAAGTTGCTATTGGTGACATTCAATTTTTCCAATTTCTAGCCCAGTCCATACATGATTTCCTTTTCTGTCTTCTGTTCCTAAGCTCTCCGATTTATATTTAATTCCTCGATTATTCGTTATGTCGAGAGTAATTATGTGCCAAGGAAAAAAACATAATGTCTTTATGTATTTTTAATTTATTTTTATCTTGCTTATGCAAAGTGGTTTTGCTTGAGTTTGTATATCCTAAATAGATAAATATCAAGAATGTAATTTAAAGAGCGTTAAAAGTGGAAAAGGAATTATATAATATGTAAAGGATATCCAGTTTTTATTTATTTAAGTGGTTTATAGTTATGCGGATGAAATATTAATTATTTTTTGAAATAGTTCTCCGTGTTGCAATGCATGTTACAAGGATCGTATTTGCAATCACCAGTCATTTATGGGCTGAGCTTATTATTTCTGAGATTCTCCTTTGCGGCAATAATTTCTTCTGTAAATACTCTTCGATACTGGTTCTTGAAGGCTGTAAATAATAACTGGAACATTTACTGTTATTACTGAGATTGGCCTTGCGTTGATCGAGATTTCTTGCAAGTCCTATAAATGGATCAGGGCCTTTGTGCTAGCAACAATTGCTACAGATAATTTATTATCAAAGCGGTATCTATTTCAAAGACCATAGTATCCATATCTTTGTGCTTCTAATAACTGCCTCTTATACAGGTCAGACGTTTTTCTTAGAATAATAATTCATTCTTTTTTATTTGATCATACCACTTTGGTTTGAATACATTCATTCTTCCGCCTAATTTAATTCTTTGTTGTTGAACATGGATTCGATTTTTTTTTATTATTTTAAAAGAAGATTTTTTTTTTATTATTTTTAGAAATTTGTTGTTTAAGCAATACCCGTACATCATGAAAGAAAACGTTAAATCCCTGAAAACAGGCTAAGTAAGGCGTATTTAATAAAAGTTAAAAGACCTTTTTATATTATAAATATAGTGTGTGTGTGTGTATATATATATATATATATATATATATATATATATACATATACATATACATGTACAAACAAACAAATTAAGCTGCCCTCTTTCTGAGGGTACCTGAAATGGTCAGCCTCCTAATCTGCCAGTTTATTGGTAATATTATTATTATTATTTGTTTTATTTTGTTTATACTGTATATGGGAATTTGGAATTTTATAAATTGAATGGAGGAAATTAGGGAGGTGCCTCAGGTGAGAGTGCAGCTTAATATTTCTTCTTTATTTTTTATATAAATGATGAATCACAATTTTTGAATGAAGATGATTTTAGGATAAGTGTGGACAAGTCCTTCAGGTCGTCTTTGGTCAGCCCATATTCTATTAATGCCTTGACGGTTTTTTGATGAAGGACTCCTTTTTAACCAAACAGAAACCTCATAACCGTCCAGTCTTGGATGTGCTCTTTTTCGGAGAAATAGTGGAAACATGGTTCGTACGTCGTCTGCATGATTTTTGTTCATCTCAAAACGGACAGTAGGATCCAGAATTAACCCGTTCTTTTCATTTTTCATGATCGCTACAATGTCTGATCCTCAATGCTGCGGAGTGCCGTCTGAGGAATTGCAAGTCACCTCTCCAAATATATTCCAAACTGGGTGCTTCTTATTCAAGAGGTGAGCAATTTGAGTCCGGACCTTATGATGACGTGAATTACGCTTCTGCTCGCCCCATTGGCAGGAACCTAGGACATGGAGAAGGGTTTCCATCTCACTGCAATGCCTACAGTGGGTGTTTCCTAGGTTCCTTCCTGGGACAGAGCGAACTAGCACTAGGTTCACATTCATCATCACCTCCGTTGTCCATTCTGATGAAGAGAGCCCTTTTTTGTCAGAAATCCACTAATTACTTGCCTGCCAGTCATTGAACATTTCTACGCCTTTTCATTTCGAATAGAATAAAGAGCACCATTCGCTAAAGGATCTTTGGCGTAGTTCTTGTCGCAAGTTTCTGGCACTGATATATTCGTTCTTCTCTTTTGTGATATCAAGGGCTTTTAAGCAGTCCGATATTTCAGTGGTGCAATCTCTAATTTGAAGTATGTATGGATTCATATCTTTCATAAGGGCCATACATACATTTATATGTTGTAAGAAGGCCTTCCAATATGCTTTAAACAATCCCAAACCTCTAACTTTTCGTGATGAATAAAACATACAGTTAGGAGTATCCGATGGCAAACTTAACATTTCATTTATACAGCTCCTAATTATTTTATCAATTTTCAATAAAAAGGAAGGTTTGGGATCTTTTATTGGTGCGCACTGAAGAGGGTAAATCATTGTTGGCCATATATATTGGTGTAATATATTCAACTTTTGGTCAGGAGTGAGCAAGCTGGAGGATGACAGCTTGTTTAGTTTTTCAACCAGCATGCTGTTGAGTTTCTCAGTATCGAGACAGATTTCTTGCTGAAAAGTAACTCCCAGATATTTTATTTTGTCATTTTGGCCGATACTGAAAATTGTTTGCCCTTCCATAGTTGTAATTGTAATATATATATATATATATATATATACTCCTGTTACTGGTCTAGTGGTCGCAAGTTTTGTATGATTCTTACGAAAGTATATTTTAAACATTTCTTGAAAAAGAAATGATCAAGTTCGTTAACCGCTAAAATCTGGTCATATGGAGGGGGGGGGTTAGAGTGAGAGATTTTCGATCATTTAAAATATCTCCGTTATTATACTTCGAATCGAAAATTTGTATATATGCAAATTTAATTATCTATAAATGTATTTATTGACAATAAGTATTTACAGGTGGGTTTAATTGTCTATGAATATAAGTAAATGTTTTACTTTTACTAGTTTTAATTACCCATTGCGCCCGTGCTTTATGTTTTTTATAATTTCTGAGGTTTAGTTCTCGCGGATTCCACCAGAAGATACGAAGTGCTTTTTTTTTTTTCAGTTGTGTCGTTTTACATTCCTCATTCTACCAAGGAGTCGGGGTTTTGTAGCAGATTTCCGTTTAGTAGATGAGTAGGACCATGGTGCGGTTTACGAAATATTTTCTCAAATGTCCATCGATCCTATATAAAAGGATTCGTCATCGAAAATGAGGTCCGTTCAAAATTTTATATATACATACTTGTTTGTTACCACTCTAGCGATCACAATTTTGGTTTAATCGTTATCAAACACGATATGTAACTAACTGTTTTTATGTAAAACTATAGATCAAGTTCATCAATGGCTGAAATTGGACTGTTGGGAGCGGGCTTTTAGATGGGAAGAATTTCGAAAATTCGAAATATTTTCGTTATTATTCGTGGGATCGGAGAATATTATAGGATCAATCTTATTACAAATTTAATTTACTGTAAATTTATTTATGTACGTATGTTCTCTATCATGAATATAAACCGAGATATTTGCATTATTTAGTTTTCAGCCTTCAGTATAATCCCACTCCTACTCATATCTTATTAACAATAAGCTGTTATTTCGTGAACGATATTATTCTAAGTGTAATTACTAAATATTGTTTTATTGATTTTAGTCAAAATTGTCAGTGAGTTGAGATCAATAGTGTGTTTTACCTGCACCTGGGAAATCTATTTAGTTTACGCAGCTCCCGCCTGACGAACTTATAATTTTTAAAATTATATTATAAACTGAGGCGTTAGATTATTCTTTAGAGAAATGACAATCGGGATAATATCACTTCCGTAGGAGTCATCGCAGACCTTCGTAGAAAATCGAGTGAAAATGTTTGAGTGCTGGAATATATTTGAGGCAGTGTTCCTGTACGTGGGCATAAGTGAGTTGGTGAAGTTGTGTTATAGGAATCAGATCGAATTTCACAGTGGTGTTGTTAGCGGTATGTATGTTTATCTATTATTAAACTGCAAGAGGGAAATCTGCTTATTTTACGCATCCCCTGCGTGACGGACTTTTTAATAATACACACATCCCCAATTTCCGTTATATAAGTGCCTGTCGGGCAACACTGTCGCCCGAAGCCCGCCTTGGTTTGTGTAATCTTCCACTGGCTTCATATTTGTTGGGGAAAGTTGTGTTGAATTAACGTGTGGTGGCGTTTACAATAGCAACACCACCGAAGCTTTTTCTCCATGACAGTAGTCCCGTCTGTACATATCATACCTGTACAGTGACGCTTGTTTATTGGGAAGTAACTGTGTTTCTTGGAGAGCTATAAAGTTAGCAACATGTCTATCCATTATTTAATTTGGAAAAAAATTTACCATTTAGTTTTGCGATGAAGGGTGTAAATCGCTAAAATTGCGTGACACCAAACAAACAAATAAATAAATAACAACTTTCCATAAGAATATTTATTTTTAGTGCGAAGATGTTTTTGTCATTTAATCTTTTATGTGTTTTGGTTTTTTACAGAATCCTTATCATGGGTATTTTTCCGTTTATATAATTTAGTGTCAAAATTAGACCAGGGTTTACCTGATGTTTCTATAGTACTGAATTTTATGGTTTTTGAATGCTTGGCACTTTACTTGTTTTTCTCAAGTTTTACAGACTGCCGTGTTTGGATTTTTTTCCGATTTCCTTTTTTTGACAAGTTTACACTCTCTTACGCTTCAAGCGCCTCTTAGAATTCTTCGTCTTTTCGTGGATGAACACAGTCGAGATCCATAAATAGCAATTAATCTTCTTCCTAGGGCTCTTTTAATACATAATTGCATTAACGTTGCAAAATACCTACAACTTTAATAATGTGTTCGGACATCCTTCCGAATATAGTGGCCTACTAGCATGATTCTTGTCTACAACGAACTTTTGTTTTGCCTCATTGTATGTGATATTTTCTATTAAACTTGAACTTCTCCTTCATACGGTCCATACCCTTTGCTTCCAGTAACATAAACCGCATTGGCAACATTTTGGTGGAACTTTACAATCTCAGTCATGCTTTGATTCACTGCACATTTTGCACCTAGGGGGTTGTTAGGAGGATTAGGTAGTGTGAAATAATTCCCAACAATTAAAACAACACTGTGGTAATGGAAAGTTGGGCTTTACGAGTACTGACGTATATCCCACTTTTATTTTGTATGACAGCATAAGCTCGTTGAAGGTTTAGTGGACTAAGTGGGGTGAAATAAATAGTTCTGTGCGCTTTTCAACTTGTATTTTAAAAACAATAAAAACTTCTTGGCCTGAAATATTTACAAGTAACAAAGCTAGTAGTTTCACTATTCACTATAGTCCAGGTTCAACAGCCACAACTCAGTCACAGTTAGCACGAGACACTAGATAATTATTTATATACTTGTAACTTGCCGATGTAATTTATATAGCAATTCTGGTTAACTTTTTTCACTGACTGAACTTATTTTTTAAAGCCATCTGGTATTTTTTATACTGCAAGGTTACATTGTTTAGCGAACGACTCACTACATCACCTCCTCCCAATGACTCAGTCGCGGAAGCGAACAGGAGGACGAATCATTTGGCCCAGACGAGTTGCTCCTCTGTAGAGTGCTCTTCCGCGGCAGAGTCATTAGAAATTGGCGCGGTAGGTGGTGTAATGTCTGGTGGACTGGAACTGCAGTCCTTGTCGTCCTGCAGCAGGTACGCCGGTTTCAGTCTTTCGATTGTCATCGCCCGAGGTCCTCCAGGCAGCTGGATGCTGAAGGTCTTGTCGCTTCGGCTGAGGACTTCATGTGGCCCGGTGTAAAGTTGGGTAAAGGCAATGGACGGTGTCATCTCTGAGGAAGACATGTGTGCAGGTCTGCTGGTCGCGATGCACGAAAGTCTTCGCAGATGACTGTCTGCAGGCTGCTGGGCGTAGCTGCTCCATATACTCCCTAAGTTGGTGGATAAAAGCCTCGTTGCTCTCGGGTTGCCTGGACTTTTCCAGAAGTTCGCGAGGCAGACGAAGTGGTTGTCCATATGTCATCTCAGCTGCGCTAGTGACGTTATCGTCGCGGATAGCGGCTCGAAGTCCAAGCAGCACCAATGGTAGCCTGATAGTCCAGTTATTTCGACAGCTACGCCTCATACACCTCCATCTGTCATGAGCTTCTGATAAAATGAGACGCATTTCATATCCTTCCTCGCTGTAGAATAAAGAACAACACGTGCTGTCTCAACGAGCAACATTTATTAACTGAAGAATAAAAGATAAGCGAACATCTGTTTAACATAACCTTAACAACGAACATATGTTTACCACCACATCCTCCCTTCTCGCTCCAAGAAGAAGATTACTTGAATCTCTTCGGAGGTTTTACTTTTCTCCCGAATCTTGTTGTATAGCCTTCTGCACTATGACCTGATCCATCTTCAACATTCCCCTTTGTGTAGTCTTCTTTCGCCGAATCTTCTTGTCCATCATTCCCCTCAGTACCGTGCTCATTCTCCGGGTCTTGACATATTCCTTCCTCTCCCCCAGCTCCTCTACCCGAGGTTTTCGCTAAATCTTCACCACTTAAAGGTACAACTCCACTTCCATTTTTATCCGAAATGGTTTGGTATGGCGGGTAGGGACCCCAATCTGTGACCAAATGCTTGTCGGATGGTACCAAAAATCTTCTATTTCGTCTGAATGTTCGACTTCCCGATTTTATTACATAGTCTCTATCGGTAACATACTTTTTAACCACAGTCCCATAACGCTTCAGATCTGTAATCCAAACTATTTGACCAGGTTCGAGGATCGAAAGTTCTGTTGCTCTGTGACGTCTATCAAAATAAAATTTTGTTTTCTGTTTTCCTCTATTATATGAATCTTTATACTTGTCAAGGTTAGGCCAACCTGGATTCATCTTCTCAGGCAAGACAGGCAGAGTAGTCCGAATTTTCCTCCCAAACAACAATTCGGCTGGTGAATTGCCACATTCCAACGGAGTGGCTCGGTGAGCCAAAAGTCCTAAATAAGGGTCACTATTTTTATTCAGAATATTTTTGCATATCTGAACCGCCCTCTCTGCTTGACCATTAGACTGTGGAAAATGTGGACTTGATGTGATAATTCGGAAACCTAACTCTTCAGAAAATTTTATCATTTCAGCCGATACTAGTGGAGTATCATTATCGCATCTAAGGATCTTTGGGATTCCATGTCGCGAAAAAATAGATAAATAAGCGTTTTTTATGAATGCAGTTCCAGTTCGATCTATTGTAATTAATTCAATAAATTTTGAAAAGTAATCTTGAATGCAAAGATACATTTTTCTATTATGCTTCAAAATGTCAGCTCCAACAACTTCCCATGGCCTGTCCGGAATGGGTTGTGGCCTTAATGGTTCTACAGGATTAGCTCTATGTTCGAGACACTTATGACAAGTCTCTACCATCTTCTTTACATCTGAGCTAATACCAGGCCACCAAACAGATTCCTTTACACGGGCCATACACTTGTTTACACCTAGGTGGCCACTATGAATTTGTGATAGTATTTCATTTCTTAGTTCATGAGGAACATATATCCTCGTCCCTCGTAAAATCAGGTCATTGACCCAAGCTAAATTTCCTCGTTCGGTGTAGAATTCTGTTTGGCGCAAACTTGACCAGTCTCCACTCAAAATAGCACGTTTAATGATGCAACTCAAATTGTCCTCTGCTATAGCTTTCCTAATAGCTTCTAATTTAGAATCTGAGCAAGGTAAGTCTGACATTATTGCACCTACAAACATATCTAACTCATCATTCAAAACATCTGTAACCTTCTGGGTACCGGCGTTGACTGGGGCTCTTGAGAGCGTGTCAGGAACCAAAAACGTTTTTCCCGATTCAAAATGCATTTTATAATCAAACTGCATCAACCTCATTCGAAATCTTTGCAGCCTAGGTGTGAGATCAGACAAAGGTTTCTGTCCTAATATTTGCAAGAGAGGCTTATGATCAGTGACTAAGATGATTCTTTTTCCTATTATGTAGGATGAAAAACGCTCACAAGCCCACGTTAAGGCAAGAGCTTCTTTTTCAACTTGTGAGTATCTGGTTTCCGCATTGTTTAACATACGAGAAGCAAACTGGATAGGTTTCCAACGTTCATCTACTTTTTGTTCGATGACAGCCCCTAAACCAAAACTGGAAGAATCAGCACAGACCCGTGTATCCAAATTAGGGTCATAAAGGTGTAAAACCGGAGCCTTAAGCAATGCTTCTGTTATTGAAACAAAAACTTCTTCATGATTTTGAGACCAATGCCACTCATTTTTTGAAGATAAAAGATCATTAAGAGGCTTAAGCTGTTTAGAAAGATTTGGCAAAAATTTCATCATATAATTTACCATTCCTAAAAATCGTCTCAGCTCACTTTGGTTTTTAGGCCTGGGAAACTCTTTTATTGCCTTGGTTTTTTCTGGGTCTGGCAATACCTTCCCATTATCGATTATGTGCCCCAGAAATACTATTCTGGACTTTGAGAATTCGCACTTGGTAGGGTTCAGTGTTACACCTAATTCCATAAGCCTTTCAAGTACCATATCAAGCCTAAGATCATGTTCCTCTTTAGTTCTCCCAAAAACACAAATATCGTCTATCAAGTTGACAACTCCCTCCATTCCCATTAATACCTGAAGCATTTTTCGTTGGAAATGTTCAGGGGCTGAAGAAATGCCAAAGGGTAAGCGCTTAAAATAATATCTTCCAAAAGGCGTAACAAAGGTTGTAAGTTTGGCCGTTCGTTCATCTAATCGCACCTGCCAGAAGCCACTATTTGTGTCCAGTTTCGAAAAGTACCTGGCGCCAGAAATCTGAGCCAATGTTTCCTCAACAGAGGGTAAAACTAAACGCTCTCTTTCCACGAATTGATTAAGAGCAGTGAAATCCACACAAAGCCGAACATCGCCTGATTTCTTTGGCACTACCACCATAGGAGAGCACCATTCAGTTGCTTCCGTAATCGGAGAAATAACACCGTTCTTTACCATACGATCAAGTTCGTCTTTGACTTTGGTCCTTAAGCTTACAGGAATTCTGCGAGGGGTTACAACTGCAACGGGCGTTGCATTTTTCTTTAATTTAATATAATAAGGTTCACCAAAGCTTCCTAATCCATTAAATAATTTGGGGAATTTTTTCCTTATGTCTAAAGAAACTTCATTTATTTGGCACAAGGAGAATGCGATTATACCACCTCTTCCTAAAAGTGGCTCATTCTGGCAGTTTAAAACAAACAAGTCCTCTGAATGCGACATTCCCCCTGTTTCAAGCTTAACCTTCGAAACCCCTACTACTTTCAGCTTAGTATTATCAGGACCATTCAAACGAATTTTTGTGGGCCTCATTTCTAATCCAAGGCGTTCTGCATCCTTGTAACCTATACAACTGACATCTGCACCTGTATCTATTTTAAAGCGTACAAAATGGCGACCGTTAACCAACAGCTGGATAGTAAAAGGGTCAACTCGAATGCCCCTAGCAACGCTTTCTCCCACCGTAATAGAGCTAAGGCAATGATCTTGGTTAATTTGAACAGCTGATTCTATTTCTCTTACATCACGTTTTGAGCCACAGAAAAGTTTAAAGTGGTTCTTAAGGCCACATCGAAAACATATTTTGCCACGTGCAGGACAATTTTCAAAAGAATGATTCTTTAAAGACCCACATCGACCACATCTGGAAGTAACCTTGGAAAATTTGGTTAGATTACCACCGTCTTTAGACGCTCGATTTTCTCTCCTAGCTTCCATAACCTCCCCAGAATCTCTGTTAAACAATTCTTTTTGAGAATTTATTGCTTCTGACTGCCTAACCATCTCTTTGGCTTTAGTAAGGGTCAGACCTTCCTGAATCTGAAGATGTTTCGACAGCTGCTGATCCCGAATACCAGTAACTAGCTTAAGCAGTATCATATCCTCATGATATTTTCGACTCTCTCAATCGCCGCAAGACCATTCACATCTCTCCAATATTTTATGGAGGCCATTAATAAACTCATAACCTTAACAACGAACATATGTTTACCACCACACTCGCACTGTCTTCCACGATGCAAGACTCCTTTCTCCTGGAGGAAGGACACAGCAGCTTTCTTTTCAAAAATTTCTTGTACTAATTTTAACAAACCCATAACACTTTTGGATAGATCAAATGACGGATAAACAACAATGAATACAGGTTAGCATTGATCATATGTTCATAATTGAATAAATGTTTATAAGATGTGAAATCACTCTTCACCGAGTTTAATCACTGGATGTCGTCTTCTGCAAGAGACCCAACTTTTTTCACTGACTGAACTTATTTTTTAAAGCCATCTGGTATTTTTTATACTGCAAGGTTACCTTGTTTAGCGAACGACTCACGAGTACGTGAGTCGCCGCTACAAAGGTATCAATGAACATTGTTCTCTTTGGATTTTCTTTCTTGTTAGAAATATTCTGAGATGAACATCATTCTGAGTTCTTAATTCTTTTAGGATTTGTTTGTTCTCCAGTTTCTCGATGTCTGAATACACAAAAAACGCTTTATGAAAGTTCTAAGACTTGTTTGCAAAAACGATAGTATATACGTAAAATGTGTTCTGTTTTAAGTAAGTATTTCAAGCCTCTTTGTTGGGACATGTTATCAATAGTGCCCAAATATTTCTCATTTTCTTAACCTGTTTATTCTTTCCAAATTGAGCAACCCGTCTTTGAATGAGAAAGTGAATAATTCTGTTGAATGAATAATCTTAGCTGTCAATCTTTACAATATGTCGCAAGTTAGGTAACGACGATGAATTCCAATCTTCTACTTGTTCCAATTAAGATTCTTGGAGTGAGTTTCTTTGTTACCCAAACTTGTGGAGCGACTAAAGCTCTCTCCTTCCATTTTCTTGATGGAGTAATCTTGTATTCTGATATATTTTTGAATTTAGAAACTACAAGTTTTGTTCACGTGTTTTCTTTACATTGTCAAACATATGGTCTCGCAGTCAGCATTTAAAACAAAAAAAAAAGAAATAAAACGGGCCCATATGATACATATACATGGTACATTTTTCTAAATTGTGTGTGCCCATATATCCCGATTGGCCGGGAGTTTAGGAAGAAAGGATTTGACCATATTTTGAACATTTTGAAGTAGATTTTCACGATTACCGATTTTTCCAATATAAGTTTTCAACCACTGTAAAACTATAAATGTTCTTCTTTAAAACTTATTTAAAAACCAAAAGAACTCTGAATAACTACGTTTATTATTTTTGTAATAAACGTTGCTATATATATATATATATATATATATATATATATATATATATATATACACACACATACATATATACACAAAACAAAATAACTGCCCTCTTTCTGAGGGTACCTGTGTGGTCAGCCTCCTAATCTGCCAGTTAACTGGTAATATTTTTATTTTTTAAATGGTATATAAAAATTTGGAATCTTATAAACTGAATGGTGGAAATTAGGGGGGTATCTCAGGTGAGAATGCAGCTCAATATTTCATCTTTATTTTTTATATAAATGATGATTCACAATTCTTCTCGATTGATTTTGGATAAGTGTGGATACGTCCTCCAGATCATCTTTTGTCAGTCTATATTCTGTTAATATCTTCACCATGTTTTGATGGAGGACCCCTCTGGAAACCCCATTGGCAGGAACCTAGGACATGGGGGAAGGGTTTCTATCTCACTGCAATGCCTACAGTGGGTGTTTCCTAGGTTCCTTCCTGGGACAGAGCGAACTGCCACTAGGTTCACGTTCATCTTCACCGCTTTTGTCCATTCTGATGAAGACAGCCCTTATTGTCAGAAATCCACGCATTACTTGCCTGCCAGTCATTGAACGTTTCTACGCCTTTTCCTTTAGCTGGTAAAGAGCACCACTCGCTGAAAGATTTATGGCATAGTTCTTGTCGCAAGTTTCTGGCGTTGATATTTTCAATCTTGTCTTTTGAAATATCGAGGGCTTTTAAGCAGTGAAATCTCTCAATTGAAGTACACATGGATTCATATCTTTCATAAGGGCTACACATACATTTATATGTTGTAAGAAGGCCTCCCAATGTGCTTTAAACAATCCCAAACCTCAGATTTAAACAATCCTTGAACTTTTCGTGATGTATAAAACATACAGTTAGAAGTATCCGATGGCAAACATAATATTTCTTTTGCAACTAGTCCTAATCATTTTATCAATTTTCAATAAAAATGAAGGTTTGAGATCTTTTATTGGTGAGCACTGAAGAGGGTTACCATTGGCCATAAATATTGGTTTAATATATTTAACTTTTGGTCAGGCTTAAGCAAGTTGGAGGATGACAGCTTGTTTAGTTTTTCAACCAGCGAGCTTGTTAGTTTTTCAGTATCAAGACAGATTTCTTGCTGAAAAGTAACTCCCAGATATTTTATTTTGTCATTTTGGACGATACTGAAGTTGTTCGCCCGTCCATAGTTGCAATTGTAATATGTAATATATATATATATATATATATATATATATATATATATATATATATATATATAACTCCTCTTACTGGTCTAGTGGTCGCAATTTTTGTACGATTCTTACGAAAGTATAATATAAGCCTTTCTTGAAAGCTGGAGGATGACAGCTTGTTTAGTTTTTCAACCAGCGTGCTTGTGATTTTTTCAGTATCGAGACAGATTTCTTGCTTCTTATTTATATATATATATATATATATATATATATATATATATATATATATATATATAATTTTAAGGACATCATTTTCATTATTTACTAGCTGGATCGAAGAAATTCGAAGAAGTTTTTCCAAAATTGTTATAAGTAAAACCTCAGAATCTGATCATGAAAGAATATCATAATTATTATGTTGTAACTTGACTTAATAAATGGTGAAACACTCCTTCAAGTTAAAATCTATCTGTTGAGAGAGCATGCCATACATTCCGCGCCATGAGTAATGAAACCGATAAGACCTGTCATTTGGTTGGTATCAAATAAAGTAATTTCTTGGCGAGATATGTATAGCCATCTGAGGCGAGATGGTAATGAGCCTACCAACTATAAGGCCGCCTGGACCGGTCCTGCTTTAGATTGTGGTCTTTGCCAGCTAGTGCCGCTCTACCCTGATAGTATATGCTAATACTCTCAGCCCCTCTACCTCCATCCTCCAAGTTATGTATGTATTTATTATATATATATATATATATATATATATATATATATATATATACTAGCTCAGATACCCGGCTTCGCCCGGGAATTCATTTGATGCTGTATGGTGATGGTATTTTTCAGCAGGCTTTACATTGCACAATATTTTGACATTTACCCGTCCCAGTGTATAGGATTGATACCCGTCGTTGCGGGTGATTTGCTAATAATAGAATTATTTGTTCGATAATTCTTCACAGTATTCTATATTTTTATATTTCCCTTCTCTTATACATGTAAATATGGTGAATATTTATTTCAGGCCTCCCTTATAACCCCCCTCCCGTTCGAACGTAAAATTTTAATATAACTTATAATCATGGAAGAATTAATGCTAATTGATATACCAAGTTTTGTTAAGTTCGGTTCCGGTGCCGTTAGTGCCCGCTAAAGTTTTAACGTACAGCTCATTTATACTTAGGTATACGACAAAAGTGTATATAACAAAAGTTACTCCAAATAACAAAATAATCATCTTTTGTTATGTTTATATTTGCGGCAAAACCAATAGGAAACGAAATATCGCTATTTTTAATTTCAGGCTTCCCTTATAACCCCCCTCCCGTTCGAACGTAAAATTTTAATATAACTTATAATCATGGAAGAGTTAATGCTAATTGATATACCAAGTTTTGTTAAGTTCGGTTCCGGGCCCGTTAGTGCCCGCTAAAGTTTTAACGTAGAACTCATTTATACTTAGGTATACGACAAAAAAGTATATAACAAAAGTTACTCCAAATAACAAAATAAACATCTTTTGTTATGTTTATATTTGCGGGAAAACCAATAGGAAACGAAATATCGCTAATTTTAATTTCAGGCTTCCCTTATAACCCCCACTCCTGCCCGTCTATAGAAATGTTGGTATGGCTTATAATAATGAAGGCCTCACTGCTAATACACATACCGAGTTTTATTTACTTCGGTTGAGTCTTTTTTGGCAAATAATATTGTTGACTCCCGCAATAATTTTTAGCGTATAACGCATTTAAACTTCGGTATACGACAAAAATGTATATAACAAAAGTTACTTTAAATAACAAATTAAACAACTTTTGTTATGTGCATATTTGCCGAAAAGCCAATAGAAAACGAAATATCGCTATTTTTAATTTCAGGCTTCCCTTATAACCCCCACTCCTGTTCGTCTCAGAGAAAATTAATATAGCCTAAAGTCTAAGTTGGGTTAGTAGTAATATACATACCAAGTTTCATAAAATTCTGTTCAGCCGTTTATGCGTGAAAAGGTAACAAACAAACAAACAAAAAAACATACACAAAAGAAACAAAATGCAGATATGGTGTCTATGACATGTAAAACGAAAAGTTATCGTGAAGTTTCGCGAAAAAAATCAATGTACAGACAGAGGTTACAATTTTATATATATATATATATATATATATATATATATATATATATATATATATATATATATATATATATATACTAGCTCAGATACCCGGCTTCGCTCGGGAATTCATTTGAGGCTGAATGGTGATGGTATATTTTTGGCAAGGCTTTACTTTGCACAATATTTTGAAATTTACCCGTCCCAGTGTTTAGGGTTAATACCCGTTGTTGGCATTTGTTAATAATAAAATTTATTTTTTATGTAAGACTTCACTGTCCTGCATATTGTCATATTTCCCGTCTCCTGTGCATAGATTTGAATTATTAAGGACAAAATATTAACAAAGATTTTAATTAATTTTTCCAGGTTAGGTACCTGGGAGTTCATGATGGAAAGAATTGTTGAGCATATCAATATTTCTACCCAAATTACTTGCTTCATATATTGTTTCCAAAAGAATGTATAAAACAAAAGTTACTCTAAATAACAAAGTAAACAAATTTTGTTATGTGCACCTTTGTCGAAAAACAAATAGACAATGAAATATCGCGGATTTTTATTTCAGGCCTCCCTTATAACCCCCACTCCCGTTCTAATCTAAAAATTTTAATATAGCTTATAATCATGGAAGAATTAATGCTAATTTACATACCGAGTGTTGTTAAGTTCGGTTCTACCGCTAGTGCCCAATAAAATAGTTGCCCCCGCTTTAGTTTTTAGCGTATATCTCGTTTATACTTTGTTATAAAAGAAAAGTGTATATAACAAAAGTTACTCTAAATAACAAAATAAACAACTTTTGTTATGTTCATATTTGCCAAGAAACCAATACGAAACGAAATATCGCTATTTTTAATTTCTGGCATCGCTCATAACCCCCACTCTTGCCCGTCCCTAGAAATGTTGGTATGGCTTGTTATAATGACAGCGTTAGTGCTATTACATATGCCGAGTTTTATTTATTTCGGTTGGATCTTTTGTCCCAAATAAAATTGTTCACTTCCGCTATAGGTTTTAGCGTATATCTCGTTTATAATTCGGTATACGAAAAAAGTGTATATAACAAAAGTTACTCTAAATAACAAAATAAACAACTTTTGTTATGTTCATATTTGCCGAAAAACTAATAGGAAACGAAATATCGCTATTTTTAATTTCTTGCTTCCCTTATAACCCCCACTCCTGTTCGTCTCAGAGAATTTTAATATAGCCTAAAGTCTAAGTTGGGTTAGTAGTAATATACATACCAAGTTTCATAAAATTCGGTTCAGCCGTTTATGCGTGAAAAGGTAACAAACAAACAAACAAATAAACAAACAAACAAACAAACAAACAGACACCAAAGAAACAAAATGCAGTTATGGTGTCTATGACATGTGAAACGAAAAGTTATCGTGAAATTTCGGGAAAAAAATCAATGTACAGACAGAGGTTACAATTTTATATATATATAGATATATATACATATATTATTTTGGACGGACCTCATTTTCGTCATCTCCTGGGTAGAATTCAGTTTTAATAATGTAATTTTATATATATATATATATATATATACTAAGTCTTCCTTCCATTCTTTTTTCTTTTTAACGCCTACATCAAGAATAATGCATTAGAATGAGAACTAGTTATTGGATTGTTTCGATTTTTAGCAGATTTCCCTTAAGGGAAATCAGCTATTGAGGTCGTACTCATGACGCGATTTTCGAAATTTTTCTTCAAATGTCCATCGATCCTACCTAGGAGATGACGAAAATGAGGTCTGTTCTAACTGTATATATATATATATATATATATATATATATATATATATATATATATATATATATATATATATATATTTGTCTGTTACCGCTCTAGCGGTCGCAATTTTTGTTTGATCGTTACCAAACTCGATATTTAGTCGTTTTATGTAAAAAGAAAGATCATGTTCGTTAATGGCTGAAATCGGACCAGTGGGAGGGGGGTTTAGAGGGGAGGATTTTTGAAAATTCAAATATCTCCCTTACTATACGTCGGATCGAAAAATTGTACAGAATCAATCTTATTGCAAATTAATATTAACAGTACAAAAAATGATGATCGCCTTCAGCGTGAGTCGATCCATGTCAGTGAATACACACACTCAGTCAGGGTGAAGACAGAAGGATGAATCTGGTACCTGATATTCTATTTCAATGGAATTCCACCATTTTTCTTCCCTGACGGCCATCGTGGAACTGCTGGGCTCCAAAAAGGATATTTGATCCAATTGTGGAAATGTCTTGGGCTTGAAGAAGTTCTTGGAACTGGGAGAAGCTTGAGAGTGCAGTCACTTGGCTGGTAGAACAAATACACTCCTAACGGACGTCGATTCTCATCATCTGGGTGCCGAAAGGTGCCGAGCAATTCCTAATTACTCCCGACTCACGTATTCACTACTTAATGTTCTAAATCGTCTAATATATAAAAATAAATGTTTGTCTCTATGTCCTTTATAGAACCGTAAACGGCTGAACCGAATTTTATGAAACTTGGTATGTTATATTACTACTAACTCAGGCTAGGTTCCTGGCTATATTAATATTCTTTGACACGAACAGGAGTGGGGGTTATAAGGGAGGCCTGAAATTAAAAATGGCTATATTTCGTCTCCTATTGGTTTTTCGGGAAATATGCACATATCAAAAGATGTTTATTTTGTTATTTAGAGTAACTTTTGTTGTTACACTTTTATTGTATACCGAAGTATAAAGGAGTTATACGCTAAAAACTATAGTGGGAGTCAATAATTTTATATGGCACAAAGGTGTCAACCGAACTAAACAAAACTCCTTATGTGATTTGGTATTAACACCTATCTGATCATAGGTCATATTAAAATTTCGAGGAGCGGATAGTAGTGGGGGTTATAAGGGATGTGTGAAATATAAGATGGCGATATTTCGTTTCCTATTGGTTTTTCGGCATTTATGCACATAACGAAAGTTGTTTATTTTGTTATTTAAAATAACATTTGATATATGCACTTTTTCCGTATAACGAAGTATAAATGAGGTATTCACGAAAAACTATAGAAGTGGTCAACAATGTTATAGGACACGAAAGACTAAATAGAAATCAACGAAACACCATATTTTTGAATACTCCTATAAGCTATATTAAAATTTTTAGGAACGAACAGGAGTGGGGGTTGTTAGAGAGGCATGAAAGTTTTTTTTTTTTTTTTTGGCGAACGTGCACATGCCAAAAGATGTTTAATTTGATATTTAGAGTAACTTTTATTATATTGATCTTTATCGTAATTTAGTATTTTAGTTGGTGGTGTATCAATGCGCGTAGGGCACAGCTAGTACTAAATAATTAACAAAAATAACTTTTTGCATAATTGGGTTGGTATATATTATATATATATATATATATTATACGTTATTGTTGTCACAAGTGTTTTAGACAGACTTGGGAACAGTGGGAATATATAGGATGCAGTATCCCTTTGTCGGTAGATGGAGTGTATAACTAGATTATCCACTTCATACTCATATAACTGTAAGCAGTCGCCAAGGCTGTTCATCCTTCAAATCTGTAACTGTTCATCATCATCATTGCAATGACGCCAGTCTTAAAACTAATATGTCGGTGAATACCAAGAGTAAGAGCTGCAGTTATCAATGTACCGTCTGATCACATCAAAATATTTATCATGTTCTTTTTTTTAGCAGATTTCCCTTAAGGGAAATCAGCTATTGAGATTGTACTCATGACGGAATTTTCGAAATTTTTGTTCAAATGTCCATCGATCCTACCTAGTAGATGACGAAAATGAGGTCAGTTAAAAACTGTGTCTGTATATATATATATATATATATATATATATATATATATATATATATATTATATATATGTGTGTGTGTGTGTGTGTGTGTGTGTCAGTCAACCGCTCTAGTGGTCGCAATTTTTGTTTGATCGTTACCAAACTCGATATTTAGTCGTTTTATGTAAAAAGAAAGATCAGGTTCGTTAACGGCTATAATCGGACCAGTGGGAGGGGGGGTTTAGAGGGGAGGATTTTTGAAAATTCGAAATATCTCCGTTACTATACGTCGGATCGACAGAATCAATCTTATTGCAAATTAAATTTACTATAAATATTGTTACATACATTTATTCTCTATCTTGAATATTAACCGAGATATTTGCATTTTTCAGTTTTCAGCCATCAGCAAACCGCCACTTCTACTCATGTATCATACACAATACTCCGCTTCATAATAAATCACATTATTCGAAGTTTAAATACCAAAAATTGTATTCAAGAGACCTTTATTAAACTAGATACATGCAAATATGTCCTGGTGACTCCCCCCCCCCCCCCGTCTTAAGGTTTTGGACTACAAAAATTTGATTGATTCAGATAACGATTATTCTGACTCATTATTAATTACAGTACTAGATATAGTGAATAGTTCTCAATAAAATTAATATGTTATATTCTAAAATATTTCCGTTATTGTTTTTCTTTCCGGTGTGAGGCGGGCAGAACCGTTTCTTTTCATTTCTAACCTAACGCTTCCTGTCGGCAGGTTATTGAAATTGGATGAAACATTTCTTATTTCCGTTTGTATTTATTCACGGTGTTGTTGTGTTACCAGTATGTATATTTATCTATAACTAAACTTCACGAGGGAGATCAGCTTAGTTTACGCAGCCCCTGCGTGACAGACTTTTTTAATGCTGAGTTATCTGAATGTTCTTCAGTAGTTATCATATTTGTCTCTCTTGGTACACCCTGAGTCGTGAGTTTACATTCTCACCATTTTAATATGATTTTTTTTTTATTTAGTGAACAACTCATTAAATAAAATCCTTAGTCCCATCCTTATTAGAAAACGGTGGTAACCTTTTCTTAGATATGCCTCAAAATTAGCCTTAGTAGGGCTGAGTGGATTTTAATAAGTATTGTTGCGAAAATTTAATTCATGAAGGATTAGCAGAGAGAGCCGCTTATTTGGGAGGTGCGAGGGAGATAAAAGGAGCGACCGAGGGACTGCTGAAGCCAGTAGATTCTAGACTAAAGAGTCCAGTACCTTTGATATCGCGCCCTTTGATGTGGCCCCCTTCTATATAAGCATGTGCAAATCGGCCGACAGTTTAGTTGGTGCTCAGCTGGCTTCAAGTGATGTTCAGTGCTACAGTGCGACTTAGTGCAGTGCGAAGTTCATTGACCGTGAGTGAATTATTGGACTGTGTAATCTGAAGAACAGTGACGCTATCAGTGCATGCTTTGAGTAGTAATTAAGAATAATTAACCAAGTGTATTGTGCATTGTGAAATAAATTGTGCAGTGATAAAAACTGTGAAACTTGTGTGTGTTTAATTTTGCAATCCAAAAAAACTCTTATTAACAACGTTTATTACTGGTTTTCTAATAAAACGTAACTATATATAAATACTAAACCCACAACTTTTTTAATCCTCCGTATCTCTATATAGTTCTGTGGGCCTCAGGTTAGCCATGTGAGTTAAAGCGTTATATAATATGGTAATAAATAATAATAATAATATGGTAAACCTAGATGAAATATCAACCTCCGTCGTTGTCTTTTTTTGTTTGCTCTCTTCCTAATAATTATATGCCTCACTCATGACACATTTCAATGAAAGAATGATAAACGTTTTATAATCATATCAAACAATTTACTTTGGAATTCAAGTTTGACAAATCTTATTGCTTTGTACTTTTCGATAGATTTAATTATATACATCTAAATATCGAGTTTGGTAACGATGAAACAAAATTGCGACCGCTCGTGCGGTAACTAACATATATTTACAATTTTGAACGGATCTCATCTTCGTCATCTACTAGGTAGGATCGATGGACATTTGAAGAAATGTTTTGAAAACGCGTCAACCTCCGTAGCTGATTTCCCTTCAGGAAAATTTGCAAAAAATCCGATAAGTAGAATTGTGATTGGCTGAAGGCTGGAAAGAAGAAAGTAGGAGTAATTCGCTTAATGTTTAAGCTACGAACATATGTATAGAACAATTATGAAGCATCAATAGCTTAACAATTGCTAATACAACTCATAACAACGGATATATTTTAAATTTCCGAATTCACCCACTTAAACCCCCCCCCCTCAACCCTGGTCGTATTTTAACCATTATCGACTGCTAACTTTAGTGTTTATTTAAACGGTTAAATATTGATTACGGTATAGATCAAATAAACATTTTCGAGTAAAGAACTTAAAATATTAATTGATGGCGTCGTCAAGCAAAGTGTTTGCATGTATCTCACAAATTAATAGTTTAATAAAATAATATTTGCTATTTAAGCTTCGAATAAAGTGTTTCATAATATAACAGCTTATGGTCGGATTTCAGCCATTAATGAACTTGATCTTTAGTTTTACTTAAACTGTTAAATATCGAATTTGGTATAGATTGTACAAAGATTGCGGCCGCTAGAGCGGTAACAGTGAAATACATATATATTTGAACTGATCTCGATTTCGTCATCTCCTTGGTAGGATTAATAGATATTTGATTTTTTTTTTTAAAGATGCGTCTGAAGTACAATCTCAATAGCTGTTAGCACAGTTCGTATCAGCTATTGAGGTCGTACTCATGACGCAATTTTCGAAAACTTTCTTCAAATGTCCATCTGCCCAAGAGATGATGGAAATGAGGTCCGTTCAAAATTATATATATATGTATATATATATATAGATATATATATATATATATATATATATATATATATATGTATGTGTGTGTGTGTGTGTGTGTGTGTGTGTGTGTGCGTTTCGGTTAAGGTTCTAGCGGTCTCAATTTTTGGTTGATTGTTACCAAACTTGATATTTATACGTTTTATGTAAAAAGACAGATCAAGTTCGTTAATGGCCGAAATCGGACCAGTGGGAGGGGGTGTTTAAAGGGGAAAATTCGAAATATCTCCGTTACTATATATCGGATCGAAAAATTGTATAGAATCAATTTCATTGCCATTTAAATTACTATAAATATTGCTATATACATTTATTTGCATTTTTATTAAATGAGGGCGGATGACAGACGAGAGTGAGTTTCCCGCCATAAGCAAGTTCGGCCGTTTTCGTAACTGTTCGGCGTCTCTTGAAATTTCTCTTTTGTAAAACTTCACATGGGAAATCTGCTAAGTTTACGCAGCCCCTGCTTGACGGATTTTTTTTCTTAGGGTAAATCTGCTACAACACTTGGGTGGCGGAAATAATGTTTTTATTGTGTCATTAACTTGTGGATGGGTAATATTGATTGAAAAGGCCCATTGAGTGTCACAGGAAGTGCATGATAGGTTCCAGGAGCCAAATCAATCCCAGATAATAATGCCTTCTGATTAACTGGCGACAGACCTAATCAGATTATGTCAGGAACTCATTTAGGAACAGCCCCAGGCTGCCGGCAAACTTAAACAGCTTCCCTACACTAATTGATCGCCTTATTACACCGCGTCAGATGCCACAATTTATAGAGTTCAGCTGAAACAGCCTTTTCGAATACAAATTGCCTTTCATGTTAGCAAAAGAACGAATTTCAGCGAGCTTGATATCCAATTAACCGTAAAATAATGAAGCAGTGTTATGAAGGGATGTAAAACGGGCATCCTACTTGTTTTACTCTTACCATGGCACTCGTATTGTAAGGCTCAATTTGCAATATTCCCTGAGTCCCGAGTAGCTATGTAATTAATAAAAGCATTTACTTTATAGCCATTTCTATCTGTTTTATCTCTCTCCATATCAGTTTCTAATTACATCAAAGTTGTAGTTTATATACTTATAAATGTCGAATTCCTGACAATAGTTGGCTTTAGCAGACTTTTATAAGTTCTATACTGGTCTCGAGTGAGTTCTCTTCAATCTTCTTGTCGCCTTTCTTATTGGACAAGATATTCCTCTTATACAACCGAATCCGATCATCCGATTACAAAGAGAAACCACCTCCTCTGATATTCATCCCTTCCACGTTTCAGTTAAAATTATGGTTGTTAGGACGATCTGGGAAGGCTAATTCTTGAAGTAAGTGTGTCGGCAAATCTATGAGCCATCTTCATTGTAACAGATTTCCCTTAAAGAAACTAGCTATTAAGGCTGTCCTCACGACGGAATATTCATACCTAGGAAAAGAGGTGCGACTAAACTTGATATTTAAACGTTTCATTAAAAAAAAATAATTATAAGTTGGACCAGGGTAGTGATCAAAATTCAAAAGACCTCTTTCTCGGATTGAAAATTTCATATAACAAATTTTATTGTATACAAATGTACACAATTTCTAACGGAACATGGACAGACAGGACATTATTTAACAAGATTTAAAATTCTAGACAATGACAGATGTACTTGCGACTTACAGACAACACAAACGTTTTTACATATACTTTATGACTGCACAACATTTAGTCAAAATAGATCAAATTTAATAATGAACATAATCTTAAAAGGAGGTAATTGGCCAGAACCACCTCATATTATATTTAACAAATATAATAAAGAATTTATAAAGTTTATCAAAAGTATAGATATGGATGTAGCAAAAATTCATTAGAATGTGAAGTTGATTGTGAGGAATGGGAATTATAATTCAATATATTTACCTTACATAGACTCGCAAATTAAACATCGTTGAGTTTAAGTTTAATTTTAATTGACATGCTTTTGTCCTTATTGTATTTATTTATTTACTTTTCATTTCATTTATTAATTCTGTTTGTAATTACCATACTTATTTTAATATTGTATTTTATTTTTATTTATTTATTTTTATTTTATTTTTTTTCATTTTTTTTATTTTTATTTTATTTCTTGAATATTTGAATAGACAATTGATAAACAAATATTTATTGTAAAATAATGATGTATTTAAACATAATAATACATGTAATATGCCATGTGGCAATGGAACATGTATTCGAATAAATAACTCCTCACAGGGTTACTATGAGGAGAAAAAAAAAAAAGGTTATTCTAAATTTAGCTTCCTCTTATTCTTCACCTATTCATTTTTTTCTTTTAGCTAATGTTATATTATTATATATGTATTGTATTATGTTTGTAATTTTTTAGTTTCAGCCTTTATTAAATCCCAACTCCTATTCTTTTTGCTTTTGCAATAGGCCAATCTATTACAAATCGCACCTTCGTATTTGATGCTTTAAAAAATTGTGTTGTCATAGAACAAGGAAGAGACGGAGTTTAGTTAGAAGATGGGTCAAATAAAATAAAATCGAAATATCTTCGTTATTTTGACTCTGAAAAAAAAAAGATTGTATATCAATCTTGTTGTAAATGTTCAATAGTTTTTCTAACTTGAATATTGACAATTATCTTCATTCAGTTTTTAGTTGACTCCCACTTCTACTCATACTTTCATTTAAAGCAACTGTATCAATAAAAATCTTGTATCTGGATTAAATTGTAAGTCTCGTTCACATCATCTTCTTATTACGGGAGAAATGGAGTATATAATGTGAGTTGGTTTCATCAGCATGCTACTGTAGAAGGCAGCAAAACTGCTTCATTTATGCTGCGCCTCTATGGCTGACTTTCGTTAATCATTACCAACCTCAATAGCTACTTCATGAATCTATAAATGCTAAGTCAAATCCATTTTGGGTCACTCAATTCAGATTGTGATTGTGGTTTATCTTTTATTTGCATAAAATCTACTATCTCATTACTAAGCTCGTAAAACCGTTTCAGCATTTTCCCTTCGGTTAGCCATCTGACATCACAATCAGTCGTCATTTTCGGCTGATATTTCATCCAAAAACGCCTTGAACTGACGATGGGTAAGCCCTCAGGATCGAATAAAATTGATCATTTTTACTACCACATTCATAACATTCTGGATTCGAATGGACTTAGAACACGAGTTCTGGTGGTGGATAATGAAGGACTATCAAATCATCTTTTTCACATTTAATTCAGTTGCTTTTTCAATTGAAGATCCGATGAAACCTTTACGCAAGTGGGTCATAGAATGTGCACCATATGTGCATACTCCAAATAATTTTGACCATGGCAAGTCAAAACTTGTGAATACCTTTTGAACTTCATTAAAAATGTCCTTTCCTGTAGTGGTTCCTTTTAGGAGCTGTTTAGCAAGCGATTCCTCAGTAACCGTGGACTCGTTATCAACACCTGGAATAAATATACCCAGTTGAGCTGTGCCAGACAAATCGGCACTCTCGTCTAATGTTATCGAAAATGATTCAAAACCAGCTTTACTGTCAGTTAATAATGTTTTTATATCATTAGCCATCATTTCTATAGGTCCGGAAACAGTTCGTCTTGACAAACTAATTTTTTCAAATTCATTTTTCTTTTCAGGACACAAAACACTTCAAAATTCTAACATGCACTCTTTGATAAATTTTCCTTCGGCAAATGGTTTTAATGACTGCCAATTTTGAACTAACTATAAAACTAGCTTTCACAACATTATCAAATTGAGTTCTTTGTTTATGAAAGAATTGCTGCTGTTTTTCCAAATTTGCGATTAGCTTCTGGATTTTGTCTATTCTTATTTGTCCTGTCAGTGAGCGCAGCATAGGATGCTTAGTTGAGTAATGCCTCTTTATATTGAATTCTTTCATCACTGAAATGGATTCATTACACTGCAAACAAATAATGGTAAACTTACCATTGTGAAAGATAAAAAAGAATTCTTCAGTTCATTTTTCTTGAAACTGGCGACCTTCTGCATCTACTTTTCGTTCGATAAACTTAATAACAAAATATAATTATTCAGCACTCAAGATGCACTTAAAGTCACAAAGCCAATTGAAGGCACTAGCAGTTCGCTAGGATATCGGTTGTCGAACTTGTCACCTCGATAGCTCAAATATAACTGAACCAAAGTTCCGACCATCCCCACCCGCTTATATAGGCAATATGAAGGAATAATCTAGAATCGTCTAGTGTAGAACAATTGTGAAGCAATAATCATTTCTCACTACCCAGTGAGGTGGTAAAAATTAATGGCTGTGGATGTTTGACGCCTCACTCTTTGATGATCGCCGCCACTCGGCATGCTCGCTCACTTGATCCTAGGAGCAAGGACAAGCTCCATCTCACTCGATCTTCCCCATTTGGAGTAAGTAGTGTAATATTTTTGTTTAATTGACTTTTTCAAAATGTCTCGTTGGCCGGAACAAATCTTACGCCGGGCCGGTTGTTGCCCACATATGCTTTATAGTGTCATGTAACTTCATATATAAGGTTGAACTATATCTGAAACAATAGGCATGGACTTTAGTAAGGAGCGATTGCCCCCCTCCCCAATGACAATAAATTATAAATGGAGGAGGGGGAAAGTTATTGTACCATTTCATTCCTCCTCCTCTCCAAAAACAAAATTGATATACAAAAGTGAAAAGAAAACAGTAAAAGAAAAAATTAATAACAAATAATCTATATGACCTAATAAAATATGTAAACAAAGATCATTTAAGGAAATGGATAAAGTAGCTTTATGTTTAGAAAAAAATAATAATATTAGAATTGGAAGAAGAAAAAAAATATGATTACAAATATAATTAATTACCAATAAGAATTATATTATACAGTATTATATTATTGTTCATTTTATAATTATTTTTATATTCTTAAATACCTTATACAAAATTAATTTATTTTTTTGAAAAGAAACTTGTTTATGACTTTTATACACAATATAAATTAAATTCTTTTTTTTTCCTTTCTAATCTATTGCCCTCTCTCCTAATCAAAATGGATAGCTCTGAAATAATTGCTCCTCTTCAGATCTAAGTTTTGTTTATTATTAAGTGGTTTTCTATATTTTAAATGTTTTTTGTTTGAGAAAAATGTTAACGTTACTCAAACAAGGTTAGTCCCTGTAAAATTAATGTTTAGTCTTGATTCGAAGGGAAGAAAATAGGCTATATTTCTTACATCTTTAAGGAAGTTACTGCTTATAATTATAAATCTTAATACTTGAACTCTAAGGATAAACACAATTAACTCTTATATCATTATTACTGATGCCATGTTCATCCATTAATGTGTTAAAAATAAATTGCCATTTTTCTATTTTTATTTAAAGTAAAATATTTTATTTTTTTACACCCAAAAGTTTTTTATTGTGACCTCTGAATTTTAATTCAAATGGCATATAGCCTGAAAGCCAATAAATGAATAATTTAGTAAAGGAGAATATTCATATTTTAAAAAATAAAACAAAATAAAAATGTTCTTTTATTATTGATTGTAATAATGGAACACACTGTCAGTATTATTAACTTATATGCTAGATAATCTGGGAGGGTTGAAGACTTGTTAAAATAGTTTTTCAATGGTTATTCAATATTTAGTCTCAAGGGGCCTTGATTCCACCAAACACATGAAAAACTAAGGAAGAATAGCAATGACTGATCCGAAGGAATAACCTCTTATAACAAAGATCTGGGAACCCATTGTTCTTTAGGTTTATTTTTTTGTACTTGGCCCCACATATTGTACACACCAAGATATTGAAGCCCAAGCAAAGCATGATTCTCAATTCATGGCAGAAATCTTGGTTTGCCACTGAAGACAAACTTTGAGAACTAATACTTTCTGAATGGTCTTTCTCAAAAAGGCTATTTAGAAACGTAATTTTAACGAGGCTAAGAATTGGCCATTCATGGCTGAGACATACTGTAGGAAATGAGTCCTACTTCCAACACTGTAACTGTAGACTTGCAATAAAAAATATACTGAATATTACCTAATGATTCGCATAGTCCTACCATATACTTTGGCTGAACTACTACATGACTGTAGCCAGTACATAGATCTCGTATTTTACTACTTAAAACACATCTACATTTTCGAATAATTATAATGTAGGACAATACTGAAAATATATGCAGAAATGAGCATACTTACTTAAATATGTACTATACTAAGACAAAAACTGATTCATCACGCTCAATTGCCCCTGTCCCAAAATGCAATTAAGATAACAATATATAAAATGATACTTTCAAAATCCATATACTGGATCCTGCTGAGATTTTAACAACATATTGACTGGATCAGTACTCATGAACAGAATAAGTCCGTAACCATGTTATATAATTTGAAGATGTGTTTTAAAATTGTTAAAGATTTTAGCATATTTTCCTACTTGGAAATCAGTTATCTAGGTTGTACTTATGACATGCTTTTCAAAAAATTTCTTCTGACGTCCATCCAACCTTTCTAGTAGATGACGATAATGAGGTGACACTTTAGTGGCAATCATTTTTGTTAGATCTTAACACACTCAACATTCAAGCGTTTATATAGAACTGAAGATCAATTTCATTAATGGCTTAGTAGGACAGGGGAGGGGGGGGGATTAAATGGAGCGAATCGAAAATTAGAAGTCTCTCTGTTATGCTATTATGTGTTGTATCAAAAAGTTGGATAGAACTAATTTCGTTGCATATTTAATTTTCAGTAAATGTTGTTCTGTACATTTTTTATCAGATTTCACTTGAGGGAAATCAGCTATTGAGGTTGTACTCATGAAACAATTTTCAAAAAATGTCCTATCTAGGAGATGACAAAACTGAGGTCCGTTCAAAAATGTTTTATATATATATATATATATATATATATATATATATATATATATATATATATATATGTTTGTTAACGCTCTAGCAGTCATAATTTTTGTTTGAGCTTAATCAAACTTGATTTTTAAATGTTTATGGAAAAATAAAGATCAAGTTTGTATTTTGAATATTCTTCATATCTCCATTATTATGGGTCGCATCAAAAAATTGTATAGAATCAATCTTATTGCAAATTTAATGTTTTATAAATGTTGTATTCCTTTCTTTAGCTATCTTTAAATTAAACGAGATATTTACTTTTTTAGATTTCGGCCTTCAGTAAACCCCTACTCCACCTTATTTCACATTCACAATAAGCTGTTATATTATGAAGCACTTCATTTGAAGCCTAAATACCAAATATTGTTCTCATTGAACTTTTATGTCTTGAGATAAATGTAAATACGTGACACACATGGGAGATCTGCTTAGTTATTGGAGCCTCCGTGTGGTGAGCTTTTGTTATTCAATGTTGAGTAATAAGGGGATATTTGCATTTTTTAGTTTTCAACCTTCAGTAATTCCCCACTCCTACTTATCTCGTATGAAAAATGCTGATAAATTATGAAATATCCTATTCCTCCTTAAATATCGAATATGGTTTTCAATGAACCTTTCATGATATTCATGAGAGTTTATTATATTTCACTTCCAGACTTTTCATTCCTGTTTACATAGGCTTCATTTTACAAAACTAGAATGATTATCTACCCAAGATGTGATCAGTTTGTCATTCTGGCATATACGAAATCTACTTAATTTAGGTAGCCCCATTGTGTACCGAACTTTTGTTGCTTATGAAATTGAATTTCTGGTTGCTCCAGATTAGACAGGTGTTCTTTATAACTAAATGGGTTTGATGCATTATTATTAGAGAATTCCAGCTTCTTGCCAAGGGAAATTTTAAATCCAGCCCATTTGAGTAGATATGATCTACGATGATCAGTTTTCTCTTCAGGTGGAAGAATCACTGAAGGTTCTTAAATTTATTAGGAGTAACATACTTAAATACATGATACATTGAGACCAATCATTGGATTTTAAGGTCAATGTCATGCAGTAGGTATTTTAGACTGGAAGAAAATTACAAGTTATTCAGAAGTTTTTATTATAAATGAAACAAAGATAAATTATAATCCACATATAAAAGTAGAATAGTGGATAAAATGGATTCAATGGAATCCTTTATATTCAAGCCACATCTATCACAATTAAAATTTACTGAGCTTCAGATATACATAATATATTGCTAATATCTATTTTTAAACATTATATATTATATAGAATAGTTTAAATAACAGCTATTTAAAATAAGTGTACATTAAATAGTGGTATTTCAAGTAATTGTGAATAGATATATACCTTATAGCCAAATCTGTGAATAATAATGTATTTCTTTAAAAAATTGGGTAGTAATAATTAAATAAGGACCTAATAATTATATACTTATTTCATATTTTATACGCTCTTAAACTTAAGTATATCACTCACTGTAATGATATATTTATATTACTTGATATTTATTAAATTTGACAGTAATTATGATCAATCTAAAGGCCTTAAATTAATAATCATGAATTGTATAAGAGATTCCTGAAGCTATAACTATTTATGTACTACTAGTTTTGTTTACTTTGTAAACATACAAATGACAGGATTATTATTCATTAACTGTTGTTATAGTTCCTCTATTTCTTGGATGTAGAAATGGCATAAATAATGAAATATCTACAGTTAAATGAGAGTTGAGCAACCATAACTTAGTGTTCCCAATGTTTTGGAGTAATTGATTTTTACCATCGGGCCGTCAGGAGAATACCACTGTTGGGTGAAAGAAATACCACACAAATTAAGAATTGATATAAGTGAATTTGTTTTTGTCTTCATTCATACAGGTTAAGCTCATAATTTTAAATTCAGATTTGAATTCAGATTCAACAGTTTTGAACTTGCGATTTAAAAATAATTAAATACTCTTCGTCATTACCCATTCTTCATTGGTTGGGTGTGGCTCCCAGAGTACTTCATTTCTGAGATCAGTTTTAAGCCTTACAAGACAATACCTCATTGATATGAATTCAAGTATTGTGTGGATGTACCCTAAGTCATGGATTTTTCTCTTTAGATATTTTGCAAGTATTGTAGTTTTGAGAGACCAAAAAAAGAAAAAAAAGAGTTTTTTGAAGTTCTTGAATAGAAGTTTCGAATGAAATGACTGAAGGTCCATGCTCATGCATTTCCTAACCCTTTTTCGTTATTAGTTTTCCAGATACTGGTTATTCAATATTTTATTTTGTATCCAATATCTAACCATCTTAAATGAATATCTTCCATTTAATAGAATAAGAATTAAGTATAATATTTGCATCTATGCCTCAATTATTTATGCTCTCTCTGTACGTCATGCATGCTAATCGAAATAAATTTACACAAAGTTAATTTACAAGCTTTACGAAATCAAATGAATTAACTTAAGCATTGTTCTAGTATGATAGGTTGTATACAGTACATTTTAAAGCTTATTACCTCTTTCACTTGTTTTTTCTGTTAACAAAAGTAAACGCAAACAGAACGATATAAAATTAACAATGTGCAATGAGAAATAGTTTTTTTTTAATTTATGTTGAACGCTTTTGAACAATGAGAGTGAATCATTGCATTATATACATGTATGTTAATGTGAAGATATATTATTTTTTTATTTCAAGTGCTCCAAAATGTTTTTTGATGAACCTTTGGCCATCTGTTATAATACCCCATTTAAACAAATTGCTGAGCCTGGAGAAAATAGTCAGAGCCAGTCCTACAAAATGGATGTGACTGTAATGGGCAGTGCACATGAGAACTTGAAATAAAATAACTTAAGGTTCCTGTTATTCTATATATATATAATATTCAAGTTTCTTACTTCTTTATAGCCCAGAAACTAATATGGACTGAAACTCTCATTTTCATCATTCTTGCTGGGGTAAAGGAAAAAAGCCTGTCCTAAAAATAATTGCAACCTAAAATCTAAAGGAAAAAAAAATTCTGCTCAAAATATATATATATATATATATATATATATATATATATATATATATATATATATATCCTAGTTATTTTCAACAAGATTCTTATCACCACATCAATCGTCATTGCCATTTTAATCCTTTTACATTTTGACTTATTGATCCATCCTCAATTTCAAAATCATTTGATACCAATATTTCACTATTCAATCATGCACTTTCTTATGAAGTTTCATTTTTATCTGTTATAAAGTATATATTTACTCACATTAAATATATTAAATTAATTATACACAATGTTATTAACTTCGGAATTAATCTAAAGTTTTATTTTGATTATAATCAGAGCTTAAGAAATAAATCGTCAAATTAGTGCAGTTAGTTTATGTTAATCGTAACTTCTATATAAACCTAGAATAACAACATCTAAGCTTATAGTAAAATACATCTATATGTCCTTACAGTTTTAACACCTAAATATTTATATTAATAGATATACGTGTATGGCACAATGAAATTGAACCAGTTTTGCTTAGAAAGAAGAGGAAGTAGTTTCGAGAGGGAAGAAGCACTGAGGACGGGAGAGGACGGTGTGCCTAAGATAGCAGATAGCCTTTGTGCATGAAGTTAAGTTTCTGACAAGTATTAAATAAGTATTAGTGCATAGAAAAATGTACCAAAATAAAGTTTAACATACATTACTAAAAAATAGGTGTGAAAGTTCTTAAATTTCAGATACCTGCATTGCAAAGTCAATACTGTTACTGCCAACTGTTCTCTACTCCTGGATTGTCTCTGGAAACCATTTTTAATATTCATATTGGAAAAAAAGTTATACTTCTATTTACTTTACAATAAATATTTTGTGCTATAAATGACATAAGTGCATTACAGTTTCCGTTAATTAACGATACTTACAAGAGGTATCATACTTTAAATATATTAAATACAAGAAGAACTTGATAAATTCACTCTTATGTAAAGTTACAGTAATTCTAGCCTTTTCCTGAAGAGTTTTCATATTCAAAATGCATAATAAAATAACATTTAACAAAGATCTCACTCACTGGTACTTTATACATTCAGAGGGAAATTGCTTAAAAGTGAGTTGATACAATTTTACCAAATAGAGAAATATTATTAATGAAAGTAAGATTTATAAACAATAACTATATTTTCCATCCGTATTTATGGTTATCAAAATTTACTACTTTTATGCTAACTGAGTATTCAAAGTCAACTGTATATGTAAATACACTTAAACTAACAAAATGCTTTTTACATAATAATTAACAAAAAAAAAATGAGTTAAAAGTATTTATATCCACCATATTAAAAAAAAAAATTAACTTGAAATAATTCTTATATTTAACACACAATTAAATTATTCCAAAAGTAAATCCGGGTTATATAATACAACAGTATTATTTAAAACAATTTTGTATTTTTGTTATATAATCATAAATATATCCTTAGTCTCATTATTACGAGTCTCTTTATTTTCAAGACACATCACTTAAAAACATAAAAACTATTAGTTTGAGAATTTAGGTTAATCATGAGAACTTAGTTGTTATATAATAAGATAATATAACATTTTTTCCAAATTTCGTTGATATGAAATACAAACCTTGAAAGAAAATTGCAAAAAAGATTAACAGAGCCATTTTTAACATATTAAATTAGTGCCAGTTTACCGAATGACAAAATTAAACTTTTATTTGTCTTCCATATTTTTAGAAAAGGCCAAAATTACGAACATAAAATAGTGAACATGTAAAGAATGGAAGAACTGAGATTTGTCTAACCCACTGTGCTTTTAGGTCTAAAACAGTCAATTCTTCATAGTATAATTATAAATTACATCTAAACATTCATATTCAAGTCGATTAAATAATTTCACATGATTCGTTGGCAATCAAGCTCTAATTCCTATTTAATTATCTCAAAACTCCATAAATATAACAAATTCATACAACAGAACATTCAGTTAAAATATAACAAATACAATGATTCTTCAGATCTATCAGTAACATCAACTAATATTGACAATGAGACAAATAATATAAATACTTTCTTGTCAAGCATTTTAGCCTAGTACTCTGTTTAAGAAATATGCGTAAAATGAGTGATGTTGGGGATGAATGAGAAGGCGTCCCCTGTTGGGCCTCTCTGGTGGGTCTGGCTCATCGGAAAGAGGCTGGTCAGCTGGTTCTATGGGATTAAGTGTAGTCTGGTCATCCACGGATGATGGGTTCTGTGTTTGATCAGTCCCTTGTTGCTCAGTTGTTTCTGTGTGATCCTCCCCGGAGTCCTACAATTTTATTAATTAAATTAACCATAGAACAGAAGGATTGACCGTTAAGCCTGGTGGACAAATATTTCAAGAACAATAGCTCTATTTGTTTGTTGCATTCAAAACATTTTCATTTTGTTTTTACAAAACATGTATAGGAGGTTCCATTGACCCAAATATTGCTTTTCAAATATATATTTAGGTAAATTCATTTACAATATTATTTATATAAGGATATAGTTAGTTATGTGTGAGACAATAATTTAAAAAATAATTGTTTCAACAGTCTTTCAAGAATCACAGTTTGTCATACATATTTTAATGAAAGAAAATTTTGTTTTGACAGGATGTTCAATAATTGTTTTATGCTTTCTCAAACAAAGTGTACTTCTTTATTCAAGTAGTCCCTCAATTGCATAACAGTAGATATAATGAAAATTGCAATTTTTTATTCAAAAGAGGAATTTGACAACTAGATATTTCAGTAATCATAAATATGACATTGAGCTATGCACACATGCTAAAAATCTGTTGATGGAGGGAACAGTGAATTTTGTTAAAATCTGAAAATTTCCATTTTTTCCAATTTCAATGCTTCTTTTACTTTGTACAAGTAAGTAAAGAAAGGTACAAAGCAACTAATGTGGCCTATGAAATAGTTTGAAGTAAATGGTATAGATGCAATGTCTATTCATGCTACACAAGCATTGTTTAAAAAATTCAGGTATTACTCTTGAAAACGATTATCACAATGGAGGACCTAGATTTCTTTGTTCAGAGATACTGAGAATGTGTTGAAAAAGACACTTGTATAAGCTTGTGGAAACTTTCCTTAGAACTAAGAATTTCCCAAAGTAGTTTTGTGTTTCTTTTACAACTTAGCATTTCAGTTCCTGAAGCTACAAAAGTGTTGTTCCTCAGCAGGCAGAATGAAGTTTGGAAAAATAATCTGAAAACATTTAAACATTCTTCTCCCCCAAAGTCTGTTAAGCTCTAGAGTATAATTGACAAAATTAACAAGTCCTTTAGGTCCAAAAATCCCACTGTTTAGGTAGTGTTTGTTCCTCTATTTGTTTAAATAAAAAAAAAGTATATTTTTCATTAACTTGTGTTTTCTTGAAGAAAATGTATTTATAGAGTATTCATATTTCATTACTTGCCCATCTCATTCACTTTTAATGCTATTTGTTATTGGTTTGGGTCATTAATTTTAAGATGCTTTGTAATTGGCAAAAGAATTAGAAGTTTTGCGAATATAATATCTTAAGCTTATAGAAGAGAATATAAATCCTCTTTCTTCTTCCTTTCTTGTTCATCTTATTTGTATTTTTTTGTAACTGTATTGCAAATGATCTATAAATAGTGTTTTATACATATTTTCTGTATCATGAATATTAACAGAGATATTTGCATTTTTCAGCCTTCAGCAAACCCCCACTTCTACTCATTTTACATAAACAATACTAGGTTAGGTAATAAACCACATCATTCGAAGCTTAAATAAATTACAGTACTAGACATAGTAAATAGTTTTCAATCAAATTGATGCGTTATATTCAGATATATTACAGTAACTGTTTTTCTTTCAGGTAAGAAGTTGGCAGAACTGTTTGTTTACATTTCAGAAGCTTTCTGTCATGAGGTTTCTTATTATTATTTGTATTTATTCACTGAATATTCACGGTGGTGTTGTGTTACCGATGTAGATTTATCTATTGTCCAACTTCACGCTGGAAATCTGCTTAGTTTGCACTGCCCCTGCGTGACGGACTTTTACTCTCTACACATGAATTATTTTTAATTCTATTGTAATTTACCCAAAAGAATTTACATTAATGTTGAGTATGCCAGCCAAGTGGTTTAACGTGGAAAAAAAAAAATAGCTTTATATAGCAGTTGAATATTACTCATCCAAATACTGAAGAAAAATGAAAACAAAACCCTTTGGAAGATAGAACATAAGGGAAAACCTGTTATTGGAGTTGTCCTTATTGCTAATTGTTTCATACTTTTTTTTATGTATCTGCCATACCATATGAAAAAATTTAGGTCTGTTCAATTTTGTGTGCAAATGTGTGTCTGGTGTCGAGGTATGTGACCTTAAGGCTACATTTTATAGCTTTTAATTTGCATTGTCTGTCTGATTTATTAGGAGTCTGATCTTTCAAGGAAATAATTAATTATATATATACATATATATATATATATATATATATATATATATATATATATATATATATATATATATATAGTTAATATTAGTTAACCTGAGTTCACAAGCTGAACCTTAATGACCACCAACTTCTTACATTTACTAAAATAGAATAAAAATGCTTGTTGAGTGTTTGAGCAAAATAGATAGTGGGTGTGATTTTGGTCAGGCTGCTTAATTGTAACAGGGGCTCAGGTTAGCCATGTGAGTTAAAGCGTTAACCTTTAATCTCACATGGTAAACCTAGAGTGGAGAGTTCGCTTCCCGCCTGGGCAGAGGAATTTATTTAGTGAGTTATTAAGTAATATTATATTCAGTGTTGAATGAAACAATCATCAATTAAATATGGTATACAATGGCAAGTATGGTATACAACAAATGAACATTTTTGAGGTAAGAACATAAAATATATTCCATCATGACACAACCTAAATGCTATTACCACACACAGTAAAAGTTCAATGAAAACAATATTTGGTATTTAAGCTTAAAATAAGTGGTTCATGATATAACAGCTTATTGTTAATGACATGAGGAGTGGGGGTTTACTGAAGGCTGCGAACAAAATATCTAATTATCTCGGTTAATATTCATCATAAAGTATGTATATAACAACATTAGTAGGTAATTATATTTACATTAAGATTGATTCTATACAATTTTTCAAGATAACTCATTAAAACGGAGATATTTTGAATTTTCAAAATTATCCCCCTCTTAAACCCCTCCCACTGGTCAAATTTTAGCCGTTGATGAACTTGGTCTTTCTTTTTTCATAAAATTAATATATATAGAGTTTGGTAACAATCACACAAAAATGGCAACTGCTAGAGAGGTAACAGACATATATTGTAATGCCTTTATGGTTAACTATTATTTTAGCAGATTTTCCTTAAAGGAAATCAGCTATGGAGGTTGTACTCATGACGAGAGTTTTGATAAATTTCCTCAAATGTCCATCGATCCTACCCAGTAGATGACGAAAGTGAGGTCCTTTCAGAATTATATATATATATATATATTTGTCTGTTAACGCTCTGGCGGTTGCAATTTTTGTTTGATCGTTACCAAACTCCATATTTAATCTTTTTATGTAAAAAGGAAGATCAAGTTTGTTAATGGCTGAAATTAGACCAGTTCCAGGGGGGGGGGGGTTAGAGAGGATTTTGAATATTTGAAATATCTCTGTTACTATAAGCGGATCGAAAAATTGTATAGAACCAATCTTATTGCAAATTAAATAATCTATAAATACATATTTTCTGTGTTAATGAATATTAACCGAGATATTTGAATTTGATAGTTTTCAGCAAACCCCCACTTCTACTCATGTTAAACTAAAAATACTCGGTTATGTAATAAACCACAAAGTTATATTCTGATATATTTCAGCAATTGTTGTTCTTTCCGGTGAGAGTCGGGCTGGCAGACTGGTTTGTTTAAATTTGAGGCACTTCCCTCCTGGAGGGGAAGATTTCTTATTACTGTTAGTATTTATTCACTTAATATTCAAGGTGGTGTTGTGTTACGAGTATGTAGATTTACTATTATTAAATTCCACGGCAGTGTTTGTTGAAGTGAAGAATATTTACTTGGAGAGAGAGAAAAAAAACGTCCAATTTTTCACCATTTGTTTATTTCAGCGCTAAGCGCTGAAATAAACAAATGGTGAAGAATTGGATGTTTTTTTTCTCTCTCTCTCCTACTATTATTAAACTTCACAAGGGAAAACTGCTTAGTTTATACGCAGCCCCTGCGTGACTTTTTATTATTATTATTAAATTAAAAATTCTGGCTAGCATGAAGTCTTCAGGGCCATTTTTGCACTAAAAGCACTAAGAGTGGCCGACAGTCTCTATATGTCAATCGATTTCTGGATAACGAATTTGGGCACTAATTCCATTTTCTTTTGAGCTGTCTATATATTATGAATAATGTTCTGTTAACTTACAGATTTCTTCGTCTGTAGACACCATATGCACATGCACAAAATAAAATTAGATGGAAACTCACTCCTTCGTGGTTGGGCACTAACTTTTTTGATTCCTGTCCTCCAGATTGCCCTTTTAACTCTCTGGGGTGTACTCTCTCGGTCCATTCCTCTATTAGTTATTTCAGCCATGTATTGTCAGATGCTACCCTGTCTTAATCAGCCCTAACACTAGTCCATCCCTTGCACATAGAGAAGGGTAGACTTCTCTCTAAGGACTTTATGCTAGCCTGTTACAAAATATAATTTTGTAGGGACCTCATTTTTGTCATCTACAAAGTAGGATCAATGGACATTTGAAGACATTTTTCAAAAATTGTGTCATGAGACCAACCTCAATAGCTGATTTCCCTTAAGGGAGTTGTAATTGATCGTAAAGCATTGGCCGTGGATTTTTTAATCTAAGAATGAAAGAAATATCAAAATTAAGCCATAAAATATGTATTAGGAAAGCAGATGCACTACCTTAACGATACACCAGACTTCACTCTTTTCGAAGAGTACCTACACAGATTATACTCATTGTAGTCAAATATTCTTAATGTCTTAATCCGGTGGAATATTGTTCAGAATGTATGTAGTGTGAACATGAAAGGCACCTATTTGGTGTTAATAAAACTGCATTTACTTTCTTACATTCATGTAAGGCACTGCTAATTTCTGAGGGGGGCTCAGGTTAGCCATGTGAGCCAGAGCACTTTTTAGCAGATTTCCCCCAAGGGAAATCAGCTATTGAGGTTGTACTCATGACACGATTTTCGAAATTTTTCTTCAAATGTCCATCGATCCTACCCAGGAGATGACAAAAATGAGGTCCGTTCAAAACTGTATATATATATCTATCTATCTATATATTTGTCTGTTACCGCTCTAGCGGTCGCAATTATTATTTAATCATTACCAAACTCGATATTTAGTCGTTTTATGTAAAAAGAAAGATCAAGTTCGTTAACGGCTGAAATCGGACCAGTGGGGTCCGTGTCTTTTAGAGGGGAGGTTTTTTGAAAATTCGAAATATCTCCGTTACCATAAGTCGGATCAAAAAATTGTATAGAACCAATCTTATTGCAAATGAAATTTACTATAAATATTGTTATGTAGATTTATTCTCTATCTTGAATATTAACCGAGATATTTGCATTTTTATTAAATGTGGGCCATAATAAAACTGTTCGGCTCTTGTATAGAGATTTCTCTATTGTATAACTTCAGGTGGGAAATCTGCTTAGTTTACGCAGCCCCTGCGTGACGGACTTTCTTAATCTCACATGGTAATCCTAGAGTGGCGAGTTTGATTTCCGCCTGGGCAATATGAATTTATTTAGTAATCAACTCATTAAATAAAATCCTTAGTTCCACCCTGGCTAGAAAAGGGTGTAACCTGTACATTACCCATCCCAATTAGCCATAGTAGCAACAGTTTATGTTAAATTATAATAATTCCTAAGTCCTTAAATGTATTAGCAATTGAGTTTATTTTAGTTTTTTTTGGAAAAGTCTATCGATTCTACCTAGAAGATGATGAAAGGTCTGTTTAAAATTATATATATTTAATTATAATTACATTGGAATTATAATTTTCTATAACTACTGTTTTATACATGTTTTGCCTGACTCTCTTGGAAATGAGGTTTTTAACACATTTTATAAATAACTAAAAGCACTTGGCTGACACATTTTATTGTAGAACAGGATCTACAACCACAAGTACAATACAGGAAGGAAGAGAGACGCTCGATACTATCGATACCTACATATTTTTATACAATTAAAAATCATTTCCAACAGACTTAAACATTGACCGGGTTATTTGTATGTTTTTGGTTTCAAAATTTTGTAAACCTATACTTCTACTCTTCTGTCCAGCTAATATTTTTATTCTTGCTTACATTGGTTTCTTCCTACATGAGTAGTAGACAACAGATAGTGAGATGAGGGTAATTGCTTAGTTTACGCAACACCTGCATCTCAGACTTTTATATGTGTAACAAACTTTGAACAACATAATATAATTAAGTGATTTTTTTTTTTTTACCTGAATGTTCTTTTTATACTCCTCCATTTCAGAATGTGTCCCTGGGCTGACTGAACTTGGTACTTCAGCCTCGCCCAAGGCCTCGTGGGATTCAAGCGGGACTGGCTCTTCAGTGTTATTCTTCACAGGTTCTATGAAAGGAGAGTTACCATGAAGGGAAGGCGGAATGGGCTTGGAGCTGAACGTGCGTTTAATAGCAACTTTTGAGCCAGCCTCCTGAATCTCCACTGCTACCTCCATCTGCCCTGGGCCTGACGTTGGGCTTTCTGTTGAAGCAATACGTACTGAAGATGCCCCTGTTGTAATAGTGCTCAAATCTGTCTCAGTATTTTCTGTTGACACTGTTGAAGCTTCATCTGTGACAGTCATTTCTAAAAAAGAACACGTTCATATATATACTGTAATTATATTTATAGTTCAATTATGATAATATATTAATAGTTGATATCATTTTTCATAAATACACTAGCTGCATTAACCGTCATTGATGGGTTGAAATGGAAATAGTTTACTGTAGAAATATTGAGATTGGATACACAAAATCACCCCATTATATTCATCAACAGCACAAATCCCCTGTAACATGATAAGGATATGTGTTGTTGCCATTCTTCTTCATTGAGTCTCCTCCCCAAACCACATCCAAATTGCGCAGTAAGAGTTAGTGAACTATTCAAATTTTGGGTAATTGAGTCTCTTGCCAATATTTCCTCAAATGTATCTTAAAACAGTTTTCAGTCTCTTCCACATAGGCTTAGTAGCATTGCTTTGATACCTGCTGAAATAATTTAAAGTGTAAGACAATTCTGGTGAAGTACATAACACAGCAAACATAAGGCATCCAAACAATTGCTTTTATGGCTTCTTGTCAATAATTGAGGGATGTTCTTCCTTAAAACAGAAGCATTATACATATGGTATTTTGTTGGCTAGCTCTCAGCCATCCCAAATTTATCCAAGATTTCAAGCTGACTAGTTAAGGTAGATTCCATTTTCGGTCTTTTCAGTTTCTATTCTAAGAAAATTATTCTATTATTTCTATTGTCCCAAATCTTTTTTTTTTTTTTTTTTGTAAGCTTTCCAATAAGTAAAAGTTTTATGGTTTCAATTAAATCCTGGTTGTCACACATATCTTAGTTACTTTGTTGAAGTTCATTGTATTCAATTTTTCATTTTGTTTAGTATCCCATGACTTTGGATCTCACCGGATACCCAACAAGCTCTTCTTTTATATGTACACCAGGTTTGAATCCTTCACATAACCAGAAGGTTGGCCCATAAAAATTTCATCTTGCAAGTTGCCATGCAAAAAAGTATTCTTCACATCCATTTGGACAGTAAAATAATTCACCTTATTAATAATAGAATAAGTATTCTAACTGTGGAAATTCAAGCAACAGGTACATACATTTTTGTGTAATGGCTTTAGTTTGAGAACATCCTTTTGCTACAAGTCAGGCTTTAAATATCTGGCCTAACCATCGTAACACTTGAAAATTGCTCAGTAACCTACCCTCTGTTAAAACAAAGAGACTTGTTTAACAGTGTTACCACGAAAAACAATACATTAGGTGATATTACAAATTTAATAATTTGTAATTTGATTTATAGATTATTTTAATTAAATGATATTAATCAAATATAACATATTTTTAAATACTTCTGTGCATTATTGTATTAAGAGGAATACCTTGAGTTGTATTAATTACAGTAGAGGTTGGTGTTGTTGGCTCACTTCCTCTCCGATGGCGGGTCTGCTGAGTTTCATCTGTTGTCTCTGCCTGTGTTGCCTCTGTTGCAGTTGTCTCACAGGCAAGTTGCCGGATCATTTCTTCTCTATTCTAGAAAACATGAAAATAATTATTGGATAAGTGCTGCTGTTTTATATATATAATTTCTTATTTTTTTTCAGTTGCCAGTATAGATCATAGTGAGCCCAAGTGAAACTCAAGGGAATCATGATCAGAATTGTACATGGATAGATAGAAAGATAGATGTTTTTTTGTCATAGGACCAACGGTCTTCTCTTACAGACAATAGACTTGTATGTTTATTATTTTACTTATAAATTAAATTAAAACTTAAACAACAAACATAAAGATACAAAAAAATAAAATAAAAGTAATATAAAAATGTATGTTTATTATTTTACTATTTATAAATTAAACTAGACTATTATAACTGAAATTAAAACTTATACAACAAACATAGATATACAAAAAAATACATAATAAATAAATAAAACTAATATAAAAATGGTTTTGTCATATCCCCATCTCAGTCGTTAGAAACTGATTAATGCAGGCCCTTCGGAATATTGATGATGCTTTTATTTCTTTAGGAAAAGCATTTAACTCTCTTGCAGCAACAGCAGAGAAAGATTGCCGATATATAGAAAGCGGTCATGAGGATCTGGTTTTATATATATATATATATATAACATATGCAGCATTTTGACTCAATTCTTGATGTTTTTCTTATTTTGCCAGTATTCCTTCATTCTGTTGGAGAATGCCAATTTCCTTCATCACACCATTTAGGTCTGTAGGGTTTTGGTCTTGCTCTGGTTTGACTTCCCATTTGTTCAATTTGTTGCGGAAGGAGTTTCTGTCTGATGTGTTGGTTATGTTAGCTTTTTGCATGTCTTTGTGTACTTCTTTTGATCATGGTGTTGTGCTTTTGAGCGATGATATGTAGTTTAGTATCCTTTTGGTTAGTCAGGTGTCTGGTAGTCTATCTATGTGACCGAAGAATTTCATTTGTATTTTTCTAATGCCGACTTCAATGTTTGAGTATTTTTCAGTTGTCTCGATTGGTTGCAGCCTGTAGCCATCAGGAGTAAGTCTTGCACTGATTATTTTCTAGATAATTTTTCTTTCTTTAAGTTTGTATTTCTTCTTGAGTGTGAGTGTTTCGCTAGCGTAGAGGATTGTCGGTTTGATGACAGTGTTGTGGTAGTCAAATTTTGGTTTGCCTTGACATGCATTTTTTATTGCAGAGGTTTTGGATTTGTCCGAGTACTTTCTTTGTTTTCTGGAGACGGTTTTGTTGCGAGTTTGTTTTGGATCCATATATATATTATTTTTTTTTTTATTTGTTTCCTTCCTATAATAACCCTATAAGAAGGCCGTTTATTAGTTTCTGTATGTCCCATGCAAATTAGCATATCACATGCATTTGTAGTGGGTTACAATTAATTTATACATAGATTATTTCAAAAGTATGAAATACATATATAAAGAATTAACAATAACAACGTTAAATTAAAGTAAAAACATATAAAGAGAAAATTATTAATCTTAAAAAGAAAAAGAGAATAGAAATAATGATTATCCTATAAATATTTTAAGTATTGTAGTTGTATCAGCCATAATAAGTATTTAACCGATTAATTGTATTAAAAGCATGTTCTGCGAATATTTTAAAAGGATTATTATATTTTAAAAATAACTTGTCTTCTTCTATTGGAAATTTGCCTTTTTTTTGTTCTGTCTTGTTTTAGTTTTTGTCGTTCGTTAGTCAGTAGTCTGCAATCGTATATTAAGTGTTGACTTGTTTGTGGAGTTGAGTAATCACATGGGCAAGTATTGTTGTCTTTTATGTTAAATCGTTGGTAGTAAGAGTTCAGTGTACCATGTCCTGTTACTAATTGTGTAATGTAAAAGTCTGTCTGTATGTATTTGCTGTTGAAGTATGTGTTAATGTTTGTAATGAAAAGTTTTAAATGTTGTCCTTTATTAGTTACCGTCCATTGTTGTTGCCATTTTTCAATTAGATGAGCTTTTAACATATATTTTACGTGGGCTTTGGAGATTTTATTGTAACATTCTGGTAATTGGGAATCTTTTGAAGCAGACTTAGCTGCTCTATCGGCCAATTCATTTCCAAAATTATCAGAATGTGCTTTAACCCATGAAAAGTATATGTTAATATGATTTAATTCTGCTATAAGTTCTCTGATTTGTGTTGTTAACGGGTCATAGGTTGTACGGTTCTGTAGTTTTTGTATCGTTACTTTACTGTCCGTGTATATACAAAGTGTATTATGTTGTGTATGTTCAGTTTGTATTTTTTGTAAGGTTTTTAGTATAGCGTATTGTTCTGCTTAAATGTTTGTGCAGTTGTGTCCCAGTCTAAATTTATGTATCTCTGTCAATTCCTGATCAATGAATATTACGCTTGCGCAACCTACATTTTCCCCATCTTTACTCCCATCTGTATATATTTCCGTTTTAAAAGGTTTATTTCCTTGATGTATTAATATACTTGGAAATTTGCCGGGGTGATACCATCTTTTGTATTCCAATTCTGATTCAACAAATTCAGCTTGAATATCGTTTGAATTTATAGACCTTTTAAGAAGGTTATATTGATCAACAAAACTTGACTATTTTAGCTAGAACGCAGGCTGCATCATACGAAACTGTTTTAAAGCCCTTTATAATTTTGATTCCCATCAGTCTTTGTACTCTTTGTAATTTCTTTAAGTTATGTTGTTTGTTAAGTCCAGTGTGCCAAATGTTTATTCCATACGTGAGGGAAGGAAGAATAGCACCTTTATATAATATGTGTAATGCGTCTGATTTCAGTCCCCAGGTGTTTCTTGCTGCTATAGATAATGTGTTGATTAGTTTCAATAATCGTTCTTGTAGTTTGTCTATATGAGTATTCCAATTAAGTTTACTGTCAAATAATATACCTAGATATTTAATTGAATTTACGTTTTTTATGTCTTGTCCTTGTATATGAAAAGACGGAGGTGATTTTTTATGAGTAAAAATAATGTATGAAGACTTTTGAATATTAAAATATAGTTTATGTAAATGTGCCCATTTTTCTACGATGTCTGTAATAATGTTTATATACACCTGTAGTTGTTCAAATAGTTTAGATGTTATCAGAATAATGATGTCATCTGCAAAAGCCAGTATCTCAGCATTATTTGGTAATCTATTATTTAGTAAATCATTTACTATGAGATTCCATAATAATGGTGAGATTCCCGACCCTTGCGGTGTGCCTTGTGTTTGTGATTTATGCAATTTAATGTTTGGTGTGATGATCTATGATGTTCTGTCATGTAAATAGTTATTGATTAATTTATAAATATTATTGGGACAGTTCAGTTGTTGAAGTGCATGTAAAATTGATGGCCACCAAGCATTATCAAAAGCACCATTAATATCCAGTGAAATTAGAATATATATTTTTTTTTTATTTATTTCCTTCCTGAAGTAACCCTACAGGAAGGGAGTTTATTAGCCACACGTCCCGTACAGTAATTAGTACATAACGTGTGCTTGATACATAACATTTTTTTTTTTTTTAAAACTATAATAACATAAAATATTTATACAATAAAATTATTAGAATATATATATATATATATATATATATATATATATATATATATATATTATTGATGGCATACAATTTTGAAGCCCTGGGGAAGCATGGCAATAAAACTGGCAGCCTGTTCTACATAGCCTTAGAAAGGGAACCCATCCCTGATGGTTGTCTAAACTTAGAAAAGGAACAAACTGATGTTCACAGTTAGCCTATGAATACTAAACAATTTTAAACGATTATTCCCACCTTTTAGTTCCATGGTGCTTAAACATTTGCATGTATTATTTCTTTAACACTTTTTTTTTTCTTTAACTGCTGTGTTTTCTGCATATTGGACTTGTTCATTTTAGCCCCTCTCTTATAACCTGCTAGCAAAACATTGAGTTTTTCTGATTAGTTTAAGCTCTTATTATTTAAGTAATTAATTAATGTTTAAATCAGTTGAGATGTTCATGCTACCAGCTCCATTGGTTGAGGCATCTTTACTTGACCGCTAGAACAAATAGATGGGACTCAGTAGATTTAGATCTTTACCAGCAATGTGATTCGAAAACAGCTTGTTAATGTTATTTATTAATGCCTACTTAACACTTATATTCTTAATTGGGATGGGCTATCTACAGGTTATCACCCTTTTTAGCAGATTTCCCTTTAGGGAAATCAGCTATTGAGGTTGTACTCATGGCGGAATTTTCGAAATTTTTCTTCAAATGTCCATCGATCCTACCTAGTAGATGACGAAAATGAGGTCCATTCATACGGATTGTATATATATATATATATATATATATATATATATATTTCTGTTACCGCTCTAGCTGTCGCAATTTTTGCTCAATCATCACCAAACTCGATATTTAGTCGTTTTATGTAAAAAGAAAGATCAAGTTCGTTAATGGCTGAAATCGGAATAGTGGGAGAGGGAGTTTAGAGGGGAGGATTTTCTAAAATTCGAAATATTTCCGTAACTATACGTCGGATCGAAAAATTGTATAGAATCAATCTTATTGCAAATTAAATTTACTATAAATATTGCTATATACATTTTATATCTATCTTGAATATTAACCGAGATATTTGCAATTTTATGAAATCGGGGCGGATAATGGATGAGAGTAAAACTTCATGTGGGAAATCTGTTTAGTTTACGCAGCCCCTGCACGACGGACTTTTTTGCTTTTTTAAGTGGTAGTAAGGGTTTAATTTAATGAGTTCTTCACTAAATAAATTCCTATTCTCCACACAGAAACCTAACCCATGACAATGTTTCTAAGTGTATTAAGACCAACTCATGGCTAACCTGAGTACTAAGTAATTAATACTTACTGCTTGCCCTTTACATGAAATTCTTCGAGTGCCCTCCAGACCACAATCTGAGATTAATTCAACAGCTCCTTGTTCTGGTAGAAATGTGACAGTTAGTGAAGGTAGGGACGTTAACATGCAGCCCTTTTCATTTTGAGCCCAAGATGGTACTGTAATAAAAATATTTTTTTTTTAATTTTAGTTAGGAAACATATACAATGGTTTTAAAATTACTGGAATTCCTTATTAATCTAGTTGGTGAGCGTGGTCGGGAAAAATTGAAACAATCTTCTAAATCATTTTTATTATAAAATTCTTGGTATTATTATTAATTTCCATAGAATTTATACCAAACATTAACAGGAAATATTTAAATTTAATATCCTCAGGAGACCAATAAAAATGTAAAATGTTATTGATAACTACTTTATACTTAATAAACTTAAAGAGGGAAGAGTTGAACCCAATAAAAATAGGGAAAATAAAATAAATTTTACCCTGAAGGTATAATTGATAATTGCAATAATTCTAAAATACTTACTTTACTTCATACAAAGAAATAAAAAAGAGCAACTTATAACACTAATTCCAGTTTATGGATAATAAACAAAATCAAATAATTTTTTTTAAATTTAGGCTACATATTTTATTTATGAGTCACAACTTTAACAGGCATCTTTTTACCTCATTCATCTATTCAGACTATCATTACCTATATTGACTACAGTAAAATTCCTCTCACCCTCCATTTTAGGGTCTAAATGAGGGTTCGGGCTGGAAGCTATGTTGATGTAGTTTAGTACATCATTGGAAAGATCACATTGAATAATCTTCAAAAATAACAATTTGAATTTTTATCAGTGTTCCTTTGATTTTCACTATATTAGATACTAGCCGTGTTACCCGTTGTTGACGGATTGAAATAGAAATTGTTTCCTGTCGAAATATAAATATTTGATTAAAGAAGGTTTGACTAATCCCTTTGGTTTTGTGAAATTGCTGTGATATTGTTTTACACATGTGGCATGGAATATTGGACAAATAATGACAAACTTATTATCATTCATGAATTCACAAAAATTTAGTTTCTGTCAAAAAATATCGATTGCATCATCCTTGATTTTGACTTCATATCTTTTCCAGTATGAGATGGTCGAGGTAATTAGCTGGCTGTGTTACCCGTCACACAAGCGGGTTGAAATTAAAATGGTTTCTCCTGGAAATTTATTATGGTTATTCCAAGTAAGCGTTTATTCTTACGATTAGTAGAAAGTCATAATATTGCTTATAGTGACAAAATTAAATCCCCAAATAAACATATGTACTAACCTTTCAGAACTACTACACAACTACAGTCTATATATACGAGTAGATACAATAATAAAACATTTCCTACAGACACACATTTGCAATAAAATTTGATTGCATAGTAGAACATTATTTAGCTTATATAGCCTATGTTGTACCTTAAAGATAGTTGACTCACAAATATAAAATTTCATAGAATTCCTCCAAGCCCTTTTTGAGTGATTGAGGAACAAAGGGAGACAAGATTTCCAATTTTGATATAATCGTTCTCAGAATCTTCTGAAACCTGGAAACACATCTCTACCAAATTTAAATATTAAATCAGTCAAAACTTATATTGATGACATTTTGAAAATCACACAGTTAATATAAGACATTGCGCCAAAAATATTTTTGTTTGTTTATTATACATAATTATTTAGTAATAACAAAATCTCCAAATATATTTATGTTGCATTCTCTTTTTATCTGATCTGTTCATTAGAATTATATTTGTAGTGTCTGAAGCATGGATAGTGCTTTCTTTTGTGTTATTACTTTTTAGTTTTGTCTCTTTGTATACACATTTATTTCTTTGGCTCATTTTTTAAATTTCTGTCTTAACTGATCACATAAAATAGAATTAGACATTTCCTGCTTACCCTGGCTAATTATAGGTGTTATAACAATTCACAATCATGGGAAATTTATTAAAACGCCGATGTTGACTGTCCAGTATTTTTATTGATCATCCTGTTATGCTCCATAAAAAGATTTTTTTCTGAAATAAGGAATGCTTGCTTTTTGTAGCAGTAAAAGAAAAATGTAGTTTATGCTTCTTTATTAGCCAACATACTTCAATATGGGAGAAAACCTCTTGGAAATTTTAGTTTAAAGTGGCAATGTATAAAACTAATGGCAGACTATTTATTCATATCTGAGTATAAAATAATTATATATTCATTTTAAAAGGAAAAATGTGTAAATTGGATTATTTTTTAAAATTTAAAGAAGCACACATTATGGCATTCATTCATTACATCAAAGTTAAGCTTTGCCTGTCTATATTAAAAAATATTTTTACTAGTAAAAAGTTTCTCATTTACCATGAATATTCTTTGAAGTTGTAATGCAATAGTTAATTAAATATTGCTTCAGCGTAGACACTTCTGATTAAATGAGCATCTCATTAATTTGAGCTCAAAGCATTTTAAAATGAAATCTTCTCTCTCCTGAATTATTAAGCTTATGTAGGACTGTTTTTAACATTTTTATTCAATTATTTTACCTAATTGTTTTTATAGTATGTTGTCTATGGGTAAAGGTTTTTAAAACTTCCTACTAAATGACCCAAATCGGTAACTATATCTAACTAATATTACTATGACAATTTGTTTGCCTTTAGCTGTTGGTATCAGTGCATAAGAGCAAGAGTCCCTTCTAGATTATATACTAATAGTAATTATTTATGTATATGAAGAAGGTTTATCAGTTAAATAAAATGAATTACTTGAGAAATCAATTCTCCAATAAAATTGTTTTTTTTTTTTTTTTGTTTTTTTTTAAATTGTAGATAATAGGAAAAGAAGAGATATCAAGGAGCCAAAAACATAAAGATCTACGTGTTAAATAAAGAATTAATGGAAAGGAGGAAATTCAATTTTTTTAAACTTATGCTTTGATGAGATATGTGGTAAATAAATTAATAATCAGCTTTTGTTTTATAAAAAAAAATATATATTTTTATTTTATTTTATTTATTATTATTATTATTATTTATTAACGTCCACTTTTTACAACTCAGGCTAATTGGGACGGGTTATCTACAGGACACCACCCTTTTCTAGCCAGGGTGGGATTTTAGGATGTTATTTAATGAATTTTGTCACTAAATAATTTCTTTTGCCCAGGCGAGAATCGAACTCGCCACTCTAGGTTTACGATGTGAGATAAAGGCCAACGCTTTAACTCGCATGGCTAACCTGAGCCCCCATTTTTTTTTTAATTGAATATTTATGAAACTAAGCAAACTAAGGATATTAGTGGTTTGTATGAAATAAGGAAATAGTTTTGAGCCATTAGGTTTTAGTATCAAGTAGTTATTTCAATGCCAATATTTACCAATAGCCTGGTATTGAAAAATTTTGTCAATTAATTTGCAAACGGTTGTCTATATTCTGTTTTCTGCTGACTGTAACCCTCTTACATGGGAGTTTATTTAAATGTTGCATACCCCATCCTTTGGTTACTACATGTATTTCTGTAATTTTACATAACTTCATGATTTAACAATTACTGTAAATAATTCATACTCGTTGAATGAAGCCGTACTCTAGACATTGCTTGTTTTATTCTAATAACAATAATATAAAATAACAAAAATAGGAAATATGCCAAGTGAGTGACAATAATAATGTAAGACAGATTAATTCAGATTACAACTAGCTTTCTTATAAGATCAAGCAGAAAGACTACTGATTCTCCAATTTCTTTATTACTTCTATTTAATTTTTTCAAGATTTAATTTTTACTCATCCATTTAGTTGATATACACCGGACTTTTGATGAGAAAACTTAAGAAAATCACTAATCATTAAGGATTTGGATGTACGGCTAATATGATATCTTAAAACATTTACAGTTGGCAAACAATGTGAAATTTTCAAAACTTCTAACAAAAGCATGCATACTCAGGTTACCTATGGAAGAAAAGAGAAGAGAGTTTACCATCCAAAGTTTTGATGTGTTGAGAATTTAACAAACTTTTATGAAACAAGTAATTTAAGAAATTTAAATAAAAAAAAAAGAACAACTATAAATAGCCAAATTTCACATATCACCCAGAAACAAACCAAAATATAAATAAACAATCTGTAGAAATGTATTTAATTCATGAAAAGATAACTCCAACAATCTTGGGGCTTGGCACACAAGTTATCAAGGAATAAATTAAGTAAAAATTAATTTTAAATAAGTCTCACACTAAGACAAGGAGTAAACTAAACCAATTTTCTGTCTGCTGAAATAACACACTGATTAAATCCAAATACTTGTAAACAGAAATCAGATACTTCGTTAAAGAAAATAAACTGCACTTAAAACCAACCAAATGCTAATTCATTTTTTTTTTCACTAATGTGCAAGTTCTAAATGAGGTAAATGAAAATAATAATTGTATCAAGGCCCTTTTAAAAAAAGTGGATGGAATTTCCGAGGCATATCGTAAGGCACAATGATTTCTTCACAAATATATTTGAAATTAAGCTCATTGGACCAAGAGGAAGAGATAGGCCTAAAAAGTCTTTTTGAAGACATCAAACGTCATGGATTTCAGTGGGTATCATAATACGAAAAGAGCGGCTTCTGAAAGAACACAAACGGTTGCAACTACAGACTTTAGATCATGATGATGATTTTTGCTAAATCAGACAATGGCTTCAATAAGCTTACATATTCAGGCAAAATTAAAGAAAAAGTAATCAGTTTAACACATTTAGAAAAGACATTTAACCATAAATTATGATGGAATATACATTGAGAACAAGTACACACCAAACTCATATTACTTATACATGCCCTTCCTATTGTAGAAAAAAAAATAGAACTGCCTACTGGCTTTCATGTACTAAGCAAAAGGAGTAAAATGGCCATAGGACTTAAAATATTGATTTACAGACTAAACAGAAATTGTAGCCGTAAGAAACTACAATGATCAATGATGAAATCACTGATGACTCTAAAAATTATTCTAAACAATTTAATAGCAAATCACAATATTCTTAGATACACAATATTCTCTTTAGGAAACTTCACATGCTGCTGTACAATGGTAGGATTTACACATGCTGCTGTACAATGTACAATGGTAGGATTCATCCAGCATTAAGCCTTGAGGCACTGACAGGTCAATTTGAAAATGCAGAAATTAATATTTATACAGATAGCTGTCAAGATCAAAAACGTATTGGGGCTTTTGAGGTTTCTGAAAGAGAAGATATACAAACAGATGCATTAAAAAAAAGAAGTTTTGCTTCAAAACCCAAATAGAAAGTGCCGGTACTAAAGACATATTATTCAAAGAATTGTATAAATAGTCAAATAGCATTATATGTCATTGATGGCATTTTAGTACTGAAAAAAAAAAAGATATGTTACAAATAAAATACCTGTTACTTTAGTAAGGAAATTTATAAAAAATACACACACTATGTGTGTTCATTGTTTTTAAAAAAGAAAACCAAATATGCAAATAAAGCTTACCACTCAAAAGAATTTTTTCAATATTTAATTGAAAGTATTGACCATTTAATTTCAATTTAAGAAATAAAAATGCGATAATTACAATTGAAAAAAAAAGTAGGCACCGGCGAGATTCGAACTCGCGATCTCCTGTTTACTAGACAGGCGCTTTAACCAACTAAGCCACGGCGCCTTCGGCCAATGGGGCGCTGTAAGTCCCTCTAAACTTAATCAAGTCCTTATAATTACATTTTTCGTTATTTAGAAATAATTATACCTTTTTTGAAGATAATTTTTATATGCAATGGAGTTCTTAGAATGAAAAATAAATTTCTAGGATGATAACGTCGCTTTAGTTTTTCTTCAAAAGATATCCTCCATATTCATGTTTTTTTTTTTTATTCGTTGATTTAACATTCCTGTTTTTAAATATTTTATGAATAATATTTTAATGCACTCAGAAAATTAATAATACGTTTGCATTACCGGTATCTTCAATATCAATAAATCCTTGAAGGTTCTAATCAGCCTGATGAACGTATATGTTAATTGTAATAAAAAGAACAGATCTGTGATTAATATGCCAGTTTTATCTTGCTTAAGTGCTTTAAATGTATCTATATTTTAGAACTAGCTGTGCTACCCTTTATTGAAGGGTTGATATACAAATAGTTTCCCGTGGAAATATGATTGGATACATAAAATCATCCCATCATATCACCAATAACATAAATGGCCGTATTATGAACACAATATGAGCTGTAATTTATTTGTTTTACCACCGATATAAGCATTTTGACAAATTTATGATTGGATTTGCTGGTATACGATAGACGAATGCACGAGGTGTAAAGTATCAAATCGCTCATGAAGCACGAATAAAGTCTGGCGGAAGTCAAAATTTCGTAATTCGTAAATGATAACGATTTAGGACCAAAGTGGTAAAGACAATTTGTTCTCTACTTTTTTTTCTCGATAAAACCTATACTAACGAAGTTACTGATGAATATGTATTTTCATGTCAAAGAAAATTCAGATTCTCATATAGCCTATGATCTACCTTGAGATAGTCGATTTAATAAAAATAACCGTTTTTGAGTGACTGAATAACAAACAAGCTGACGGATAAACTAGATTTTCGGCTTTAATGCCATTGTTGTTAGAATGGTCTGAAACTTAAAAAAATAAATAGATCCCCGTCGAATTTAAGTAGAAAATCAGGTAGAAACCTTGAGTTTTATTTATATAGAAGATAATTTTCTTCAAGTAGTGCATTTCTTGAAATACGTTATCGTAAGAACTTTATATCTATGTTAAATAATCTTTTTAGCAGATTTCCCTTAAGGGGAATCAGCTATTGAGGTCGTACTCATGACGCGATTTTCGAAAATTTTCTTCAAATGTCCATCGATCCTACCCAGGAGGTGACGAAAATGAGGTCCGTTCAAAATTATATATATATATATATATATATATATATATATATATATATATATATATATATTTGTCTGTTAACGCTCTAGCGGTCGCAATTTTTATTTGATCGTTACCAAACTCGATATTTAAACGTTTTATGCAAAAAGACAGATCAAGTTCGTTAATGGCTGAAATCGGACCAGTGGGAGGGGGGGGGGTTAGAGGGGGGATTTTCGAAAATTCGAAATATCTCCGTTACCATACGTCGAATCACAAAAAAGTATAGAACCAATCTTATTGTAAATTAAATTTACTATAAATATTGTTCTATACATTTATTCTCTATCTTGAATATTAACCGAGATATTGGCATTTTTATTAAATTTGGGCCGATAACATATGACGGAATTTCCCTTCAAAAGCTAGTTCGGCTCTTTGCCGTAACTGTTCGTCTCTTGTATGGAGATTTCTCTATTGTATAACTTCACATGGGAAATCTGCTTAGTTTACGCAGCCCCTGCGTGACGGACTTTTAACCCTTAGAGCAGGTACCGTGGGTCCCGTAAATCATAAAACGGGGGAAGTATTTACCATTTTCAGAAAGCTGTTATAATTTCAGCTCTTGATGCGGTTTTCGAAAAATGCTTTCAAATGATTCATTGTCCTTGCCTGGTAGATGTGAATGACGTACATTCAGAGTTGCACACACACACACACACACAGTCGTTTATAAGCAAAGGTACCCAGCGCTGCTAAGGAAATCAGGAGAGACTTAACAATGATGATATTTTATTGAAAGGCTTTACCATTTCCCGTCTCAGCGTTCAGGGTTATACCTATAATAGTATGTATAAAGTACATATAGAATGTTTTAGTCTTTGAGACTAAACAACATGAGCTTCCTAATCAATCTCTCTGCACTATTCAGAGAACCTTAGGCAGAATAATCATTGCTACTATTCAACATTATTCAACGTCATCTACCTCTTTTCCGCAAAAAGTCGGCCCGAGGAAACTAATGTGACCCGAGAAATAACTGTGGATGTCTCATACAAAATTTTAACTTCTTAGTTTTTCCTTTTAGCTCACATCGTTTATATGACCTTATTCGTTTCGAGCCTTCTCAAGGGATAACAAACCATTAATAAAATAATAATTTTTTACATAGATAAAATATTTCCTTTGGTATGTTCAGTAACATATGATTTAAATTTAAAACTTACCTAATATTTCTTCGTGTTTGTGGTACAGCAATTCCAATTATGACCTTAAATACTTACATACTTATACTCAAAAACATTTTTTTTGTCTGTCTAGTAACATCTAGTCTCATAAACTTTATAAATATATGCTACATACGGACATACAGGGTGTTTCAAAAAGAATATACGTATTACCAAGTATTATTTTGTCCAAAGTATCGATCGCTGCGCCTCGGCTCGGCTATTGGAGAAACGAATACATAGTCGAGTTTTTATATTATAGCCACTAGATGTCAGTTGTCTTTTGTTTTGCTTGGTAACCGTCATATGTTTCAATTGAAAGAAGTTTGAATTCGCGTGACATTTTCTTCAGGATCACGGGCCAGGACTCTTTATAATCACATACTGTGTCAACAAACTGTCGATACCATTTGCGTTCCACTCATTCGGAGAATCAATTTTGGTGCCTCGACCTGAAACGTGTTTGCAATGTAATCACGGAATGGTAATTTGCAAACTCGAGAACACAAAATGATTTCTGCTGCGCGGAGTAGCCATTTTGAACGTATGACGGTTGTCAAGCAAAACAGACGACAACTGGCATCTAGTGTTATAATATAAACTAGACTATACATTCGTTTCTCCAATAGCCGAGCCGAGGCGCAGCGATCGATAGTTTGGACAAAAACCACCCTGTATATGATTTTGAACGGACTTCTTTCTTGACAGCTCCCGTATGGATCTATTCTAAATGGGCTTTCTTATGCCACCCATAATATTGCTTATAAAATATTAAGTTATATTACCATTCATCTGGCAAATGAATGCTGCAACAGTTGGGCCTGAGCAAGGAAGAGGCTGCCAGCGATAGTCTGCTGAGGGGTCTGTAGCTGCGCACATTGACTCTTCGCTTTTTGGAACTTCAACTGCCCACCGACCTTCAGGCTCACTCATCTCCTTAGATTCCCTGAAATATATTAAATTTAAATTTGTATATATGAAATGTTGCCTGAATTATCTTTCATCTAGGTTAAGTAATTATTCTTAATACACTTATATTTTATTTTATTGAGTTGTGCTCGATTCTCCAAGAGGCATGTGGTCATTTGTTTGGTAACTTACTCATAAAATCTCTTTTCCTTCACATTGTCTAGAAAATATTTGTAACTTGATCATTAGTAGCATATCGTAAACGTTTATGTTATAAATCTAGAAAATTTATATTTCATTATATTAAAGAAGTTACCAATATTTCATTAAGAAATCAGCAGTTGCAAGAATAGTTTTAAAAAATCGACGAAGATTTAATATTTTTTTTGTCATATTTATTCTCAGTCGTTGATAAATTATTATTTTATATGTCATTGCAAACAACAAATTTATTTCTGGATAACTTGATGCATACAACTGAAAGTTTGTAATATTAAGAAATAGAATGAATTTATCTCAAGCAAAGGTAATGTCATCGCCATCGCCTTGATGTCATCCACGTACAGGTATGGAAAGGGTACGTTGAAATCATATTTTGGTGCTATTGTCGAAAAGTCATCCCTGATTGATTTTACAGTGGATTAGATTGGAGGCTCCATCCTCAAAACGGTTGACATCACAAAAAAAAAACAAAAAAAACTTGAGTAGCAACCAAATTCTCTTATTTCAACAGATAACGGAAATCACATATTGGCGGCACTTTTCAATTTTTTTACTGCCTTCCCAACTAAAAGACTTACAGATGTGGAAATGTGACTCTTGGGAAACAAATAAAAATGCGGTTAGTACTTTATTACCGCAAACCAGTTTGTTTTTTTTTAATTTAAAAGAATTTGGGAACCTAGAAATTTCTTTTTCTGGAGGATTGGCAGTTTGAATGAATATATATTTCTTGGGCCAGTAGCTACATTAATCCTTCCCATCCATATATTGCAATTGTCCCTTTCACACCATCTGTAGGAGTTATATCACTGTTTGTGGTATCCTGATTCTATGGAGTAGCCCCATTAGTAATAAACGTTGTTGATTAAGTTCTTTTGGATTGCAAAATTAAACACACACAAGCTTAAGAGTTTTTATCACTGCATAATTTATTTAACAATGCACTACACACTTGGTTAATTATTCTTAACTACTACTCACAGTATGCACTGATAGCTTCACTGTTCTAGTTATTACACAGTCCAATAAGTCACTCGCGATCACTGAAGTCCACAAAAACACGGCACTGCACTGATCTTCCCGAAGTTACCGGCACCGCACTGATCTTCCCGAAGCTACCGGCACTACACTGTCTTAAACACGGGACTATACTGTTCTTTACAGAGTCACGGCACAATACTGTTCTTCACATAGAAACAATTTACCGCACTGCAACTAAGTCTCTCTGATGATCACTTGAAAACAGCTGAGGAGAACAAACTAACTGGTGGCGGCCGGATCCTTTTAGAGCATGTCGGAAAACATCAAAGGGAATTGTCTGACCCTTCCAGATCTGGACTGGTATTGCCGAGGAAGAGCGGGACCATATGGCGGCACCCTTTGATCTCAGTTCTTCCCAAATTCGTGACTATCTCTGTTTAATTTTCATGTATTTAATTTTCGCAACAATATTTTTGAAGATGCTTTGTTATCTCGCAAGGCTTCGGGTTGGATCCTTGGTAGGAGGGGTGCGGGCATTAGTTAGTTTGATTGGATTAATAAGGCCGGAACTCGCATAATTTGAAGCGAATGGCTGTTCAAGTTGGAGCTGACTGAGTGAAGTATGAAGCTCCCATGATCGAAGAAGAAGACGGGTTATGACAGGGAGAGAGATGTATGATGAAAGAAGAGGCAGGCAAAAAGTCTGCCATCATATGACTGATGACGCAGGCCTGTTCCTGAATGCCACTGACTAATACCTGTCTCTCTCGCTCCCTCTATTTCTTTCTTTCTTCTTCTGCCACCTGTCTAAATTTCCACCTCTATATTTCCTCTCATTTCACCCTATTCCTCTCCCCCTCGTTTCCTCTTCCGCCTTATCTGTCTCTCTCCTTCTCTTTCTATGCCATTCTTAATCTATTGGGGGCAGTAGGATATCCACTTTTTTTTTCTTTATCTCTTTCTCCGTACCACTCCTAATTATGCCTTCTCTCTCTCTCTCTCTCTCTCTCTCTCTCTCTCTCTCTCTCTCTCTCTCTCTCTCTCTCTCTCTCTCTCTCTCTTTCTCCCCTTTTTGATTGAATAAATGTGGCATCTAACTTCGGCATTGCCATTTTCAGGGTTACCTATGACCATCTTTATTATTCATTAATGTTTCAGTTAGTTTTTGTTCTTTTCAATATTCTAAAAGCTCCCGGAAAGTAGTGAAGTTTTCTTGTGATGTCACCATATCGCGTGCTTCGAGCGAATAGTTCTATATTGACCTCATCAGTTTAAACCTCGGAGCGTCATACCTGTTGCATTTGAGCAGAACATGCAATGCGGCTCTATGCAAAGTTTCCGTGCCCCGAAAGGAACTGGGTCTAATGGTCGGTCGGTTTCCAGCCATTCTTTATTCTACCTTCCTAAACATTTGCTTGGCTTCATAGCATTGGAGTCATGCTCCATTGCCACTATTCCTGTAACCAGTCCCTTGGCGCTGTCATTAAACTCCTTATTTAGTATTGGTTCTAGTAAGGTGCCTCCTGCAATTCTCTAGGGTTCGAAACTGGTATGGTAATCCCTTTATATGGTACTTTTCTTCCACCTTCACCTAACTTCGCCATTCCTGCTATCATAGGTTGCCTATGAAATGATTTTATACGCCTTAGTAAATCTGATCAGAAATGGCCACTGGGTCCTAACTCAGTGAGGCGTAATGCTCTCTTCCCTTGAAAGGTTTTAAAATATCAGAAGAATTCTATCTGCGATAAGAAACAACTTTCAGGGGGTTGCCAACGAAACGGGATGGCGTTTAATACATATACATTATATTTAAAATTACCCAGTATTTTAACTCTACCAGAAATGTCTGCCATTAATATCGTGATCGCAATCATGGATTAATCAGACATTAACAAATATATAATCGTTTTTGATCTTCAAATACAAACAAACACTAAAAGGAAAATAAAAAAAAAATAGGAAAAATAAATGTTTGAGAAGTGGTAAGGGTTGTGGACTATCGGCGCATCGATTGGTTCTCTAAGTGGAAAGTTCTTGGGACGGAGTTGTTTTAACTCAAAGATGGTCTTATTGTTTCCCGAACCGTCAAAGGAATAGCTAATACTATCGAACACAGCTTTGCTCTTTTGAGTGAGGAAATTAAACGAACCAAGTATAGCTTTTCTTCAACTCTTGTTATTACCTTTCAAGGGACCTGGGAATTATAAAAACTTGTTTCCTGCGGTTTCTTTATACCAGTCTATACCTCAGTGATCTTGTTTTATAAGAGTTCAGATTTATTAAATAATAAAATGAAGAAAAAAGTTTTAAAATATCGGCATTTTTCTTTTCTCTTAATAATAAAACTTTGTTAACATAACTTTTATCTGTCAGGCTTTCTGCATCAAAGTGAAACACCTCCCCGGAGCCCAATTTTATGAGTTGTGTAATGATTACACTTCCTAGCAATAGAATATACTAAATTAAACAATCTCCACTGCATCAGAACAATAGCCAGAACCAGGGAAAGAAACTTTACTTGGCAGCCTTGTATTAACGATGCCTACACCTACTGCTGACTGTGTAACCTCCAGGAAATTGAACACACCTATCACTGCTTCGCTGTTTGTCCAATTCTCCGGGAGTTCCGCCTTATAACAATTGATCGACTTACTCTCTGCGGGCAACAAATAATTGTCATAATAAACTGGAGGCTATTGTAACAGTAAATATTTGATGTGTGCTGGCAGATATCGCAGGTTACTCATTTTGTTTAGATTCATATATAAAACGAGTTCGATTTTCACTGGGCAATAATAATTTATTTAGTGAAAGACTCATTAAATAAAATCATTAGCCCCCACCCTAGCTAGAAAAGAGTCTAACTCCCAATTAGCCTTAGCACAAAGTGGAAGTTAATAAATAACATATTTTTTTTTTTTAATTAACCTAGTCTTGGGTTCGATTCCCATGAGAAATAGAATTTTATATTGAGGTTAAATCATTAAATAAACTCTTTAATTTCATCCTGGCTAGTAGAAAAAAAAACCCTTTAGATAACCCGTTCCGATCAGCCCCAGTAGCGCGAGATTGGTTTTAATAAGTAACAATAACAATATCACTAAAAATCAGATTACTTTAAAAAAATATAACGAATGTAAAATAAAAACGTTATAATCACAAAGGCTGCAAAAAATGAAAAAAAAAATTCCAATTGGAAGGTAGTATTCAAAGCGCTTATTTATAAAGAAGATCCAAAAATTGTTTTTATTTGGATATAGGACTGATTTGCGATGTGAAATACTTTTTTTGGGAATGTGAAAAGTATTGATCCTAAGGTTAATACGCAGTTGGGCGGTCCTGTTGTAGTGCGGTTTTCTACAAATGTTTCATCGATTCTCCCTTGAAAATGTCTGAAGTAAATTGAGCGTGAAAGCTTTTTTAAAAAGCACTTTTATTGATAATAATAATTACTAACTGAAAATGAGCAGAGTAACAGTCTACAGCTAGTGGGGAAATGATAAGAAGATGAAAAATGGATGGGATAATAAAGGAAATAAATGCTGATGTTTGTGATGTCAGCAGAGCGTATGTTCCCTAGACTTAACTCCTCCCTCCTTAAGCTGAAGCCGTCCTCGGCGGAGTAAGAGGAAGCGATGATGAAGAAGCCGTCCGTGTTTCGCTATCTTGTGCTTCTTTTGGCTGTAGTACTACTGTAGCGCTGTTGTTCCTCCGGGTCTTCCTCCAGCTGAGAAGATGAATCTGATGACGATGTTGACTTTCTGAGTCTTCTGTTCCTCCAGATTCCTTCTTTCTGCTCCAGGATGTCGCCAGTTTCAATGTAATTGGGGGACTAGTGAAATAGATCACGAGTAAAAGTGCTAGGCTACACTATACTTTGGGTAATACGCAGGTAAGGGTTAAAATCCGTAGTTTTCAAAATTGTTGGAAATTGGTCACACTTGAAAATGAAAACTTCTGCTAAGTCCGTGTATTGGGGCGCCAGTTAAGTCATACAGTAAATGTGAAGGACTTTTTATTTTTAAAAAGCACTTTTATTGATAATTACAATTACAAACTAAAAATGTGCAGAGTAACAGACTACAGCTACTGGGAAAATGACAAGGAGAGAAAAAATGGAAGGGATTATGAAGGAAATAATTGCTGATCTTTGTGATGTCAGCAGAGTGGATGTTCCCTAGACGTAACTTGAGACTAATCAGTTTGGTTATATATATATATATATATATATATATATATATATATATATATATATATATAGGATGTATCTCTAGGCCATAGGCTGACTTTGATTTTAAGTGAATAGATTATACCCCTGATTAGACGTTGAAATAGGAACGCGAATCATGTGTTAAGAAAATGAATTAAGGGGAATTGTATTTCTATATATAAGAATTGTATTCTATATGACGCTGCGCCTACGAGTGATATATATATATATATATATATATATATATATATATATATATATTCGTGTATTTGGATGTTGTTGGCTTGTTATCCAAATGGGCATTTCATCTTATATGTAATATTAAACTTGGAAGATCATGTTCATTAAAGCTGGAAATCTGGCCAGGAAAGAATGTGGTTACGAGGAGTGAAATGCACAATCGTAGGTATCTTCATTTATATGAGTTAGTCCGTGAATTAGTTGAGCAGCAACTTAATTAAAATGAAGACAAACTAGGTTCTCTATTACACATGAAGCCTCAAGTGGACCGTCTTGATCTTTCATTTATTTAATAAATATATTGATTGAATCTACTCAAAAAAAATTCTATGTCGTATTGATGAAACGATTTCTACCGAAATGGTTTTTGTATTATTGTATTGCCTATCGAGAAAAATTCAATTTCGAATTGTCCAAACAGCAGACCAATATTGGGGCTGTTCATTAATTCAGAGTTCCTGTGAAACCTAACAAACGACTTCTCTTACAGTTATTTTTATCAGCTAATGGTGGACAGGAGCAAAATGAAACAAACACAAATGGGGTTCTGTGTGAAAGGAACCTTTTAAATGAATATAGCGGTCCCTTTGAGGGATGAGAGAAAATCTGTATAAAAAAGGGTCAATTTCCAGGCTTTGGACTCGGACCAGCCCCAAAAGACCCGACTACACCATTTAGCAATTTAATGGGGCACAGCTTTTCATTAACTCTCCATCTACCATCCATTAACTCATCATTAGCTCCCTATTCCAATAGATAACTCTGCAGTTTGACCATGTTAGGTAGTTGTTATTTCATTTCGTTAATATATAGTCCAGGTTGTACACGTTTTTTCAGAGCACGGTAAGTAATTCCCTTTACTTAGTGTTTCAGTCTGTTTTAAAACTAAGAATAAATGACGAACCGAAATTTAATTACATTAGGTACTAAGTCTATTGCTAAGCCGACTTAGAAGTTAAACAATATTGATATTTAACTGGGTTAGAGATGTAACTTGAGATGTCTCTTTATTGGGTAGTCTTTGTCCTGATGGGCACCATTTGTCCTGTTAATTATAGCTCTGAATTCGTTTTAAAGAAGATCTTATTCCGTGAAAGGAAGTATTTATAATCGCGAAAAATTTCACGTTTTCTGTTTTCAACGGAATTATCCGTTTTGGCTCTCCCTGAACGTAATATGCACACATCTTAACTCAATGACTGCTTTTCGTAGAATTTTGAAATTTCTTATTTATTGTGGGGTTGCAAAGGTAAAAATTAAAAAAAAAAAGCAAATTCCCCTTTAACTGTAAGAAGTACAAAAGATTTGAATAGGTCCTCCTTTGTTCAGCATGAAGAGATCTATAAATAATTTCTTATAATATTTTTCGATCAGGTACGGATATACAAGTGTTGTACATTTTTTTAAAATAATTTAATAGGAATACAAGAAAGTCATGAAGTGTTGCCCGAATTTTTGTAATATTACTGATTATTATATTGGCACTAAGACTCAAAACAAAACTTCAAATAAAAATATAAGAATACCAAACAACGTTCTTCACGCAAAGGCTACGAAAACTAAGCATATATCCCACCATACTTGTTTTAATTAAATTGGTATAACATTTTTCGATGTGAAGCATAAGCACTAACAGAAGTATTCATAGTTTTGGATGATACTACAAATTTAGCGTAGGGCGTGCCTATACTGATGCTACTTGGCTGAAATCGGCCTATGGACTCGAGACTGATGAGTGCATCGGCCGAGTTCAGCCCTGTACTATGTCCTACGCTCTGAGGATGGGAATTTAATTCCCAAAAGCGCTAAGCGGTTGTAAAAAATTAATTGCAAGGAGCCACAAAAAAGTGTTTCCGATTAACCTCATTTATGCTTCGTATGAATAATTCGTTTGGAGTTTCGTTATATATGGACTTTTTCCTGGGATATCTTAGAGCCCTTTGGATTCATCTCCTGACTCATCCATATGATTGTGAAGATATTGAGGTACTACTTAAATAATTTAGAGGCGACATTTTTTAAGAATGTCAAAAGAACAGCAATGATATATCCATGTCATTCCACCAAAACCCCTAGAGCCTTCCTCCATTTCTCATAATCAAGAAGCCTTTCAATCGAAGTTAAACCAAATTATATATTTTATAATTAGTACGCGAGCAGAGTCAGTAAAATCTTTCTTCTTCATATTTATTGAAGAACAAAATTAATACTTTCTTTTCTATTATATAAAAACAAATTTGGGAACAACGAATGAAGTATAATAGATAAAGGTTCGGTACTGTTTATAAATGGCTGTTATTGTCACATTCCTCAGCCAATATTGCTCCAAAGGATGATTGACGTCTTTGGAAAACATTTCATTTCTTCCTCTTCGTTTCATCCGGACCTGTCAATTCGTCTTTCTGACTGCTACGCCGAGTTTCATCACAAAAGTATCAGGATCTGTCATTTCTTCTAATTAATTGAAAGAACGAATTCTTCTTTCTTAGAGAGTGTACGTTCTTTTTCTAAATGCTGTTTTTGCTTTCCATTATAGTAAATCATTTAGGGTCCTCGGGACGCTATTTCTATTTTCTTTGATATAAACAGACCCCATGTCTCATAAATTTATAACTCAAAATACAATTATAAATTCATAGATGGGTTGAATCATTTAATCCACTCAGATATTAATGAAAAAAGATGGAAGTTATTTTTTATTCGGTATACCAATGAAATCTACTCGATTCCACTTAATTTAATTTCTAATCCAAAGGAGACTTTAAGGGGTACTTATTATTATAATTTAATACTATTATAATTACTCATTGGTGGAAATAGCCCGTGCTTGTTAATGGTTCTTACTATAATGACAATATAATATTTGAACCATCAATTAAATATAGAGGAATGGAAGATACGGATCGAACATAACGCCGTAAATAAAAAACAGATCTCAAATTAGCCTATTCTCTTCTCGGTGATGAAAGAATTAGAAATGTCAAGAAATGACATTAGTGGAAATAGTCGGTGCTTTTATTAATTCTTCCATAATAAGTATGAGAATATAATATTTAACAAAATATTTGAATTTTCAATTCAATATAAAGGAATTCAAAACAAGGATGTAACTTGATGGCATCTGAAATAAAAAAAACAGATCTCAAATTAGCCTATTCTCTTCGCGATGATGAAAGAATTAGAAATGTCAAGAAATGACATTAGTGGAAATAGTCGGTGCTTTTATTAATTCTTCCATAATAAGTATGAGAATATAATATTTAACAAAATATTTGAACTTTCAATTCAATATAAAGGAAGTCAAAACAAGGATGTAACTTGATGGCATCTGGAATAAAAAAAACAGATCTCAAATTAGCCTATTCTCTTCTCGGTGATGAAAGAATTAGAAATGTCAAGAAATGACATTAGTGGAAATAGTCGGTGCTTTTATTAATTCTTCCATAATAAGTATGAGAATATAATATTTATCAAAATATTTGAACTTTCAATTCAATATAAAGGAAGTCAAAACAAGGATGTAACTTGATGGCATCTGAAATAAAAAAAAAACAGATCTCAAATTAGCCTATTCTCTTCTCGGTGATGAAAGAATTAGAAATGTCAAGAAATGACATTAGTGGAAATAGTCGGTGCTTTTATTAATTCTTCCATAATAAGTATGAGAATATAATATTTAACAAAATATTTGAACTTTCAATTCAATATAAAGGAATTCAAAACAAGGATGTAACTTGATGGCATCTGAAATAAAAAAAACAGATCTCAAATTAGCCTATTCTCTTCTCGGTGATGAAAGAATTAGAAATGTCAAGAAATGACATTAGTGGAAATAGTCGGTGCTTTTATTAATTCTTCCATAATAAGTATGAGAATATAATATTTAACAAAATATTTGAACTTTCAATTCAATATAAAGGAATTCAAAACAAGGATGTAACTTGATGGCATCTGAAATAAAAAAAAACAGATCTCAAATTAGCCTATTCTCTTCTCGGTGATGAAAGAATTAGAAATGTCAAGAAATGACATTAGTGGAAATAGTCGGTGCTTTTATTAATTCTTCCATAATAAGTATGAGAATATAATATTTAACAAAATATTTGAACTTTCAATTCAATATAAAGGAATTCAAAACAAGGATGTAACTTGATGGCATCTGAAATAAAAAAAACAGATCTCAAATTAGCCTATTCTCTTCTCGATGATGAAAGAATTAGAAATGTCAAGAAATGACATTAGTGGAAATAGTCGGTGCTTTTATTAATTCTTCCATAATAAGTATGAGAATATAATATTTAACAAAATATTTGAACTTTCAATTCAATATAAAGGAATTCAAAACAAGGATGTAACTTGATGGCATCTGAAATAAAAAAAACAGATCTCAAATTAGCCTATTCTCTTCTCGGTGATGAAAGAATTAGAAATGTCAAGAAATGTCATTAGTGGAAATAGTCGGTGCTTTTATTAATTCTTCCATAATAAGTATGAGAATATAATATTTAACAAAATATTTGAATTTTCAATTCAATATAAAGGAATTCAAAACAAGGATGTAACTTGATGGCATCTGAAATAAAAAAAACAGATCTCAAATTAGCCTATTCTCTTCTCGATGATGAAAGAATTAGAAATGTCAAGAAATGACATTAGTGGAAATAGTCGGTGCTTTTATTAATTCTTCCATAATAAGTATGAGAATATAATATTTAACAAAATATTTGAACTTTCAATTCAATATAAAGGAAGTCAAAACAAGGATGTAACTTGATGGCATCTGAAATAAAAAAAAAACAGATCTCAAATTAGCCTATTCTCTTCTCGGTGATGAAAGAATTAGAAATGTCAAGAAATGACATTAGTGGAAAAAGTCGGTGCTTTTATTAATTCTTCCATAATAAGTATGAAAATATAATATTTAACAAAATATTTGAACCTTCAATTCAATATAGAGGAATTCAAGAGAAGGATCTAACTAGATGCCATCTAAAATAAAAAAAACATCTCTTCATTCGCCTATTCTCTTCTTGACCATGAGATAATAGGAAATGGAAAAAATGAAATAGTCTGTGCTTTTAATGATTCTTCCTATAATAAGTATGAAAATATAATATTTAATCAAATATTTGAACCTTGAATTAAATATAAAAGAATTAAAGTCAAGGATCTAACTTCATGACATCTAAAATAAATCAGATCTCAAATTCACATATTCTGTTTTTGATGATGAAAGAATAAGAAATGACAAGAAATATGATGAAGTACTACTTACGGCCAGACAAAGGGTTCGTTGGACTTGCCCCTCTTCAATCCTGTCCATACGAAGTTTGTGACATCCAGTTCCTTCAGATATGCTCGTGCTGCGTCAAACTCCTTCCCTGAGTCGACTGAAACAAGTTATAACAATTAGTGAGGAGGAAATTCGCCTCTAGTACATGCGCTTATAATTCAGTAGTCCAGTAATAAACTCCTCAGTTAACATTTATATTTTAAGTAAGGTTTAGCAGATTTCTTACGAGGGAAATCAGGAATTGAGGTCGAACTCATGACGCGATTTTCGACAAATATCCATCAATCAGTCCGTTGAAAACTATATATATATATATATATATATATATATATATACATATATATATATATATATATATATATATATATATATATATATATATTTGATTGATAACGCTTTAGAGCTAACAATTTTCTTTGATCGTTACCAAATTCGATATTTAAAATGTAAAAACTAAAGATCAAGTTAGCAAATGTCTGAAATGCTAGCAGGAGGGGGGGGGGGTTAGAGGGGAAATTTTGAAAATATTAATATCTCCTTTACTATGCGATAGTTAAAAAATTGTATAAAATCCATCTATTACAAATGTAATGCTCTATAAATGTTTTGTACTTTTTTACAGTATCTCTATTATTAACCAAGATATTTGCATTTCTCAGTTTTCGTGCTTCAGTAAACCCCCCGCTACTTCTAGTGTCATTTTAACAATAAGTGGTTACATTTTTGAAGCCTAAATACCCAATGTTGTGAACTTTTACCTTATGAGGTAAATGCAAATACGCGACGCAAGTGTGAAATCTGCTTAGTTAACGTAGCCCCTGCGTGACGAGTTTTTTACAAATTTGTTGTCTCTGACTAAGACTTGTACATTAATCTCTATTGTGTGGGTCTGACATTTTTTCGTAGAACTAAATTCACGAAATTTTAGTATTCATTGAAAGTTGTTTTCCGAGGTTGCTATTAATAGTTACTTTCAAAAATGTTGCCTTACCTTCCAATTTAAGAGACTAAATGATTTTCTTAAAATTTAAATTGAAATACGGCAAGATTTTTAGCACTGCCTATAGCAGTTTGTCCCTCTTAGTCGACACTTTTACTGCTCAGATAACGCCATATAAATTTATTTAAGGGCTCGTTAAGTTCTCTACTCTCCTTAATATATATATATATATATATATATTCTACTCATCCCACTATATAAGGTATTTTTGAAGGCATTCATAAACATCATAATTACATAAGATTGGTGTGGCTACCATAAGACCAGAATATTGGACGAAGCACTGAAGTTGACATGATCGCGAAACTAACTACAAAAAACCATCAATACTGACATTTAAAAAAAATTATTCGGACTTCATTAAAACTACCCCAAAAATGGCAACAGAATTAGTTATGAACTGACAAGGAATTGAGTCAAATTAAAACTACAGTTAAGGCATGTAGAGACGAAGGGTCCTTACGAGGCTTCGTATAGGTCATTAATTCTCTCTTAACCCATGGTTATCTATTGAACCGAAAAGCATGGCTTAATGTAATGTGTGTAATGCTACCCATACAATAAAACACATACAGACAGACTCCATTTGCAATGAAGTGTGCGTGGGATTGTGAATGAATGTGCAAGAGTTTATAAAATTGAATTTAATAATTTTATTATTTACATACTAATTTTTATTTATTTGTTTGAATTTTTACAATTGTGTGTTCATATATAAATATACATATATATATATATATATATATATATATATATGTGTGTGTGTGTGTGTGTGTGTCATTGCTTTGTTGAGTTATAAAGGACAAAAATGTGTGCCAACTAAACCATTGGGAAAGGTAGCTAGAGAGAGTAGCGTGCTTGGGGCCTGTTGTCGGGGAACTACCAGCTAGATAAATAGGGTCTAGCTAAAAATAAGCTTTGATAAACTAAGTAACGTATTAGGGTATAGGTCCCTACCTTTTAGTTTGGTCAAAATGTTTTATAAAAATACAATTTCCTGCTCCGGACTTCTGGTTTCTGTTTTCTGCACGCGTATTCTAGTACTCTGTGACGATGAATGCGATAATTGATGCCGCCGATTGTTTCCTCGTGGGAGAGAAGCTACCTGACAGGGTGCATTGAAAGAATAGATGAGTGGGCTGTGTAATAAATAAGTAACAATGTATGTGCAAATATTCGGTGAGAATCATAAACTATCATTTATATAAATAATGGCACCACGCTGCTCTCCTTTCCACATTGTCCACCAAAATTTAATAGAATTGTCTTGTTTTAAAAAATATTAAGAAAAAATAAAGATCTTTTTTTAATATTACCCAGCCGGGCAGATTAGGAGGCTGTCTCTGAGGGGAACCCTCCAGAAGGAGGGCAGCTTGTTTTGTTGTTGTTATATATATATATATATATATATATATATATATATATATATATATATATATACTAGCACAGATACCCGGCTTCGCACGGGAATTGATTTGTGGTTGAATGGTGATGGTATTTTTTTGACAAGGCTTTATTTTGCACAATATTTTGACATTTACCAGTCCCAGTGTTTAGGGTTGATACCCGTTGTTGGCATTTGTTAATAATAAAATTATTTTTTTATGTAAGTCTTCATTGTCCTCCAAATTGTCATATTTCCCGTCTCCTGTGCATTATGCAAAGATTTCAGTTATTATGGACAAAATATTAACATAGATTTGAATTAATTTTTCCAGGTGAGGTACCTCATAGTTCAAATAGGAATGAATTGTTGAGCATATCTCTACGCAAATAACTTGCTACACACATTGTTCCTGGAGAAATGTATAAAACAAAAGTTAATCTAAATAACAAAGTAAACAACTTTTGTTATGTGCATGTTTGTCGAAAAACCAATAGACAATGAAATATCGCGAATTTTTATTTCAGGCCTCCCTTATAACCCCCACTCCCGTTCTAACCTAAAAATTATAATATAGCTTATAATCATGGAACAATTAATGCTAATTGACATACGGAGTTGTTTTAAGTTCGGTTTAATTGTTAGCGCCCAATGAAATAGTTGACTTCCGCTTTAGTTTATGTGTGTCAAATAAAACTGTTCACTTCCGCTATAGTTTTTAGCGTATATCTCGTTTATAATTCGGTATACGAAAAAAGTGTATATAAAAAAAGATACTCTAAATAACAAAATAAACAACTTTTGTTATGTTCATATTTGCCGAAAAACCAATAGGAAACGAAATATCGCTATTTTTAATTTCTGGTTTCCTTTATAACCCCCACTCCTGCCCGTCCCTAGAAATGTTAGTATGGCTTGTTACAATGAAAGCCTTAGTGATAATACATATACCGAGTTTTATTTATTTTGGTTGGGTCTTTTGTCCCAAATAAAATTGTTCACTTCCGCTATAGGTTTTAGCTTATATCTCGTTTATAAATCTGTATACGAAAAAAGTGTATATAACAAAAGTTACTCTAAATAACAAAATAAACAACTTTTGTTATGGTCATATTTGCCGAAAAACCAATAGGAAACGAAATATCGCTATTTTTAATTTCTGGCTCCCCTTATAACCCCCCTCCCCTCCTGTTCGTCTCAGAGAATATTAATGTAGCCTAAAGTCTAAGTTGGGTTAGTAGTAATATTCATACCAAGTTTCATAAAAGTCGGTTCAGCCGTTTATGCGTGAAAAGAAACAAAGAAATAAACAAACAGACACCAAACACACAAAATGCAGTTATGGTGTCTATGACATGTGAAACGAAATGTTATCGTGAAAATTCGCGAAAAAAATCAATGTACAGACAGAGGTTATAATTTATATATATATATATATATATATATATATATATATATATATATATAATAAAATTGTAACCTCTGTCTGTAGAAGGATTTTTTTCGCAAATTTTCACGATAACTTTTCGTTTCATTTGTCATAGATACCTTAACTGCATTATGTTTCTTTCGTGTGTGTTTGTTTCTTTGTTTAAAATAGCGATATTTCGTTCCCTGTTGCATTTTCGTCAATTATGCACATAACAAAAGTTGTTTATTTTTTTGTTTGGAGTAACTTTTGTTATATACACTTTTCTGGTATACCTAAGTATAAATGATACTAAATGATAATATAAATTATACGTTTAAAACACCTGCGGAAGTCAATAATTTTATTTGGCACAAAAAACTGAACCGAACTAAACCAAACTCGGTGAGTTGACACTAACGCCTTCCTTATAATAAGCAATACTAATATTTCTAGGGACGGGCAGGAGTGGGGGTTATAAGGGGGGCCTGAATGATATTTCGTTTCCTATTGGGGTTCTGCAAATATGCACATAACAAAACTTGTTTATTTTGTTATTTAGAGAAACGTTTGTTATATACAATATCGTCGTATACCGAAGGCGATATACGCTAAAAATTATAGCGGAAGTCAACAATTTTATTTTGCACTCAACCGAACTAGAACGCTCAGTATGTGTATTAGCACTGACGCCATCCTTATAATAAGCCATACTAACATTTCTAGGGGTGGGCAGGAGTGGTTATAAGGGAGGCCTGAATTCAAAAATGTTATTATTTACAAATCCACATAAATGACGGGTATTAATCCTAAACACTGGGACGGGTAAACGTCAAAATATTGTGCAAAGTACAAATACCATCACCATCCAGCCTCAAATGAATTCCCGGGCGAAGCCAGGTATCTTAGCTAGTATATGTATATATATGGATCACCTGAGGATACTAGGAATTTGCAGATAAAGGCCATGAATATTGGACCCTTATGCATGTCGGTTGGTTACGAACGTGTGGGTGATGACACGGTGCCTTGAAGAAACCACCCACCTAAAATTGTATGATAGATTAAAGAGAATTTAGTCCTTGTCTGGACGCCAATTTAATAACATTACAACACAATTAAGCTAACTGTAATTAATATTTAAACAAGCATATAATTATTTTGCAACAATATTAGTATGACACCTACAAGTTACATGGCAAAGTACTAGGGCGTATTGAAAAGTAAGGTCTCCTATTTTTATTTCATAGAAAATTTAATTTATTTACAACTTTGGTTACATCGTTGGAAGGGTTGAATATTTACCTATTTTTCTACATATTCGCCTTGACGATCAATAACTTTTTGCATTCTGTTTACCAGCTTTTTAATGCCGGTGCCGTACCACTCTCCCGCCGCGTCACGAAGCCAACTGACGACTGCTTCTTGAACTTCCTCATCAGACTTGAATTTCTGTCCCCGAAGGTTCTTGAGAGCGGGAAACAAGTGGTAGTCGCTGGGGGCAAGGTCCGGGGTGTAAGGAGGGTGGTCGATGATATCCCAGCCGAATCCATTGAGTAGGGTGGTCGTTTGATGTGACACATGTGGACGCGCATTGTCATGAAGCAAACACACTCCTTTCGTGAACCTACCCCTTCTTTTGTTTTGAATGGCTCGCCGAAGTTTCTTGAGAGTCTCGCAGTAGCTTTCTGAGTTGATTGTTGTTCCTTTTGGCATGAAATCAACCAACAGAACCCCGTTCCGGTCCCAGAAAACAGTGACCATAACCTTTCCCGCTGACTTCTCCGTCTTGAAAAGCAGTCGTCAGTTGGCTTCGTGACGCGGCGGGAGAGTGGTCCGGCACCGGCATTAAAAAGCTGGTAAACAGAATGCAAAAAGTTATTGATCGTCAAGGCGAATATGTAGAAAAATAGGTAAATATTCAACCCTTCCAACGATGTAACCAAAGTTGTAAATAGATTAAATTTTCTTTGAAAAAAAAATAGGAGACCTTACTTTTCAATACGCCCTCGTATCTATAAATAAGTCTTTCTATGACCCTATTAATGCACTAAATAGCATTTTAAAGAAATTATGTTATTTATTCAGGTCCACATTGTGCTGCTAAGTCTAATTTGACCGGGTTATCTATTGGTTACCACCCTTCTCTAGCTATGGTGGGGCTAATGATTTTATATAATAAGTCCCTTAATTTCTATTGCCCTTGAGAGAAACGAATTGTCGGAATTTAGGTTTACCCTAACGCCTTAAATCCACTGCTGGCCTGAGCCCCCGTTAACTTAATTTCATTAAAAACAATCATAACAAATAAGGAAAAGGCATTTGTATACACAATTTCTTTTTACGGCGACAAAGGCTATATACATGATATGTATTATTAAGTAATAATATTATTATTAATTAATTATTATATTAATAATAATAATATTATTAAGTGTAGTGCCTTTGTAAATTCGTTTTCGTGGAAGGCGTCTGTATGTATTCAGGGGTAAAATGGAGCTAAAGAGCAAATGGAGCGGATTAATGTTTTTCTTCTTGTAGCCCGAGCGGGTACTACACTAGTAATACTGCCTTTCCTGGTTGGTAGTCCACAATACTGGCTACCGGCCAATGCCCAAACATGGCTTTTTCCCCGATGCGATTCGATTACCAAATCACCAGGGTTTAGGTCGGCTATCTTCTTCATTCATTTTCTTCTATTCTGCAAATTATGTACATACTGTGCATACATATATGGCCACCTGTTCTACTAGATACATACTTCATTTCTTAGAGCTTGCCATTGAGAAGAGTATTTATTTTAGCAGATTTCCCTTAAGGGAAATCAGCTATTGAGGTCGTACTCATGACGCGAGTTTCGAAAAATTTCTTCAAATGTCCATCGATCCTACCCAGGAGATGACGAAAATGAGGTCCGTTCAAAATTATATATATATATATATATATATATATATATATATATATATATTTGTCTGTTAACGCTCTAGCGGTCGCAATTTTTGTTTGATCGTTACGAAACTCGATATTTAACCGTTTTATGTAAAAGACAGATCAAGTTCGTTAATGGCTGAAATCGTACCAGAGGGAGGGGGGATTTTCGAAAATTCGAAATATCTCCGTTATTATGCATCGGATCGAAAAATGTATAGAACCAATCTTATTACAAATTAAATTTACTATAATATTGTTATATACACTTATTCTCTATCTTGAATATTAACCGAGATATTTGCATTTTTATGAAGTCTGTGGTCGGGTGTTGTTCGGGTTAGTTCGGCCGTTTTCGTAAGTCGGCTCTGGCGGAAGCCTCTAACCTAACCTGTAGTTTCTAACCTTACCTAACAACCTTCATTACTTTGTGAGATTCATGCAAATACGTTTTGTTCATCCGCCCCTCCCCCTTCTTTAGTTCTTGGACTACTAAAATTTGAGTCATTAAAATATAAATTATTCTTACAATTCAGAAGCCGTTTCAGTTGGGAGCTTATTATAATTAACTGAAAGATTTCTCATTACCGTTTGTATTTACTTATGGTGGTGTTGTGTTACCAGTATGCAGATTTCTCTTGCTAAACTTCACTTAGGAAATCTGCTTAGTTTGCGCAGCCCCTGCGTGACGGACCTTTTTAAATTAACGTTAATAGTAATTGCTTAATAGTGAAAATATATTATCATGGAGCAAAAATAATTCCAACTCAGCAGAAAAAGAAGTTCAATGTCGAACTGAGAGGAGCTAAATCTAAACTAAGCATCTGAACTAACTAAGGAAAGGGGATGTACATATCTGTCAGCTCCTATAGAAACCTGTTAGAGCCATTGATGATCTGGAGTGCATAGTGTGACAAATCTACAATGTTAGTTCACTAATCCAAAAGGATGCTCTTGTATGAAGTTGCAGATATGCATTAAAGGTTAAGAAATATACTTATATTTTTTGGATTGTTGCTATCTGTTGGAAGCATTTATTGATGAGCACATTCCTCATTGGTAATTGTTGTGTGTGGCCTGTGAAAGGTGTCGTAACCTATCATAAAAGACGTTTGCATATAATAGTGAAAGAATGGAGTGAGGTCTTTTGGAGAAGCTGGTAATGCCATTATAATATAAAGAATGGGCTATGAGAGGGCATGCATGCAATATGGATAGGATACGCCCAGGGAGGCTATGTATAAAGGAAGGTCCCTCAAGAGACATTTGGTAGCAGAGTCCAAACCAGCGGCTATGGTCTACCCCTTATATTTCTTTGGTCCCACCAACCTACCTCAATTTAATAAAGCCTTTCTTTGCTTTATTCTTTGCCTCCCCTTTTCCTTATATTCTTATTTGACTCTTTCATTCGGTTATTGACCATTTCATTTGTTGTTACCTTCTTGAGAAACATTTTCTCAATACGTACATTTCTTAAGGTTACATCAAAAAAATTGTTTACATTTACATTTTTTGGTATAATTTACTTTTAAACCTCTATTTACTCAGATCAAAAGTAAAAAATCAGATGTTAAGTACATACTATTGAATAAATTGAAATGTCCATATACATGGATACAAATTAAATATCAGAATAGAATATTTTAATTAAATAATTGAATTATTAGATTGTAAATTTGATATCCGTATTTGGTACTTTCTTTTTTCTTATTGCCTTAATACTTATAACCTTTTCAGTATCAAAAACTATTGAACGCGTGGTTTTTGGTTAAATTCCCACTAGCCTTTAGTCATAAAACGATATTTGAACACTGAGCTGCTATTCACTTATGGGATAGAAATTCATGATGATACCCTAGAATAATCTCCAAGATAATTTCACCCACCCAAACAATCACAGACGATTCGGTGCCACGACGAAAGAAAACAACTGGTTTTTCATTTGATACATTCAGATTTATGAAAAATTTTAAAACAATTTTTAGTTTATTAGAATTTAAGCTTAAAAACAAAATGTTTGTTACTACGTGTAAATGGAACTTATCACTAGGTTGCTACTCTTTTCTAGCCAAGATAGGTCTTAATATTTTAGTTAGAGAGTCTTTCACTAAATTAATTTCAGGTTCTGAATTCCTTAATGTTTGGGTTTTATTTTTTTCTTTAATCTTATCGTGGAATAATGTAAACTTTGAAGAAGTCAGTCGCTGCTTTGAAAATCATTCAAAGGCTATATTTTAAAAAGAAGAAAATATATGTATCTATCATTACATCTTATATCTTTAATGTAAAATAATATGAATCATTGACAGAAACTGTTCCGTGGGAAATGATTGGAGACCAACATCCCTAGGACTAAATTCTTGTTTTTAGTGGGTCATAAGTAAGCCCCTTTTTGTTCACTAAGGTCTGGGGATGAATACTAAAGTAATCGGAGTTTGCAGACCTGTAGTTAATTGTCCGTTGAAGGAAGAAAATGTCTTCCGGCTAAAAATTAAACGGTTTAAGGAATTCGTTTGTCCAGCGATAAAGTCAGACTAGTGCCTGCTTCCCGAATTTATTACGAGCAGGCTCCAAATCACCCATAAAACTTTAAAGTAATTTCTTTTACGAAGAGATGAAACTCCAAGTAAAAAACAAGAACACACAAAAAAAAAAACTTGTAATTACTTTGTAGAACAAAGTACAGGCCATAACGGGAGACTCCTTTTCATCCTAACTGTAAGCTCCCAGCCTTTTGTCATCGAGAATATTCATAAGTCATTTTTACTAGTACTACTTCGTTTCCTCTTTAGTTAAAGATTAATTTATATTTCCCCTGGGGTTGGTTATTACATTGTAAAAAAGTATTCTTTTGAAAGCAACTGATGTCCCATCTGCCTTGGGATAAAACATTTATGATACAACATTCAGTTTCTTTAGGCCTGTGCCTTGGAAGCTACCCAACCTTCTCATAGACCTAGTATAGGAAGCTCTGAAGTTCGTACCTTTGTCAATGGGTAAACTTATGTATGGCTGACATTTCCGGTTGTTGGTCTATAGTACTCGTTCCTACCTCTTTGGTCATTGAAGTCTCCTATTATTAATTTCATTATATTACTTTTCACCGAAAATAATAAGTGTTTGTTTACTTTTAATAAGTGCAAAGGGTGTTATGCAAGGAGATGCATTAAACCCACTTCTTTCTGCACAAGCTTTCTGTACAAGTGACTTACAACACCTCGTTAGTTTCAAATATAGAGGAAAAGTGAATAGTTTCATTATCTTACTATCATATGCTAACGCTTTTTTGTTTTACAGTATGATACAGCAATCGACCTTTTAAAAACTCAATTTGGTTCATGCATGAGATGAATGGCTTATTTATATATACAGAGAGAACACAAGTTCAAACACGTCATACCGAGCTCAAATACATCAACCTACATTGTTCTGCAGTAATTCAGAATTGCAAATTGAGAAGTTTTATACTATTTTAAGCCATTAAAACCAAATGCAACACAGCAATATTTACTATAAAACAAATCACGAGTAAATCCTAATTTCACAGCGGATAATGAAAATCAAGCTTATTACACACTCAATAGAATTATCCTGTATTATTGAGAAATATGGAGTTTATATCACTGTATTACAAGACTATTTCTATCTTCCATCTTCAACACCACAGTAAGTAAAGACAAGAAGTAATTATGCGAGTAAGGCATAAAAAGAAAATGAAACCGGGTAATAAAACTACTTCTTTACTTAAGAATAGATATTTAAGAATTATTTTTTTCAATAGGGCGACAAATTCCCGATGAATTAATGAAGGCAAAACTGAGTAATGCAATATAATAATGAATTATTAACTACTTATAAAGCCTAAGATCTCTTCACCGAATTAAATATATAGAAATACTCCCTACTAGAACACGAGACAAAAATTATCTACATTTATTTACAGCTTCTTACATCATTATCTTCAACCAAACTGACTTAGACACTTTACATAGGTGAAATAATGTTTGATGAAGAGTAGAAAATCAAATGTAGGCGTGACCACTCAAAGAAGACGATTTAAGGGGTATAGACAAGAATTTGCATGCTCCAAGACTTTCAGGAACCAGAGAATTTTTAATTGTCTTCAAAACTATATATATATATATATATATATATATATATATATATATATATATATATATATATATATGTCTGTTAACACTCTAGCGGTCGCTATTTTTGTTTAATCGTCACAACACTCGGTAGTTAATATTTTTTTTTAAAAAGAAAGATCAAGTTCATTAACGGTTGATATCGGACCAGATGGAGGGTGGGGGGATGGATGGGGAATTTTGAAATCCTCCGTTAGTATACGTCAGATTGAGAAATTGTATAGAACCAATCTTATTGCAAATTAAATTTACTATAAATATTGTTATTTACATTTATTCTCTGTCTTTAATATTAACCGAGATATTTGCATTTTTTTTAAGTGTAACGGACAAGCTATGGTCGCTTCTATTCGTTCCCGCCGAAAGCTAGTTCGCCCGTTTCAGGGGGGGGGGGGTGAAAATCTGCTTAATTTTCGTAATCCCTGCGTGACGGACTTTTTCTTCTCTTGTCTTTTCTCTTTCACTACTGTATAGTTCGTATTAACTAAGTATATTTTAGAAACTTGTGCATTTAAATGTGTAAGACAAAATGTCAATAATAAATAAAGTTCACGTCGTACCAAGGTATTTCATCTTTAGAAATCACACATATCGCTCAATTTAACCTTTTACTAAGGGAGGCACACAGACGCGTGCAAAATGTAATAGCCTCTTTTTCTTTTCATTTCAGTGAGGAAACTGCATTTGGAGCTGGGGTTGCTTTTTATAATTTTTTCTAGTGTGGTTCTTGTGACTGACTTGTTTAATATTGCCAGATGAACATTGTCATCTGTACGCTGAGCCATAACATGCCACCTGCTTGACTGTAGAGCAGAGTCAGACAGCCAATAGGAATGCAAAGAGAGTAGTTAGGGAGAGGAGAGCTGTAAAGACAGACCTAACTAATGATGTTTGCCATGGCCGATGTAGATGTGCCTAACCGATGGATGTTTATACTGCACCTCCTTCTGTTTACCGATACAGTCCCATCCGGCGACAATCCGTTATTGGCTTCGACACCAGCCAAAATAAAACACCTTTCTCTCTCTCTAAAATTTTGTTATCGTTGGCCTGTTACGATCGTCTCCAATAAGCCATCAGTTTAAGCCTATTTTTGTTTTCTTTTTATTTTAGATACATTGGGTTATTACTGATTGTCAATTTCACGATTCATACTTGGTTGGAAGGATGAAATTAGCAATTAGGCCTATATTACGTGAATCATGGCCATAAGTTTTATAACTAGTAATAAATAAATTCTTAATTTAATCAATACACCTATGATAGGATAATAAAATTTCCAAGACTCGTAGATTCTTGACAATAATTTATTAAATTTATTGGACATTAGTAATTGGTTACCTTTATTTCTCCATCGCCCTGGAACGTATACGAGTATAATGGTATTATTCTTATTCCGGCTAATGCATTTAATCAATCCTTGGAAATAGGAATTTAATTAGTGAGGAATTCACAACCCGTCCCAAATAGCCATTGTAGCATAAAGAGGAATTTAATAAATAACGCTTCTAACGATTAGGCCTGTATGGGAGCTCTTTCAACCCTTTTATTAATATTAAAAATGAATATAGTCTGAGTAAAAGGAAATGTTTTGACTCTTGCTTTGGCCATAGATTCACGCTGTAGATACAACTTCGGCTAAATAATCGTTCAAAGTAACACCATGTATTTTGTGTAGATGAATATTTACTTGAATTAGATATTCACTATTTTATTTAGATTAGTAATGTTTGCCGTAAGTAGATCAAACAATGCGTAAATTAAGTGGCGTTGATCATTAAGGGGAGTAAATTTAAATTCAAAAGAATTGTATTTAACATAACAAATGTTGAACAAGATATTGATTATGTTATTTAGTTTTGCAATGTTTGCCACAAGTAGATCAAATAGTGGCACAGATTTAAATCTAAAAGTAATGTATTCATGATAATTACCATGTATTTTGTGTATTTAACATAGTAAGTATTGAACAAGATATTCACTATTTTATGTAGTTTTGCAATGTTTGCCACAAGTAGACCAAATAATGACGCACAATAAAATCAAATTGGTGAATCTTTACTAAGTAAAAGTGTTTCTGGTAACTGACCATTTCTTGGAATTCATTTCAAATGGTCAGTGTGAAGTTAACTTGAAAGTCTAAGATAATCATACGTTGTTTTGCTAGCATTAGAGACCAGAGTCGGCTATTTCTTGATTCCTAATTGGTGTTTTATGGCCTGACGATGCTGTTTGGGTACCAATAGAATTTTAAAACACTTCTTTTACTGGCAGTAGTTAACAATAGGAGGAAATCAATAGATTAACAATAATAAGAAATTAATTAACAATAGAAGGAATATTCGATCTCATCATCACTGCGATCGCTATCCAACCACGGTAGATAGTGACAAATTACTAGCAGACTCAAGCACAAGGATTTGCTCTTAAGTTACAGTCGCTTTCCTTAATGCGAAACATTGATACTGCTTTTTGTAAAAAAAGGGAGTACTTGAGATCACGGCAAATCGTCTAGATACTCATACTCTCCATTCAATCTATTTTTTTTAAACCTGAAACCATGACTGAAGATAAAGATGGCAGACATTACTAAGCCTGGTGCCACACTTTTCTCTGACATCAGGCTGTGCAAGTAACATATTTAATAATATATCTTATGAATTAGACGCCCGGTCATTATATTTACAAATCGTCAATTTTCTTTTGTTCCACTTGCTGTTTTTTTTTTTTTGTGTAGAGTCCCTTCTTTAAAAGAGAAATAACGCTAAATTTTTAGAGACTTTCTTCGTTCACTCACTGTATTTACCCACATCTTACTTTGAGATGGAAAACATTTCGAAATTGTATAACTTGGCTATTCCTCTCCAAGAGTAAACTCATGCAATATGAGATGAAGCTTTAAGAGATGAGTTTCTCCTGGAAATATATAAGTTACCAACCTACATACAAGGTTTAGTATATAGGTTTACCAGTAGAATATCAGGTAAGGAAATATATAATATGAAGAAGGTTATAACCTTCTTCATATTATATATTTTTATTAACTGGTATTCTTATTTTCTCTTATGCGACTTATTTGTCCAGTATTTACGATATTTTTCGGCGGTTCTATTTGCACATGCCCTAAGTTCTTTCGAATATTTTCTGTAACTGTTTTAGATCACCAACGCAGTAAAGAATGTGAGATCTCATATTGTACAATAGTATTGGAAGTGAAAGAGAGCACACCCAGTGAGATACATGTAGATTAAAAAAAAAACTCCTTCTCAATAATTTATAGAGAGCTAAGTGCTTTGCGTACAATATGTCTAAATGCTTTGTATTGAAATTATTAGAATCAACAAATTTTTTGAATCAACTTTAATATGTGACATTTCCTGTTATGTCAAATAGGAAGTTATTATTTTTTTTTATTTACTTAGAATTATTTTAACGTTTGGCGTTTTTTGTTTATAGATTAATCGAACCTTTCTTCCATATTTTAAAATATGAGCCAAATAAATAATATCCTTCTTAAAATGCATAGTCTGTTTCCTATCGCCGACCTCTTTAAAAAGCAATTTCCAATAAGGGGTTTTCTCTTGGAGGTATCATTTCTCGGCTGGGTTTTCGTTTTCATCTGTTTACAGACATCCTTGATAAAGTATTAAAATATAAATCTCTAGATAAATCACGTTATCGGATTGGATTAGGAGTAGGGTAGAGGGAGAGAGGTGGTATCAAAGGAGAGGTGGCTGATCTGAGTTGGGATGAGGATTGAAGAAGGCAGTTCCCTTGGGACTGGGAGGGTCGCCTGAATCAAAGCTAGAATGGAACGGATTGGTTGGGGCAAATTGAGTTGCTGGCCGGCCTCTCTCTGTTTGTATTCCGCTCTTTACAAACGGTTAATTCCGTCTTACTCATGTCCAATTAGCTCTGTTCATTCCCTCTACCTTCTCTTGTGACTTTTTTATTGATTGGTCACACGGTTTGTCAATAAAATCTCCTTCTTCATCTGTCTATTGTCAATTCTACTTAACCTATATGAGCATCACCTGTATCCTTTGGCTGTCGTTGCCCATAAGACACATTAAATTTCAAAATGATGTAATGATATATGAGTAAACGTTTTTTTTTCTTAATGTCAAATCGGAAAGTGGAGTTGTTAACACAGCTCTCTTTATTTCGCTCTTACAAATTCTGAAGTCAGCCATGTCGAAGAAACTTTATTCATTCCGGCTACCTTATTTCTATTCGTAAATTTCTTAGGCTGTATTTTGAAATAATACTCAGTGTGTTTTGGCTGTCAAAACGGTATTTGCAACATCTGAATTATATATTGGAATTAAAGTTCTCCTCCTTTCTATTCGCAACTTGAATCAACATAAGTGGACATTTTATCATCATAGAACCATTCATATTAGTTTGCCGGTCAGGCTCTGTTTGTATGCTAATCCTTCCAATCGTTTAATTCAATTTTTCCCAACCCCGATTCATTCCATCTAGATTTTCGTCTCAACTGATTCGTATCCGATGTATTGGTTTTATACTTGATGCTATGAACATTGGTTCCCTAAATCCCTTTAATTTTTATTACAAGTTAGAAAATTGTTATGGCTAAAAGAACTATGGGTTAAGAGCTAATAGATCTTATTTAGTACTATTTTAATAGCCCAAAACACATCAAGTATTAAATTATAGTTATCATCTTCTGTGTTATTTCAAAGACGAGCCAAATCTATTGTGATATTAAAAGCTATTTTCATTTCTGTATATTCCATCTCCCCTCCTACTATTTTTTTTTTAATGATTTTCTTGTGGGCTTTTAATATATCTGGAGATTCAATAAAACTTCAGCGAATTTCTATGATAAATAATTTCGATTGGTCTTTTTAGAATATGAATAATTTGAGTTGAAATAACAAATTATCATTTTAGAGATGAAATTGCCACTTCCCTCTGCTCTTGTGGAAGGTAGATTTACCACTTGGAAATTGCAATTTAAAAATTGCTTGAATATATTGGCAGCTACATCAGGAAGACTTGTCGATTTCGGCTACAATCTAGACAATACACAGTGAGAGGAACAGCCTTATCAGAAAATATCTCTGATATATATTAATTGGTTAATAATATTAGTTTTCATCCTGGCGAGGGTTAGCAGTGAAGCCCTCCGTAAGTGGCTTCGATTTTCAAGAGTGGACAGTTATTTAAGCTGAAAGAAGCCCACATTGTATTTCAATAGTATTCACACCCTCCCGATCTGAACCTGCTATGTTAAATAACATGACGATCTTGATTGGGCCTGGTTTAAAATTTATTAGTACCAAAGTGTTTACATGAATGCATTGGGACATGGGAGCGCAAGTTTTTCATCATAAGTTTAGTAAAAATAGTCTGTTTTCTTTTAATTAATTTATTAAAATTGAATTTCGTGTTCTTGTTATTTAAAAGATCGTGAATTGGATGGGCACTTTAAGAGGCAATCTTGGAAGGTAGTATTCGGTGCGCTTATTTATGAAGAAGATCCAAAAATTGTTTTTATTTGGATATAGGACTGATTTGCGATGTGAAATACTTTTTTTGGGAATATGAAAAGTATTGATCTGAAGGTTAATACGCAGTTGGGCGGTCCAGTTTTGTGGTTTCTTCAAATGTTTCATCGATTCTCCCTTGAAGATGTCTGAAGTAAAGTAACCGTTTTTAAAAATCACTTTTATTGATAATAATAATTACTAACTGAAAATGAACAGATTAACAGTCTAGAGCTACTGGGGAAATCACAAGGAGAGGAAAAATGGAGGTGGTTATGAAGGAAATAAATGCTGAGGTTTGTGATGTCAGCAGAGCAGATGTTCAATTAGACGTGTGACTCCGCTTCGCTATCTTGTGCCAAAGTTGGGCAAAATTGTAATTACAATTACAAATTACAAGTTATAACTACATTAGTTGAAATATAGTTACAATTACAACTACTAATGTAATTAGTTATTGATAATGGGTAACTACATTTTTCAACTAAAGTAATTGTAATTCCTACTACAGTTAGTAGTTGAGAAAATCAGTAGTTTCAAAAACAACTACAGTTAGTAATTGTAACTGTAGTTGTAGCTGCAACTACAGTTACTTTAAAAAACTGTGTAAATCACTGACTGAAGTAGTTGAGGCTGTTAAGAAATAACTACATCCAATGTCTTATATATTCATAGTTTTATTATATTACATATACTACATTATTATAATAACAGAAAATAATTTTAATGCAAATAAATGAAAACTAACGAAAATATGTAAATTCTTTTTTATATTTTTTGGGGCGTTTGCCATCGCGGAAAAAGAAAATATTCGCTCCACTCCAAGAAATAAGAAGTTCTCTCGTCCTCACTATTACTTTCACTGCTACTCATTGTAATTTCTTTCAAAAATCTTTTCGTCTCCGGTGGCTGGTGACGGTTTTAGAAGACCGACTGGAGTGCCCTGCACGATAGTGACAAGAGGCGATCCCTGGAAAAAGATTGTCCTGATAGGAGCCAGACATATTCTGTTTGACACATAATGTGCACTAATTGCACATGGTTCGTCTCAGATGAGCTATTTATCACCATCACGAATGTAAATATTTAAATAGAGGCGATCAGAATATGTTCGCGCTTTAGAACGTAAAATACAGCTGACTGTCTATATGTCGTTGTAGTTATTACTCAATAACTACAGTTACAATTACAACTACTAATTGTAATTATTTTTATAATTACTTTTGATTTCAATTAGTAGTTGGATTAATGAATACCAACTACAATTACTGTAATTGCGAAACCAAGAAAACGCAACTACATTTTTGTAACTGTAGTTGCAATTACATAACTAGTATTTATTAGTTGAAAAAGTAGTTAATTACAAAAGTATTTAACTACTTTTACTTTTAGTTACTGCCTATTTCTGGTCCATAGCATTCTGCATAAGCTGGTGGTTTTAGCCAGCAATTGCATATTAGTTAGAAGTTCACTATAGGCCGTGTAAGCTGGCTGATGTACTGATTACACTCGGTAAACCTAAACGTTTATTATATTTTCCGTGGAGAATAAGACTTTATTTAGAGAAAAACTTTCTAAATGTAATCCTTAGCCCCACCTTTGTAAGAAGATTGTAGTAACCCATAAATACCCCTATCCTTATTATCCGTTAGAGCAGAAGGTGTACTTTAATAAATTTCATGAAATAACAATAAAATTGACTAAAGTATTTGCCTTTGATGGTGATTGTGCCTGTTTTATATGTATTCATTTTTTTTCTATTTAATGTATTTATTAGTAATTCTACTGGATTGAATTATGTATAACCTGATATCTTTGGAGCCTACTATGTTTATGCATTGGTTGTGGAAGCTATAGAATGAGCGTTTCATTTGCTATTTCGGTAAGTAAAGTTTTCTTTTGTTGAGAAAAACCTGTTTTTTTTGTTGCTAAATCTGGTCACTTCCCCATCCATCACCCCTGAGTTTTTTTTCTCCTTAAATTGAGTGTCATTCCTTTTAACCAATATTTATTTTGTTCCTTTATCCTTTTATTGATAACACCACAATGCATATTTGTGTACTTATACTTTATATATATATAATGTGTGTGTCTGTATGCTAGTGGATTTTAGGAGGTGTTCATTTGGATATTTGCTGTTACCAAACAGTATAAATATAATTAACTAAATAATGTGACACAACACCTAAGAAAGAATCCCAATTTACGTGTTATTTTATAAGCTAATCTATAACTGAGTTGAAATCTCTAATTCATATGCGAGTTATCATTATTATAAATTTATATGAGTTATTTGTTCAATTATTTATTTATAACTTGACTCTAAAGTTTTAGGAAAATATTTCCTATGTTTATCTTATAATCTATAAATTTTTATTCTAATCGTAAAGGATCAGGTCTGCTTTGTCATTAAGGTGTTGGTCTTAATATGCTTGCTGGACATAGTCATGGATTCTATTCCCGCACTAGCACAAACATTTATTCAGTGATGTACTACTAATTAAAAGCTTTAGTTCCTAGTAGGAAAGAGTAAAAAAATGTAAATAAGCCATTTTGATTCGTCGTGGAACTATAAAGCTGTCGTTTTCATATTATTACATTGGCTATGGCTATCATGTGAAAATTATTTTCGTAAGAGACCAAAACCAAGTTCCATTCCAGTGGAGAATAAGGAAATAATATTTATAAATAAAATATATACTGTTGGATCTGGTAAGACGAACGATTATAGAATAAAAGCTACGCCCTTGAATGTGAAAGTCTGGAAAAGACTGTGAAGTGTTGTAGAAATGAGGTAGGTTTGCCGCTGGATGAGCATGGCACACCACACACCACTTATTTCTGAACTCTTTAACATCTTCACTGAATGCCCACACATTAATAGAAATGCGAGTCGTAGGAAATTCAGACGTACAGCTTGCCTTAGGAATGGCAGCTGTAGGTGTCAGTGATCTTATATCTTCACCCAAAGCCTGAGGAGAATAGGTCCGGGATCTATTCCACAGAACCCCTGGGAGATCAAGGCGTGCGTAGGCCTGAACAAGGACCGAGGAGGTCTGTCGCAGGTTAAAAATTTCTCCAGGATGAAATATATGCAAGGCTGAATAAAAGTACTATCTTGTAAGCCCTGAATAGTTTTACTATTGTTCATATATCCTGTTAGTACTCGAATTATGAAGAGGAAACTAACGAAAAACATACTAGAAGAATATGTCAAAAATATAAAAGTATTGCAGAAAATCGGTGTCCCCTAAGCCATAATCTGGGATAGATCTAAGTACATGGAAGGAGATTAATCGGCGAGCTAAACAGGAGGGCTGATCCCGTCCAATAGATATAATCGGCTTTGGAAGGAGGTTTAGTGGTCTCGCTCGCTTTGTCTCTTCTTGTCCGATTGATAACCAACTCGGCTGGAAACCTAATCCTCAGTCCTTTCGCTTATCGCCTCATCAGCACTTCTCTACTATAAATATATTGGAAATTGATAACCAACTCAGCAAGCAACCTAACACCAGTCCTTCGCTTATTGCCTCATCAGCAGTCCTCTACTATGAATGTATAGTGGATAGATGACCAACTCAGCTAGCAACCTAACACCAGTCCTTCGCTTATTGCCTCATCAGCAATCCTCTACTATGAATGTATAGTGGATTGATGACCAACTCAGCTAGCAACCTAACACCAGTCCTTCGCTTATTGCCTCATCAGCAATCCTCTACTATGAATGTATAGTGGATTGATGACCAACTCAGCTAGCAACCTAACACCAGTCCTTCGCTTATTGCCTCATCAGCAGTCCTCTACCATGAATGTATAGTGGATAGATGACCAACTCAGCTAGCAACCTAACACCAGTCCTTCGCTTATTGCCTCATCAGCAATCCTCTACTATGAATGTATAGTGGATAGATGACCAACTCAGCTAGCAACCTAACACCAGTCCTTCGCTTATTGCCTCATCAGCAATCCTCTACTATGAATGTATAGTGGATAGATGACCAACTCAGCTAGCAACCTAACACCAGTCCTTCGCTTATTGCCTCATCAGCAATCCTCTACTATGAATGTATAGTGGATAGATGACCAACTCAGCTAGCAACCTAACACCAGGCCTTCGCTTATTGCCTCATCAGCAATCCTCTACCATGAATGTATAGTGGATTGATGACCAACTCAGCTAGCAACCTAACACCAGTCCTTCGCTTATTGCCTCATCAGCAGTCCTCTACCATGAATGTATAGTGGATAGATGACCAACTCAGCTAGCAACCTAACACCAGTCCTTCGCTTATTGCCTCATCAACAATCCTCTACTATGAATGTATAGTGGATTGATGACCAACTCAGCTAGCAACCTAACACCAGTCCTTCGCTTATCGCCTCATCAGCAATCCTCTACCATGAATGTATCGTGGATAGATGACCAACTCAGCTAGCAACCTAACACCAGTCCTTCGCTTATTGCCTCATCAGCAATCCTCTACCATGAATGTATAGTGGATTGATGACCAACTCAGCTAGCAACCTAACACCAGTCCTTCGCTTATCGCCTCATCAGCAATCCTCTACCATGAATGTATCGTGGATAGATGACCAACTCAGCTAGCAACCTAACACCAGTCCTTCGCTTATCGCCTCATCAGCAATCCTCTACCATGAAAGTATAGTGGATTGATGACAGACTCAGCTAGCAACCTAACGCCAGTCCTTCGCTTATCGCCTCATCAGCAATCCTCTACCATGAATGAATAGTGGATAGATGACCAACTCAGCTAGCAACCTAACACCAGTCCTTCGCTTATTGCCTCATCAGCAATCCTCTACTATGAATGTATAGTGGATAGATGACCAACTCAGCTAGCAACATAACACCAGTCCTTCGCTTATCGCCTCATCAGCAATCCTCTACCATGAATGTATAGTGGATTGATGACCAACTCAGCTAGCAACCTAACACCAGTCCTTCGCTTATTGCCTCATCAGCAATCCTCTACCATGAATGTATAGTGGATTGATGACCAACTCAGCTAGCAACCTAACACCAGTCCTTCGCTTATCGCCTCATCAGCAATCCTCTACCATGAAAGTATAGTGGATTGATGACAGACTCAGCTAGCAACCTAACGCCAGTCCTTCGCTTATTGCCTGATCAGCAATCCTCTACCATGAATGTATCGTGGATTGATGACCAACACAGCTAGCAACCTTACGCCAGTTCTTCGCTTATCGCCTCATTAGCAATCCTCTACCATGAATGTATAGTGGATAGATGACCAACTCAGCTAGAACCTAACACCAGTCCATCTTACCAAGGAGATGAAAGTGATGTACGCTCAAAACCAAATGTAAACTCTGAAGGGAATATTATAACTTTTAAAAACATTGTGTCGGTCAGTGGTTGATTTACAAGCAAGAAGGATACTAGAAACGGTTATAAACACGTTTGTACCCATTGCTAAGATGTGCCGAAAAATGCTATTTAGCCTTAGTTATTACGCCCACCAAAATATAAGTTCCTGTACCTTGTGAAGAATTGAACCCAACATTTTGTCTTTTGTACCTGATTGAAATAACTTTACAGAAAATAAAAATGACTCAATATTAAAGCGCGAGTTCCTTTATAAAAATACTGGTTTATAAATGTGTTAATTAATCGCGAGCGTAGGCCCTCAAAATTTGTTTTTTTCTTCAGGGATTATAATAATTTTAGAAATATCATAACGTTAAATTAGTTTCAGTACTAAATCTTGTGTTGGTGGAATGGGGATGTTTGAGTTGATGATCGTGCTTAAGATGATTTTCTGCAGTTGTATTAGACTTCGGAACTTTCTACTCTAATGAGATTAGGAAACTCAATTTTGGGAACTTAAATCAAAGCTATTACTCTGTTTGATAAATGCTGTTCTGTAACTTCGTAATCAAAACGGATGGATTTCAATGATCATTTTCTTGTTTAAATGCAAGTTATAATAGCAAACGTTCACTTCATGATGATCACGTAAAAAGGGTGGCTTCCTTACCCCATGCATCACAAATGAAAGAGAATGTTTCTATTATATAAATTTTAATAGACCCGCTTATTCTTCAGATTGAAACAAATATTTATTTTAAGAATTCCCACGATTAGTTGTCCCGCAGACTGTTTTGTAGATTCTAATATATGCTTTTAACGAGGATCCCATGCTATTGAATTGGTCATGGAATTAGTATTTGGCGAGATAAGACGGTTCAGTAGCAGCTAATACGCCTTGCGTTATTTGTGTCGCCTCAATACCTTAAAGGAAACCCATTTACTTTAAGATATTGAGACTGTTGATCACTTAATCTACCTCAGGTTACAGGTACGCCCATTTTATTATTTGAAGTTGGCTAAAGTAGATTGAAGTAACTTATAGTGTAGTCTAGTCTAGCTTATTTAGCTAACTCGTCAAAACTATTTATTATTCTGTCCTGAAAGAAGGATAATCAATAGGCAATTTGTAACTTCTTTCAATATACAAAATTACTATTTTATATTTCTTAAGTTTTTTGTATTTTTCAATTTTGAGATTTACGTAAACCCCCATTCCTATATCCTGCTAACAGTAAGCGAAGATAATATTCTATAATTATATTCTTCATGTTTTCATGACACTTTGACTATGATGCATAGTTAAATTTGCGACGAGATGATCACTATTCAATGAACAGGATTTCCTAATTAATAACTTAATCAAAATTTATTTGATCAGACGTTATTAAATCGTTTACTATTTTTAAGAAATTGTAAAGGACCATCTTTATACGGTCTACTATCATTATTTAGCTCTAGTCTATGTTTTGTTTCGTACATAAGCTCGTTTAATCGTCAATGCTGTTACGTTGTTGGAAATTAGGTTCTTAAAGACGGCCATTAAATAAAAAACCTGAACTGTGAACTAACGAGCCAACTACTTGTCTCTCTTACTTGAAGCCTAAAACTATGTATTAGTATATCCTTCAACTTGTTTTCGTCAGTGTTTACTAGGATTCTGTTTGCTTACCATTAATTTTTTTCGGAGAGAACAGGAGTATATTTCACAAGATAGTGAGGAAGGAATGGTTTCTGTCTTAGGTCTTGTTAATTTACCCCAAAAGGCCCCTCTAAAATCCTATTATTAAATTTAAACTAACCATCTGGATAATCTTATCGTTTCAATACACACATCATTTTCAGTAGTCCTAGTATATGGCTTTATAAATTGTCATTTTTATCAATTCCACTGGTTATAGTCCTCGAGAAAAAGGAGTGTTCATAGATATTTTAACTATTAATGTTTTGAGTTTCTCTTTGAATCTTCAGAATTTCGATTAAAAGTACAATATATTTTTGTTTTTCTAGTAAGATGGTTGTAGAGACATTTGTTTAGAAAGTAACACGTATGTTTGATTATATGAAATCCCATTTAGACTAGGCTGAAAACATAGGTCTGGCAGAGAGGTTATTCTAGTTTACTGTTTCGGTATATTTTACATTAACCAGGAGAAAGCGAACCTGTAACCCGATGAGCGAAGTAGGAGGGTTCTAAGCTACTTAGAGGTAACTTAGTATTGGCCTTCCTGCAATCCCTCGCCAATCATTTACCTTTACTATTTATAAACGATCCTCTCAATAATTTATATTATTTGCCCACTCCAGTAAGTTTTATAGAAAGCTTTCACGTTTTCTTTAATAACTCTTATTTGAAATATATCTGATTATGGTAAGATTTATGAACACGAGTAACAGAAACTTCATAATTTGTTTTAAAAATTTGGCTTTCATTTAGGAAATTCATTTCTTAAGTGGAAGCTTCACTGCCAAGAGTGGTAAACCAAGTTCAGTGAACAAGTGCGTACGTTACAAAACTATAGCTACAAAACATAGGTGCCACTATGGCCTTAAAAATCAGACTATTTAGTGATTAATATCACTGGGCTTCAGAATTATGTGTAGGTATACATTTGGCAAGTTGCTGTTTTTTTTCATGTTATGAAAATTCCAAAGATTTTAAAACGATAGGGGGAGGATGTGGTGGGTGTATACACACCACAGATAATAAAACTAATTTTAAAATAAAAATTTTCATATTTATGTACGCATTTTGGTTCCCTTTTTTGGATTGAATAAAATATTGTCAGTGATTATAAATAGCAAATTTTATTTTTATTATTAACCTCTTATATCGAAAAAACGTATGCATATAATTTCTTCGAAAACTGTTTTCAACAGTATTAGACCGTTTTTAGATTTATTCATATTTACCTATAAAGATTTTATGAGTTTCAAACAATAGTCAGTATTCAATGTGAGGTTTCCAACGTATTTTAGTATTTAGAAGTTCCTTGACAGCGTTTCCCAGATCCTCTTCTTACATTTAGGCCCTATAAATACCTTAGAAGAATTCGTAGATGTGAAGGCTATATATTGTAGGTGCATATCTATCTCAGAATCACTCCTCCAAAATAATAAAAGTCCGTCACGCAAGGGCTGCGTAAACTAAGCAGATTTCCCTCGTGAAGTTTAGTAATAGATAAGTATACATACTGCTAACACAACACCACGGTAATAAATACAAACGGAAAATAAGAAATGTTTCATCCAATTTCATTAACCTGCCGACAGGAAGCAGGGTTAGAAATGTAAACAAACGGGTCTGCCCGCCTCACACCGGAAAGAAACAAGATCTAAAGAAGGGGGTGGGGCGGATGAACAAGAACGTATTTGCATAAATCTCACAAAGTAAGGAAGGTAAGGTAAGGTTAGAAACGCCAGGTTAGAAGAAGCTTCCGCTTGAGCCAAGAAATGACGAAGATGGCCGACGTAATCAAAAACTAACCCGACCACAGACTTCATAAAAATGCAAATATCTTGGTTAATATTCAAGATAAAGAATAAACGTATATAACAATATTTATAGTAAATTTAATTTGCAATAAGATTTGGTTCTATACAATTTTTCGATCCGATGCATAATAACGGAGATATTTTGAATTTTCGAAAATCACCCCTCTAAACCCCCCCCCTCCCTTTGGTCCGATTTCAGCCATTAACGAACTTGATCTGTCTTTTTACATAAAACGGTTAAATATCGAGTTTCGTAACGATCAAACAAAAATTGCGACCGCTAGAGCGTTAACAGACAAATATATATATATATATATATATATATATATATATATATATATACTAGCTCAGATACCCGGCTTCGCCCGGGAATTCATTTGAGGCTGAATGGTGATGGTATTTTTTTGGCAAGGCTTTACTTTGCACAATATTTTGACATTTACCCGTCCCAGTGTTTAGGATTGATACCCGTCGTTGCCGTGGATTTGCTAATAATAGAATATTTGTTCGATAAGGCTTCACTGTCTTCGATATTTTTATATTTCCCGTCTCTTATACATGTAAATATGGTGAATTTTTATTTCAGGCCTCCCTTATAACCCCCCTCCCGTTCGAACCTAAACATTTTAATATAATTTATAATCATGGAAGAATTAATGCTAATTGACATACCGAGCTTTGTTAAGTTCGGTTCAGCCGTTAGTGCTCAATAAAATTGTTGGCACCCGCTAAAGTTTTAACGTATAACTCATTTATACTTAGGTATACGACAAAAGTGTATATAACAAAAGTTACTCCAAATAACAAAATAAACAACTTTTGTTATGCATATATTTGCGGAAAAACCAATAGGAAGCGAAATATCGCTATTTTAATTTCAGGCTTCCCTTACAAACCCCCACTCCTGCCCGTCCATAGAAATGTTGGTTGGCTTATTATAATGAAGGCTTTACTGCTAATGCACATACCGAGTTTGGTTTAGTTCGGTTGAGTCTTTTGTGCCAAATAAAATTGTGGACTCCCCGCTATAGTTTTTAGCGTATAACTCATTTATACTTCCGTATACGACAAAAGTGCATATAACAAACGTTACTCTAAATTACAAAATAAACAATTTTTGTTATGTGCATATTTACTGAAAAATCAATAGGAAACGAAATATCACTATTTTTAATTTCAGGCCTCCCTTATAACCCCCACTCCTGATTGCCTTAGAGAATATTAATATAGCCCAAAGTCTAAGTTGGGCTAGTAGTAATATACATACCAAGCTTCATAAAATTCGGTTCAGCCGTTTATGCGTGGAAAGGTAACAAACACAAACAAAACAAATAAACAAACAAACAAACAAATAAACAAACAGACACCAAAGAACCAAAATGCAGTTATGGTGTCTATGACATGTGAAACGAAAAACTATCGTGAAATTTCGCGAAAAAAATCAATGTACAGACAGAGGTTACAATTTTATATATATATATATATATATATATAATTTTGAACGGACCTCATTTTCGTCATCTCCTGGGTAGGATCAATGGACATTTGAAAAGTTTTTTCGAAAATTGCGTCATGAGTACGACCTCAATAGCTGATGTCCCTTAAGGGAAATCTGCTAATAATAAATCTTGTGATAAATACCATATGTTACGAAACTTGAGAACAATCTTTACTTTTACTGTTTGGATTTGAAGACGAATCGATTCAAAATAAAGTGCAGGATAAGGCCACAAGCCATAAATTGGTGATAATTGTAATAGTAAACCTAGAAGGATGGGCAATAAACCAAAACGACATCCCCCATTTCACACCAGAGCTTATATATCCCCTTTGGACACATCCACTCGCTGCGAAATCACCACAAAAATAAAGTTTGCCAATTCCGTTTAGATTGGATAATACAATAAATGGCAGGATATCTTCCTCTTTTAAATTGCTAGAGGTCAAGTAGTCGATCGGTTTAAACAAAATGCCCAGCATTGTTAACATTGCTGCTATTCAATCGGCTCTTTATAAATGTTACCAGATTTGCGTTATTGACGATGTCTTTATGATGTGATTTTCAAATTCGCTTTCTTCAAATGTCCGTGGTCAATGGTAAGATCAGATGGTGTCGGTGATAGTGTGTATTACAGATGTGACAGGTAACCAAAAATGTTGCCTGTTACCCTTTCCTCTGGACCCCTATCACTCCCATAGGCAATTGAATAGCCTCTTACAAGTACTAGCAGTCTTTAGTACGCAATGTCACCGTCATAAAGCACGGCCTATTGAGCCAAAGATTTTTAATTTTTCCCATTAAATCCCCTCATCCTGTTTAGTACTATATATGTCTCCTATATGTTAGATGCAGAAACATTGCCTGTTAACGGCTTTGCAGTCTTATTCTTTGGAATCGTTTCGGAACTCCATATTAATCGTTTCAAGAATATCCAAAGGCCAATTTCTCAGGCTTGGGAAGATTTTAAACCATATCTCCGTCATTCCCTCTTACATGGGCAAGTGTTATTTAAATGTTGAAAAATAAATTTCTACAGATTCCATTTCATTCAATTTGCTTTCGATCTAATTTTAACAGAGTTATTTGTGATCCTAATGAGGAAGAATACAAAAAGAAATGTGAGGTCGGATGGAAATATATCCATTCCTGTAAGAAAGAATAATGTTTAGTATATTCCTCTTCTACTAGATTAATTCCCCATCGTTCTGAAATATCAGCTGTTCACAAATTTCTGACTTCATTGTTTACTTTTTTTGGCCAGTTTGCTATTCCAACAGTTTGTCAGAACTATTGTTTCTCTATTTGATTAATATATTGCGTTTGTTGCTTCTGATTCCAGTTACAGAAATGTCGTGTTTCTTTGGATTGTGTGACTCCCTAGCTCATCCCATCAATTCTGAATTTCATAATATGAATATATGTTGGAAGTGTTGTGTACACATTACATACCGAGAATTTATAGCAATACGAAACTGAATGTGAGCCAGGTTGCCTCCCGACGTCTCCTGCATGATGAGACAGTGAATCTCCATCCTCGGAACTAGAACTTCCCTAACAAATGAGCTATATTTATGCTTTATTTTAGCGTTTCAAACTTTTGAAACATAAATTATAACGCATGGGGAATGTATTCTGTAAAATTCTAAATAAAGGCAGTTTGTAAGTGTAGCTGTGTGATGTAGATTTCTGTCGGTTTTCTTTCGTAAGAGGGCACTACGCTTCCAAGTGAAAGTTGCCTTTGAACAAACGTTTTTATGGCGAATTTTTTTTTTCCCAATCGATATCAGTGTTCAAGTCCCTTAATAATTACGCTGTTATGGTTGTTATTAGAGGGAATAAGGGAGGAAGCTTTGGCATGAGTGTATCAGATGAGGATATGGTGGGGCCGATAGGAGTCCTCTGCTAACCGCGTTGTTTGCATATGGTAATGAGAACAACCTCCGCAAGTTGGGCTTACCTCGCTCCCTTACAAGGCTAGCCCTTTCTCTAATGGCGGTGCCAGCAACCTCCCTTATTTGGCCCCCCAACCCTTTAGTCAACAACTCCAAAGGAACTGATGTCGTCTGAATTCTCAATGCAACTAGGACCGCATCTTATTCTAGTGGTTTGGAGAATGTACTTCCCAAAAATCATTCTGTCAGTTGATTTGGAGAGGGGGGGGGGGAGGAGGTTAATAGTCACTAATTATTGCGTTATGCAATGTTATGTTCTCTCCTCCCAAGAATACTGAAAGATGATCTGTGAATTCTATGGAATCCATGGGTTCTGCATATATAATCATTATGTACAAGCTATCTATTATCCAGAATGATTGCAATGACAACGTGGGAGGATGTATTGATAATGGTCATGTTTATCCTAGAGGTAAACATTTTTGGAAATGAGCCTTACCGTATATGACATATTTCTGTATTACTAAAGTGTCTTTAATGCAGGTTTAAATATTTCAATATTTAAATGTTACGTGCCAGTTATCGTGCAGACTCAGCAATTTTTCGTTTGCGTTTATTTTTTTTAATACAGTTTTTTTTTTTTTTTTTTTTAAAGAACTGGGCTGTTTTGTTTTATATTTACGTGGATGGACTATATAAACGATTTTGAGGATTAGTGGAATAAAAAAAATATTTTATTTTTTTACATTACATTACAGGTACATCAAGCTGTAAACCATCAGAGGTTATTTGATGTACATGGTGGAGTGTACAGAAATAAAACCCGACAAAGTAAATAACAAAATGAATGCAAATGTTCAGGCGGATATCAAATCTCTCATGTCCAGGCAATGTTTCAGCCCCCCTCCCAAACGGTGAGGGCGGATCCCTTAGTACATCGGCACAGTCTCTCTAGCCAGGTACTATGCTCTCAAGGTAAATATCTCTTTATTGTATGAAAATATTAATTGTAAGTTATTGTGTTTTAAATAAATATTTCAATCTTAAAATGATGTTTTTTAAAAAAAATGTTTTTATAGGTTTTGTATTTCTATTGGTAGTTTTTATGCGTGGCTTGTAATTGACATTTTTATCATTTAGACCAAAATCCTTATTCACTTCAGTTGTTTTTGTTTTTTGCTCTGAAGATGGTAAAGTATATTCCTGTAAGCGCTATGTATATAAAAATGTGGTGAGGAGCCATAAAGTTGCAGTGCATGATAGTTTTATATAAAAGAATAGTACCGCATTAAGAGATATACAATAGATGATAGGGCGGTTAATTCGTCCCGTTTGCCAGAATAAACATTATTTATTCTGGCAACCTTCTTGCCATTTACCACAGTGCCACTTGAATGATTTATAGAACTTTTTGACGAACTACACAGCTTTAAAACTTTAAAATCATCCGACATTTCGTGATATAGGACAAAGATGAATAATATAGTTTTCGAGTCCTGATGAAATCTTGTTTAGGCTATTTTGGCTACTAATTTAAAGGGAGCTTTTATGAATGAACTTATTCCGTAAATCCGTATGTTATTAAATAAAAAATTAAAATCCAATTCACTGAAGGTTAATTGGGAAGGGTTTTCTTCATAGTGGCGCTAGGATTTTATTTAGCGTTAGTATTGAATTCTTTTTACCCATGCTGAAATCGGGCGCACAATGAAAGTTATCCAAGTGTATTCCATAAATTCGTTTTGAAATAAAACAAATTTGTGAACAGTGCAAAACATCATGTTGTGTGCTAAATTAGTATTAGATTGTGGACTTGAAAGATATAGGGCATAAGATAATAAAATATTTTATATGCTCATTATTAACTTTTATCTTTATTAGATGGTTAAGCAAGCGCTGGAGTACATGACAGGAAGGAAATGACTGTTTGGAATTAATAGAGGGGAGCGTCATCTAGACTGAGAAATAGAGGCAGGTTATAGTAGAATATCTAGAATAATTGTATGCATCGTTCCTGCTTCCATTTCCCAGTCTCGTTTCCTCTTCTCGATTGAAGATAAATGTGATTTACACCCTAACTTCCCTCCTCTCAACCTACCAATAGAATCAACAAAATACATTTTCAAGTCAGATTTTCATCTGCATTTTATTTGATTCCCTTCCATATCCTCTCATACTCCATGTATCTTTCCTGAACTAAAATATAATAATCGTGTGTAGCTTTTTTTTTAATAATAATTTAAATAGTTAAATCTTTCTCATTTCGCCATAACCAATCTTGTTGCGGATGTAATTATCTATAAATTTTGTTTTGTGCACTTTTTCTGTATCTTGAATATTAACCGAGATTTTTGTATATTTTTAAATTTTCAGCCCTTAGTAACCGCCTGTTAGTTTAAACAATATACAAACAGGACGCGTTCTTATTCCAAGTTTATATACCCAGTACAATTTTCAACAAATATTTAATAGTTGAGATAATGTTTTTTTGGAAAAAGGGCAATTTACCAGTAATCAATCTTGTTGTAAATTTAATATTCTATACTTTTCTTTTATATACTTTTTTTTTTATCTTGAATACAACAGCGATTTATGATTTTCTAATGTTCAGTTAACCCCCACTTATTAGTCACCGCATTTTAACAAAACGGGATTTCAATTCTCATTCCAATCTTAAATTCCAAATATTGTTTTCAACAGATCTATACTAGATGAGATATATGCAAATACGTTGTGATGGTGTCACAAATTAAATTTTATGTCTTGACTAAAAACTGTTTATTTGAGTTACTCAATACTTGTGTTTCATTCAACAGTAAAGATAATATTTGTTGACGACTGAAACCGGACATGGCTTAGGCGTGTTTAGAGGCAGGAGGAATTTAAAACTCAAAATATGTCCTCTACTATGGAGTCGGACCTAATAGTATTGTAGAACGAATCATGGTAAACGATTGGTGGACGAAATCAACAATTTTCTATTAGAGTCCGAGTGATAAGTGTTCCGGCTAGTGTAGAAGAGATTATTAACATTTACCAAGGCTCCTTTCTGAAACTGATATCGTTCCTGTCGTATTAAAAAAGAAAAAGATGTTTAAAAGTAATCTTTTTGAGGTGGTTCGCCCAATGTAATTTATGATGCTTTGTAATGTTTAAAAGGCTGTCCAGTTTATAAAGAAGCAGGAGCTATTATTGACCCTAGAAGAGTAAATCAAAATTACCCACTTCACCTTGTCTTTTCAGGTCGAGAAAATGGTGAGAAGGAAGATGAGAATCAAATCGTAGACAGTTCCGATAGTGAGACAGATGAACAGCCATTTAATATTCCTGATAATGAGATTGTACTCCTATCAGAGGCTATCGTTTTTGCTCCTGGAGAGAACTTTAGATCTCGTCCATTGTTTCTGGATACCTATGCAGAACAATTGAGTTTTGTAAAAATTGATGCAGGGCAAATAAGAGTCATTCCCAAACATCTTAGTTATCAGGACTGGGCAAAATCGTTAACAATGCGAGCAAATAGAAGATGCGCTTGTGTAGCAAAGAAAATAGCTTCTAGCATTGGTTTTTGCCTGAGGAAGACAAAAGGTACCCCTTGTCTGAGCGCTCAACAAGCCCTATCAGAGGATTATAAGAACAGGTTAGCGATCCATGATAGTGGATTTAAGCTTTTTTCACCTGAAAGGGGTTCTTCTGCCTTCAGGGAAGAAAAAAAGAGCAATGATACGACAATTAGGACCGCTATCATTCTTTATCACCCTATTACCAGCTGAAACCAAATGGTCTGAACTCCTAGTAATTTTGAAGACAGTAATTAATAAGGATGATATCAGTGAAGGTGAAGCCCTAAACCTGTCTTATGAAAAAGAGGCTCGTTTTAGTAAAGAGATCCCTTCACATGTGCAAAATATTTTGAATACCGTTTAATCCAACTCCTTACACTGATTAAAAGTAAGAACATGTTTTTGCAGAACATCATGTGACTGAATCCTATTTTGGTGTTGAGTTTCAGCGACGTGGAAGCCCTCACATGCATGGACTCATATGGTTACATGATGCACCACATTATAAAGATGGTGATTTGAAAATAACCAGATGTCTGCTACATTTATTGATAGTTTTATTTCCTGCTCGTCGTCTATTTTGTCTGAGGAACTCGTTCTGTGTCAGAAGCACAAACACATATTTAGATGTAAGAGAAAAACCCACAAAGGGAAAAAATGCAGATTTGACATTCCCTTCTTCCCAGTGATGGAGACAATAATTCTAGAACCTCTCCCTGAGACTGACTTAATCCAAAATAATGAGTCATTAAAAACAAATGTAAAAACTATAAAATACTACTTAGAGACATTTTACAAAGGTAAAAATATGAGTTACACACATTTTCTTGCCTAACTGTCTAGTACAGTGGAACAGCATATTTATACTGTTCGTTTCACTATCACCCTATGGTTTTCCTTAAACGCTCTCTTTGCAATATTAAAATAAATAATTTTAACGCAGATATATTGTAAACACATAAAGCAAATATGGATCTACAATTTATTGCGTACACGTGGTCTAGTGCCATGTATGTATTAAATTATATTAATAAAACGTGGAAATTTAACTATTCCTGAACAACTCAGAACCATGGGAAATAAATTTCTAAACGCCAGTGAATTTTCTGCTCAAGAGGCTGTGTACTACCTTTTAGGGATGAATCTTTCCATGAGCAGCAGAACGTGTCTTCGTTAATGCTGGCAAGCCAGAAAATACAGTTTTCATTCTGTAAAGCAACAAAGTTTTAATAAAACTCTTACCGCCAAATTCGATTGACATTTTTCACAGGAATATTTTAGATCACTATATTCAGCGACCGGCCTAGCATAGAAGAATGTGCCTAGCAGAATTTGTAGCTCATTACCAATAATCAAGTTATTTTAAAGTTAAAACAAACCTTGAGTCCGATGGAGAACTCAGTGACCCTGAAGAATGCCAAATTTCTGATAAATGCTTACCCCTCCTAATGACAAATGTGAGTTCATTTCTAAAAGACAAAAGGCTAAAGTAATCCGTTACACTAGATTTAACATTGAGAATGATGAACCCAATTATTTCAGAGAACAGCTGATGCTTTGCACTCCTTGGAGAAATGAAGAAAAAGACCTGTTGAATGATGATACTAAAGAAAAGTTTGTGGCTTGCAAAGAGCTCCTTCTTGAGAATAGAGTAACATTTCTTTTTAACATTGGTGATGATGACTATGATAACATCATTGAAAGAGCCATAAGAGATCACGAGAAATAGACTAATGAAACTGATGATGACATGGTTGAAGATAAAAGCAATGAACAGAATGAGTTTGAAGTTCTTCGGGACCAAACTGATGAGGGCGGCATATTAGTTGATCTTGGAAATGCCCTTGAAAACAAGACAACAGAAGATATAACATTTCCAATTCCGCATTTAGTTAATGAGGAACGATACAATGAATTAGTTCTGTCATTAAATGATAAACAGCCAAGATATTTAATGCACCTCCTTCATTTAATTAAAACAAGCAACTGTCCTATCTATGAATGTGTTCTTGGAGGTGCAGGGGTTGGAAAGTCAAGACTTATAGAGACAATATACCAATCAGTTTTGAGGCACTTAAATAAGTTTGGTGGTGTAGCTTTGGATGCCATCAAAGTATTACTTTGTGCTCCAACTGTAAAGGCTGCGTATGCAATTAAGGGCATAACTGTTCACTCTGCGTTTGCGCTACCATTGGATCAGTTTAGTCCATGTTTTGCCTCCCCTTGGCAGAAGTCTCTGTAACAATCTGCTTTCCCAGCTTCACCAGTTCAACTCATTTTATGGATGAGGTCAGTATGATTGGTTCGAAAGTTCTAAATCAGATTGATCAAAGGCTTAGACAAATATTTAGATCTAATGTAGCTTTCGCTGATAAATCGATTTTGATATTCGGTGATTTTAATCAATTAACTCCTGTAGGGGACAGATATATTTTTCAATATGGTGAACTTATTGGGAACCCATTATGGGATATGTTCTCATTTTATAAGCTCACCGAAATCATGAGACAAAGAGATGATGCTTTGTTTGCAATTGCATTGAATAATTTAGTAAATGGTTGTTTGTCTCCTGATGCGGTTAAATTATTTCAAACAAGGGTGGGGCACAGGTTAGCCATGTGCGTTAAAGCGTTGACCTTAATCTCACATGATAAGCCTAGAGTGGCGAGTTCGATTCCCGCCTGGGCAGAGGAATTTATTTAGTGACGAAATTCATTAAATAAAATCCATAGTCCTCCCGTGGCTAGATAAGGGCGGTATCCCGTAAATAACCCGCCCCAATTAGCCTTAGTTGCAAAAAGTGGATGTTAATAAATAATTTAATTCAAACAAGGGTAGTACCAAAATCCCACATTATTCCCAATAATGCGTTGAGACTGTATAGAACTAATGCCGAAGTAAGTCAGTTTAATGAGTCTGTATTTGAGGGTTGCACAAATTTTACTGTTTCTAATGCAGTAGACCGAGTTATGTGTAATGTTTTGGCCTCGTAAAAGAAAAGTTGTTCAAATCAGTGAAGACTGCTGCTCTTCATAAAATATACAGCCTACCAGCTTGGAAATTGGCAGTTGGGGTCCATTATATGGTTACCAATAATATTAGTGTAGCTGACGGTGCAGTTGGCATTCTTAAGCATATTGAAGTCAATGCCCATAGTGAAGTTGTCCGTTTATGGATATAGTTCAAGGGAAAAGATGTTGGAAAAGAGTGTGGAATTGCCTTTTCCAAAGTAGCTAAGTCTCTTCAACTCGACAATACCTGGGCCCCGATCAGTAAGGTTTCTCGAAACATTAAACCATGGGACAGTTCACCAGCCTTAGTCTGTAGGCAACAATTCCCAGTGGTTCCTGCAGAGGCCATCACAATCCACAAAAGTCAAGGTGGAACATACGAAACTGTGGTTATGACGTTAGGAAGGGAATGAGACGTAATGAGCTGTGTGTTGCCTTCAGCAGAGCAACTAAGCTTATATATAATGGGAGATTTCAAGCCCCTTTCTCCAATGGAAGGTGACTTAGTCATAAGCACAATCAAGAGTGCATTAGAAACTAAACCTATTAGGTTCAGTGTCCCGTCGCACAAGACTTTTTAGGTCTTTCAGTAATATGTCATAATGTACAGCATAAACACTTTTATGATATTGCTGCTGACGAATGCTTTTTTAGCTTCCGTAATGATGGAAACATGGTCCAAAAAGGATGATTCCTTTTATTTCCCCACATTTGTAGAAGTGCATCGTATTGATGTACACAAAAGTTATCGGCATGCTTATGGTCTCATTGTGTTTTGTAAAAATGATTTGAAGTCTAAAATTCAAGTCTTGGCCCATTTTAACTGTGAAGACAAGTACATCTGTGCTGGATACAAGCCCCCCTCAACCGCCTTTAAAATTATAGAAGACCCACTTAATAATTGTTTTCAAATTGTTTCTCAGAGTGGAATTCAAAAATTCATTTTTTTTTTTTTTTGGGAGATTTTAATGTTGACCTTCTCATAAGACCCCATCAGTTTTTTTCCAAGTGTAAAGAACAACTAAAGAACAATATTGTAAATAAAATTGTTGACACCCCATCCACTGATGAGTTAACTCAGTTTGACGTGTGCTATCCAATATTAATCATTTGGATGCAGCCAATTATGAATCTTATTTCAGTTATCAAAAACCTATAGTTTGTTGAATTCTTACACCCTCCTCCTCCATTCCAAATGTCTGTTTGTCAGATAATAAGGATGTTGCTAAAATGACTGAAGTCACCTGCCGGTACTCCCCCTGCTGTAGGTAAGGCAGACTTGATTGCTACTACCGACTCTAATAGGACATTGCCGCCATTACTCCAGGCTTTTGCTATCAAGGATGGGTTCTTTTGCTATGCTAACTCTGCAATGCCAAGCATTGTTCAGATTAGACGTAGTTCACAATGCAATATTGAGCGACAGTAGTCACAATGAGATGACTTCTTTAGCAAGAGCTTCTTAATATGGTGGCCAACAAGAACTCGATTCTTCAAAAATTAAGAGAAGTAGCTTTAATAACAAATTCACCACAATTAGTAGATTTCCCTTAATGGAAATCAGCTATTGAGGTCGTACTCATGACGCGATTTTCGAAAAATGTCTTCAAATGTCCATCGATCCTACCAGGAGATGACGAAAATGTGGTCCGTTCAAAATTATATATATATATATATATATATATATATATATATATATATATATATATATATATATATATATATATATATATATTTGTCTGTTAACGCTCTAGCGGTTGCAATTTTTGTTTGAGCGTTACCCAACTCGGAATTTAATCGTTTTATGTAAAAATAAAGATCAAGTTCGTTAATGGCTGAAATCGGACCAGTGGGAGGGGGGTTTAGAGGGGGGAATTTTGAAAATTCGAAATTTCTCCGTTATTATGCGTCAGATCAAAAAAATTGTATAGAATGAATCTTATTTCAAATTAAATTTACTATAAATATTGTTCTATACATTTATTCTCTATCTTGAATATTAACCGAGATATTTGCATTTGTATTCTGTGTGTGGTCGGCAGGAGTCGGCTGTTCGGTACTTTCCGAAGAGAGCTCTGGCGGCCGTTTTCGTAACTGTTCGTCCCTCGTGAATAAGTTTAGAGATCCCTTACTACTACACTTGTCATTGGGCAGATTTCTCTATTGTAAAACTTCACGTGGGAAATCTGCTTAGTTTACGCAGCCCCTGCGTGACGGACTTTTTTCATGTAGTGGACAGCAGGATGCTGTCGAGTTTCTTACAAGGTTGGCTGAAGCAGTTCCTGGTATTGAACCAAGTCTTTGCCCCTACACTGAGTATTGAGTACCGATGCACGTTGTGTGGATATTCTACTCTACACTAACAGACTGAAACTACAATAGCGTCAGACTATGAGTTATGGAAGCCTGTTGATGATACATGTAGTCACTGTCAATCGCGAAACTCCTATGAGAGCAGGACATCAGTGATGTCCTGACCTCTCCATTGCTGCTTGTCATACAGGTCAAGTAATGGCATCTTCATTAAGAATACGTGTTCTCAGTAACATAGATACAGACGCTATAATAATATCCGGCCAAAATTATAACATTTCTGCTGTAATATCTCATCACGGAGAAGACATAGATTCAGGACATTACACCAGATGAAGCATAATAAAGACATTTGGGTCAAGGCTAATGATACTGTCGTGGCATATTGCGGATTACCTCAGGAGAGCAGTGATGCATATATAATCCTTCTGACAAAAGCTTAAAATGCATATCACTATATACTAATTATGGTGATAACTTTTAAATTTTTTTAAAGATATAACATTGCAATAGTTCACTATCATTTTCAGTTATAGATTACATACTACTAGCCCATGTATGTAAATATGCATGTATTAAAAATACTGTAAATATTTGTAAATTAATTTGTAGTTTTAAGTTAAGTATTTGCATGTTTTGTATATATTGAATATATGTCCACGGTGTGTACCTCCTCCGGAAATGGAAACGATGCACTGGCTTCCAAGGCGAACCTGGCAACTGGGTCTCCGGTTTGGGAGAATGGGAAGTTTACTTCTATACTTACTCTGTAGTGTAGCAGCTAAACACACTTAGTTAATTTGTTATGATATTTCTGTCAATCCTCTTCTCATTTTATTAAAAATGTGTTTCTAAAGATAATTATTGTCAACGTATATTTTTTTACTACTACTTCTTTTTCCCAGGTACCAGCTGTTACTTGATAAAAAATGAGTGAAGACATTCCTATTCTTATTCCTCCCTGGCTAGGAAAGGGGTAGTAACCTGCAGAAAGCCCGCCCCAATTAGCCTTAAGTGCATAAAGTGGACGTTAATAAATAATTTAACTTATGAGATAAATATGAGGAACAATAGAATTAAAATATTTTGATATGGCATGCTTCCATATCTATATATATATAAAATTGTAACCTCTGTCTGTACATTGATTTTTTTCGCGACATTTCACGATAACTTTTCGTTTCACATGTCATAGACACCATAACTACATTTTGTTTCTTTCGTGTCTGTTTGTTTGTTTGTTACCTTTTCACGCATAAACGGCTGAACCGAATTTTATGAAACTTGGTATGTATATTAATACTAGCCCAACTTAGACTTTAGGCTGTACCAATAATCTCTGAGACGAACAGGAGTGGGGGTTATAAAGAAGGCCAGAAATTAAAAATAGTGATATTCCGTTTCGTATAGCTTTTTCAGCAAATATGCACATAACAGAAGTTGTTTATTTTGTTGTTAGTTATTTAGAGTAACTTTTGTAATATACATTTTTGTCGTAAACGGACGTATAAATGAGTTATACGCTAAAAACTATAGCGGGAGTCCACAATTTTATTTGGCACAAAAGACTCAACCGAACTAAACCAAACTCGCTATGTGAATTAATACTAACGATTTCCTTATAATAAGCAATACTAACATTTCTAGGGACGGGCAGGAGTGGGGGTTATAAGGGAGGCCTGAAATTAAAAATAGCGATATTTCGTTTCCTATTGCTTTTTCAGCAAATATGCACATAACAAAAGTTGTTTATTTTGTTATTTAGAGTAACTTTTGTTATTGCTTTTTTGCCGTATACAGAAGCATAAATGAGTTATACGCTATAAACTATAGCGGGAGTCCACAATTTTATTTGGCACAAAAACCTCAACCGAACTAAATCAAACTAGGTATGTAAATTAGCAATAACGTCTTCCTTATAATAAGCCATACTAACATTTCTAGGGACGGGCAGGAGTGGGGGTTATAAGGGAGGCCTGAAATTAATAATAATGATTTCCTATTGGAGTTTCGGCAAATATGCACATAACAAAAGTTGTTTATTTTGTTATTTAGAGAAATTTGCTCAACACTTCTTTTCAATATGAACTACCAGGTACCTCACCTGAAAAAATTAATTCAAATGTATGTCAAAATTTTCTCCTTAATAATTCAAATCTATGCATAATGCACAGGAGACGGGAAATATGTCAATATGGAGGGCAGTGAAGTCTTACATAAAAATTAATTTTATTATTAAAAAATTCACAGCAACAAACACTGGGACGGGGAAATGTCAAAATATTGTGCAAAGTAAAGCCGTGCCAAAAAAAAAATATCATCACCATTCAGCCTCAAATGAATTCCCGGGCGAAACCGGGTATCTGAGCTAGTCGTTTAATAAAATTTTCAATTTATTGGATATTTGTTTGGAAAAAAAAGTATACAGTATTTATAGTTTGTGGACCTATGTATTGTTCTTATGCTTAAATAAATACAAAATTATAAAATATTTGAGTGTTTATTTTAATCTCCTTTCAATTATTAAATACTAGTGGACTTAAGGGGAAGGGGCATTGGTGATTTCTTCCTATCTTATTTTAAATTAATTAGTAAGTAGGGATAGTACAGTACTTTGCAGGTTTCATCAGAGTTCACGGATAATTAGTTGGTGTATTTTTTCCTCTAAGATATGAGCATGGGATGCTCATAAACATTTTAAGAAACTTATAAATATACTTTTTAAACTAATAAGTGAATAAACTAAATAAGTATTCAAATATGAGATATTAATACAAACTGTTCTAAGCTATACAATTAAAAAGTATAATATCCAATATTATGAGTTAGCAGTCCAAAAATATTATAAAAGTATAAAAAATGTTCCGTAATCACAAAATATTTTTGGTTACTCTTACCTCACATATCTATATATTTTTTTTGCTATCTCTTGCATTTTTTGTTTTCTGTCATACAGAACCCTTTTGTCCCCTACTTCTACTCATCAGTTTTTTTTTTTTTACATATAAATAGAGAATATAAATACCAGCACATGGGAAATCTGCTTACTTTACACAGCCCCTGAGTGACGGACTTTATTTCATTTGAGGCCCTTGGGCCTTGGTCTCTCGGCATTTGCCGACCTACCCAGTCGGCACTGCGTAGGATATCTGCTTAGTTTACGCAGCCCCTCTGTACCGTCTCTTCATTAAATCCTTACCCCTTCTAGACCTACCATTTATAACATAACCTTCCAGTCCATTGAAAATCTTTCAGCTCTCCCAGAAACCTCCCTGGTATGTACTTCGTAATATTTATCATTATTTATACAGCTTTCTTCTCTCTGTTATTTCCCGCTACCCCTTCGATTCAAATTGTTTTTTCTCCTATTAATTGTTTAGAAATATGCTAAACTTACTGACTTTTGTTAATCATGAAAGTATCTATTAATTATGTTCTATGGGAACTTGTTTCTGTAATCATTTCTTTTATGTTTATCGTCGGCCGGCATTCGTGAAACAAGTAGGTATGTAGCATTTTCAAGTATTTGACTCTGAAAGTTTAAGTGATGACAAGAGTTTGTATTTCCATGCCCTGTTAATAATTATCTTCTATGTAGGAGTAACTAATTATAAATTTGATCCTTTATTTAATTAATTCTAATGCTGTTGCCATAAATTAATAATTGTTTCTCATAGTAAGCATTTTCTCACCATACGAGTACAAATACTGCCAATTTCGTCTTGGTTACATGTAGGTACTCTGAGAGAATATAGACTATTTCTATGCCCAACACTCATGAAGCTATTGTTCTTTTTGAACTGAATGAGTCTTTTTAGCAGATTTCCATTAAGGGGGGTCATCCTACCTAGATAACGAAAATGAGGTCCGTTCAAAACTGTGTGTATGCGTGTGAATATATATATATATATATATATATATATATATATATATACATATATCTGTTACCGCTCTAGCGGTCGCAATAATTGTTTAATCGTTACCGAAGTCGATATTTAGTCGTTTTATGTAAAAATAATGATCAAGTTCATTAACGGCTGAAATCGAATCAGGGGGAGGGGGGGGGGTTCCCACTAACAGTGGGGAGAATTTTGAAAATTTCGAAATATCTCCGTTACTATACGTCGGATCGAAAAAATGTATAGAACCAATCTTATAGCAAATTAAATGTTCTATAAATATTGTTAGGGGCTCAGGTTAGCCATGCGAGTTAAAGCGTTGACCTTAATCTCACATGGTAAACCTAAAGTGGCGAGTTCGATTCTCGCCTGGGCAAAGGAAATTATTTAATGACGAAATTCATTAAATAACATCCTAAGTCCCATCCTTGCTAGAAAAGGGTGGTAACCTGTAGATAACCCGTCCCAATTAGCCTGAGTTTCAAAGAGTGGACTTCAATAAATAATAATAATAAATATTGTTATACATTTATTTCCTATCTTGAATATTAAACCAGATATTTGCATTTTTCAGCCTTCAGCAAACCCCTACTTCTACACATGTTACATAAACAATACTCGGTTATGTAATAAACCACGTAATTCGAAGATTTAATACCAAATATTGTTTTTAAGAGACATTTATTATACGGGATACATGCAAATATGTTCTGGGCACTCCCCCCCCCCCCCGTTCTTAAGTTATTGGACTACTTAAATTTGATTGATTGAGATAATAATTATTCTGATTCATTATAAATTACTAGATATAGTAAATAGTTTTCAATCAAATTAATACGTTATATTCAGATATATTACAATTGTTTTTCTTCCTGGTAAGAAGTTGGCAGAACTGTTTTTTACATTTGAGATGCTTTCCGTCGGGAGGTTTCATATCATCGTTTATTTACTTATTATTCATGGTGGTGTTGTGTTAGCGGTATGTAGATTTATCTATTGTTAAATTTCACGCGGGAAATATGCTTAGTTTACGCAGCCCCTGCGAGGCGGACTTTTTATGTTTGATTGTGTAGTGTTAATTGTTTATTTTTGTTGTTGTCATTGGTTTTTAATATTATCTAGTTTGTTAAAAGCATTTGACTGTCTGTGTGTTGTAGAATGAAACTGTTTAGAACCAAGACCTCATTACAAGTTAAGATTTCAGATATATTTAAATAATTTAAACGCCTAGCGTTTGTAACGTGTTTAACATTGGGCTAATCGTTTGTTAGGATATAGATGTATTTAATTAAATGAAAAAAAGGCTAATCAAGATTGATGAATATGACCCATTGTGCCTATGATATTGAAAAAATGACTAAAAATATAGTTTTTTTGCTCTGGAATTCATGTGGCTTTAACAGCCTGTTAAATGTATTTAGAACTTCACCTCTCTACAGTATGTCAGATATTGCTTTTATGATTCATAGAACATAAACGACTTATTGTTTACCTCGGATTTGCTGTATAAAGTTTCCTCAGGCGAGGAAATCCAATTTTGAAGACTAATTTACTAATTTGCAAACCTAATGCTTGTGGTTATTCGAGGGTGAATGTATCTTGTGGAGTTTCTGAGTTATTTAGCCCAACCAAGACAAGTTTAGTTCTCTGCGTGACGAAAGTTTTTAGTCGCATGACTACACAAACGAAGTCAAATTGGGTTATTTATCCTACTCAACTTATGTTTTTACCCTGTAAAATCGCGGAATCCGAGTTATTAGACATTAGACATGTGCGCGATTTCAGAGCGTACATTCCGTCTGTTATATTCTTCAATTAATTTCATTTCCTGTTATTATTTAACAATCATCTCTATAAGGATCAATAAAAAGTCCTTGTCCTCTACTATTGCTTTTAATTTTATGCAGAATGCACCTTCGGAGTCAGCGCTCCATCGTCAGGGCCTGCTGACAAACAGAAACCTTAAGTCTATCTAACAATCATGGCAACAGTGTAAAAAACAGTCACAAAACAAAAACATAAAATAGATACATTAAATCCAAAATAAATCCAGGATAAAACCATTAGAAAATTTAATAAAATTAAAAAGTTAAAAACGATAAGCGTATGTTAAAGATAAAATTTAAAGCCTATAAACTATAAGTTAAAAAACAAAACAAATTACAGTTAGGAAAACTATATTAACGTATCACAGTGGGGAGAAACACTGAAATGCACAACAGAGAACCTGTAATGCTAGAGTCGTTAAGGATTTATTTTGGTTTTAATGTTTCTATTTTTTGTTTTTGTTTTGTTACCTGTTTTACACTTTTGGCGATGCTATGATTGTTAGATAGACTTAAGGTTTTTGTTTGTCAGCAGGCACTGACGATGGAACGCTGACTCCGAAAGTTCACTCTGCATAAAATTAAAAACAATAGTATAGGACAAGGCCCTTTTAGTAGTCCTTATCAATTGGTTTCTCTACCATCCAGCATATTCCAGAGAAATCATCCCTATATTCATGTTTTTCTTGTTGGTAAATTAAAAAAAAGCATGAAAAAAAAACACACAATTGGACACTTTATTAGCATATTTGAAACAACGTCTATACCAACTCATGATGATCATTCTCTTCCTATTCCTGAGATTATAGTCATAATGGTATAATTCCAACACTGTTTTTAAAGGTTTAATTACAACACTAATGCAAAATGACATTTAAGTTAATGGGCGTGGTTACAAGAGATTTATTCCGATTTAAATTGCTTGAATTGTGCGACAAATAAATAGTTGATTTTTGTTTAATACCTTTGTATTGCATTCAATTTGCCTCCAGAGCTCTAGAGTTAATTTACCTGGAAATAGCTCCATTAAAAGGCTTAATATCAGGGGCATTCCTCCAACTTATTGTTTTAAGTCAAGACAAAGTTGGCCACTTAAGACGGAAAGTTTATCCTCGTTATTTACATGATAAATTTTCCACTTAAGGTATTAAATGGTTTCGACATTGGTTCGTCTTATTTAAATTCTTTTGACTGAGATGAAAGACAAAAAAATTTAATATATGATTAAATTTTAATCCAATAGGAATACTGCAATACATTTCAGTTCAACCACGACAGCCTTGACGTAATGTAGATTAATATTTTTCATGAACCTTATTCCTCTTCCATCGGATAGTTTCAGATTTCCTAACCCTTATTTTATTTTTTTCCATGAACCCATCCCCTCACCCATTCTATGCACTCCAGATTCGTATCTTTTGTCCAATTTATTTTCTTGCATATTCACACATAACTTTTCTTAATTCTATTGTTGTGATACTGTAGCAAACATTTGAGGCCGTTATAACATGATCTACAATCCTACCTTTTAATGCGCAACCACAAACATAAATATTTCGAGGAAAGCGCATCATTTTCTGGAGTAAAACTCTTTAACGCTCTGCCCGAATTTATCAAAGAATGGATAACGGATGTTTTTATACACAAGATGAATACCTTCAAAAGTGTTCAATTATTAAATATTTGTTGTAAAATAATTTGTGGTCAGGTACATTGTCTCTATAAGGTGGGCCAAGTTTCTCATCAATTATAAAGCTTGTTGTCCTTTAATGCAAATTTATTATGCCAACAAATAAAATAATGTATGTATTAGAGTTTATTAAAAGTGTACATATTTATAGATGCATTAAGATTGTTAATGAAACTAATTTATTGCATATAATTATTTAAATTGATAAAATTTTTACTACGTATTCTTAGAATTTGATCTAGTTTTTTTAACGAATATATTATACAAGTATAAATATAATTCCAATAATTTGTAAAGAATTTAATTGACATAATATTAGAAAATTGTTTCTAGAAAAAAAAATGTTGTATCCTATTATGTCATGATAACTTTTAATGGAAATAAACATATTTCATTTCATTTTAAGCTGGAATCCGATTCCTATTTGCTCATTAATCTGATTTGCACTGTAGCAAAAGGATTATGTTTTTCAGCACCCTTCATGCATATCGATGCTTTCAGCAATCAGTTAAGCATTGTCAGATTTATTTTGCAAATTTCCTAACTGAAATACAAATGGATATCATTGGCTTACTGAGCATTCGTTGACGTGGTGACTGTTATTATGTCAATCATAAATTCAACAGTTATTACGAAAAAGAATAATTTTTTTTCGCCCCATAACATCAGAGTTTTTTGTGATTGTACATTTTATTATATTTTTAAACCCCCACTCCCTCTGGAGTTATTCCTGTCATTAATGTTTTTGATTTAATTTAACATGAAACGTTTAAACGTCGATTACAGGAAAGATCAAATTTATTTGAAGCCGCCAGAGGCAAATATAAATTTAATACATATTCCATCCCTGCTGAGGGACAAATTGAGTTCACCACTTAGCAACCTGAGTGGTTAGATTCGTGGTGGAGTAGCAGGTGTATGCTGTCATATAGGTGACAGCCTCCTTTCAAACAGGGTTTCATACAGGTTTTTTTGGCACAAAATTTGTGAAACGTGTATTTTATAAATAGAGAAATTTATTATTATTTATTAACGTCCTCTTTTTCCTACTATGGATAATTGGGATGCGTTATTTACAGGTAACCTCCCTTTTCTAGTTAGTGATTTCGTCACTAAATAAATTCCTATTTGCCCAAGCGGGAATTGAATTCGCGACTCTAGATATTTGACTGGCCTTTGCAAACTTATGTGGTTTTCAAAATCAAATAAAACAAAATTCCTTTTTTATACTTCTTCAATTGATTCTCTTAAAACAAAATTTGTTCCGCGGATTCTTCCATTTTTTTTCAAGGCGATCACTTAAACAATCCTACCTTCAACGGTCTCTGTGAAACTGCCATAAGTGAATATTGTAGCGACTATTCGTTATCTTGCCACTAGCTCTCCGTGTTATCTTTTGTTAAGCTTTTTTTCTAAACATTTGTTATAATTTACTGACGCTTTATTATTTTTGGTACAATTCGTAAATTTAAAGCATGTATTAAGATAATCGGCAAAAGCTGTGTAGCATATTCATAAATATTCAAGTAATTTTAGATGCTTTGGCAGGCAATAACACTTTCTGTGGACTAACATTCAATAACGAATACGCTTATTTATTTTATCTGTGCTATTAAGAAAGCCAGATTGGTTTGGCTAAGGACCAAGAAATATTTGTGTGTTTGTGTTTGGGTTTGAATGTATGTACGTATATGTATACAATTTTGCATGTTCAATACCTCGGTATACTTGAACAGCAGTAAACAAAATGTAAATATAAACAAGAAATCTCCATGAACCACAGACGAGATTGATAAACCCAAGTGACAGACCCATTGATAAACAAATAACAGTGAAACATGACGGTACCATGCTACTGTGTGAATAATACGAATTACTTATGTCCTATTTCGTAATTATATATTGTCCTTGAAGATTTGAATATTTTCAGTAAAACTCCTTGAGCCCTTAGAGATTTATTCCTAAGATTCTTCAATCCGAATTTTTAGTAATTTTGTCTGCATTGCACACACACACACACACACACACACACCAATATATATTATTATTATTATTATATTATAATTTTGAAAGGGCTAACCAATGACGGAAGTTATCGTTATTCATTTATGTCACTTCTATTTGCGTAAATATTTTTGAATAGTTCAGACCCTTAGGAGGATGATTAGGGGTGGTTATCTAATGTTTCTTAGATTCCGATGGTGTTTGCTTTGCAGTCTTTCTAAGTGCTAATCTGGAAATGCCTGAATTGCTACTTAGTTTTCTTAAGTCAACAGCTTCTAAATAATCCGTAATTTCTACATTAGTGCTCCTCTCCAGGCAGGAAGGAGATTTATCATATGGAAAGACAACCGTGTCTTTAAATGTCAGGGTCCCTCTAATTATTAAACAATGAAACTAGGAGTTAATTGTATAGCTCTTTGAGGGGCTCTTCTATGGGACATGCTGTATTCAACCCTCCGTGTTTCTTTAAACATATTTAAATTATTGGTAATTTAAAAAAAAAATCGTAATTCAGTTTCTTTTATTTTTTGGTTTTTCCATCATGTACTATATAGTAGACACACAACGAGTTTCTAATGAGCTAATGTAATTGATAAACATGTTCAGTGAATAGGTCATTACAAAATCCACTTAGAGAAGACAAACAGCAATTAGTCGTTGAATTGTGGTTGGTTGGAGCTGCTATAGATGGAGCCACTAATAGCTGCCCGTGGCCTGCTTCATTAGGTCCTTAAGGATCCATTCACCATCTCTACCTTTTCATTCTTACTCTGAATGTACGTCACACAGGTTAATCTGCAAATTCCTGTAATTAAAGCTTGTCAACAGCTTGGAGTCTACCGGCGTTCATAGTACCTGTGTTTTGACTTTCTTTGTAAGTTGCTTGGTGACCGAAATAAACTAAATTCTATATGTCCAAAATTGGAAGTTCCTTTGAACACCTACACTCAAGCGTATCGGCTCATGCCCTATAACAACAATAAATGTAATGCTGAAATGTTGATCCATCTTCAATGAACATTAAACAAAAATATTAAAAAACCCAATTTCTCCAAGCAATCTCTACCCTGTCAAGAGACCTCCTATGGTGCTGCCATTTCTGGGCCATCCTGTGAACCACCAGCAGCTAAGCCTTGGTGGACTCGGACCAGTAGACCAGATGCAGTTCAAAACTAGTTGTGAAATGGCCTAAGCAGTCAGGCTATAGTTTTATGAGTGCGCACGTATTGACAATTGAAGTACTTTGTTTTTTTGTGTTAATATGACCCACCAACGTGGCTGAGTGGCTAGCCTTCGGGCAAGGCAGGTGGTAGGAGAGAAAACAACCTGAGGGAAGAAATAAACTAGCAACCCTTCAATGTGGTAAACACCAACATTTTAAAGGATCAGGAGCCAGGTACAATAACCCAACATTTTCAACATCAGAAGGATCATTTCCATAGACGTATTTATTTTACCACACTTTCCCCATTATACAGTCCACTAGCATATAACCAGCATTCACATAACCCCAGAGTGGACAGGTAATATTCATTTCCAAATTAAATACCCTACACAATCAACAGGTGTATAGTGAAGATTTATTATATTTTTAGTAATAGTGCCTAATTATAATAATTTTATAATTATAAAAGTCCATAATTACGCTAGAGAGCTTTTAACTAACATTTCTATTTTAAAATTGCACGACGACGATCTTCTCGGTTGAAAGAGCCCTTAAGAGTTGGACATTTTAAATTATGACCAAATATTATTTACGTATGTTACATACTGCCTACTATTTAATGGTAATGAGTGGTGTAGGTTCATTTTTAGGTACCTGGTTGTTTTAATTAAATGACCAGCCATCACTGCTAATAGTTGTTTTCTCTTCTGTGGAGCACCCTCTGAAAATGAAACCCTACAAGATGTTCCTGGAGTTAAAACTCCATCACTCGTGCCAATATAGAAAGCACGAGAGATGGAGGAGTAATTCCTTGCAAGTGAGATCTACAGTTGAGAAAATTAATATTACCAGTAGACTCTTCCACGGGTGCTGGGCGATAGCGGAGCTCAACAAACTAGGCAAGTATTCCTACACAATACGTTTATTAAGACAGTCTTAATAAACCTATTGTGAAACAACTCATGCCTAATTGGTTCACCCCCACAAATTTTCAGTGGAGGTTTGTCTTTTAATGCTAACACCCGATTATGTTCTGGTCTATTACAATATAATTGTAAGATTAATAAAAATGTCATTTTGGTTTTTAGCCGTAGTGAAGGCGTGGTTTTTACTCTAATAGCAAGGTTATTTGCTTAAAAAATATTTGTTAGGGAATTCGGGTTGTTTACTTAAGACAACTTTGTAATACATTTATTCATTTGTTAGAATTCAAGAATGCCTCGTAGAACCACTGTATTTTATGGTATGTTTTATTATTTCAAATCCATAAAACATATTATGAACACAAATTTCATCCTGATTTATGCTTATATCATTACCGTGAAGTCCAAAAACATTACCTGGCTTTAATTCCACATGGTAACCTTGAGTGGCTAGTTCGATTCCGGCCTGGGAAAATAGGAATTTATTTCATGATAAATTCATTAAATAAAATCCTTAGTCCCACCCTGGCTAGAAAAGGGTGGTAAAATGTAGGATAACCCGTCCCAATCAGCCATACTAGAGGAAGTGGAGTTTACAGGACTTTTTGCTTAACAGATAACGAATTATCATGAATTTTTATTTTAGATTTTCCTTACAATACCAATGTCATAATTATTAAATCTGTGATACACCTACAATTGTAGCAGATTTCCTTCAAGAGAAATCAATTATTGAGCTTGTACTGATGACGGCATTTTAAATTTCTTCAAATGGTCATTGAGCATACTTTGTTGATGACGAAAATGACGCCAGTTCAAAATTGTATATATATATATATATATATATATATATATATATATATACATATATATACACTCAACCGCAAAAAAAACCGTACACTTCATATTTGTCGTATTAAAAGCTAATTTTCAGCAATTTTCTTTATGTGGGTATTCTAGTTATTACAGAGAATTTAGAGTCTAAGTCCATTGAACTAATCCCTTCAGGATTAGTAAACAATTAGATAAAACTCAAATTAGATTTATTTGTCGTGAAGTTGATCTATTCTAAACTGTAAGTAGTTTTTCGCATATTTAAACATCTTTAATTATTAACCAAGCATTTTCTTTAATTAATGTTTTATTTTTATTTCGGTCCAGAATAATGGGTCTTTCAAACTTAGATGGAAGGCCGGAGCTTACGTTACATTGCCGAAACGCTTGGGGTAGCGAAGTCTACCATTCACTGTAATAAAAATGAAGAATAATTTTTTTTTTAAATGTGTTAATTTATCTTTTTTTTTTTTTTTTTTTTGTATTTTTTTGTAAATAATCAATAAAAATTATTCTCTTTTGGCAGATTTTGTTTAAATAACCTATAGGTTAACCAATTATTTTAATTAAAAAGATTAATATACATATATATTAAGTATTTAACAAAATTATAAGACTAAATCTAAGTGTCCGGTTTTTTTCCGGTTGAGTGTATATGCATAAGCATGTTACCGCTCTATAGGTAGTAATTTTTGTTTAATGGTTTCGTAATTCGATATTTATGTGTTCCATGTAAAATGAATGATCCTACATATTAGCAACAAGCCAATAAAACACAAAGGCTCTTGTCTTATGTTTTTTTTTACCCACGAAACACCTACTCAAAGGAATTTCACCCACGCAAATAAAACTATTAATAATTATGAACATATGATAAAGTTGTGAGTTCTGTTCATCAGACGTAGGTGAGCGTTCAGATCCGGATCGTCTAGAACTTGGCGCACTAAAACTCAGCTACAAGTGGCCTATTTCAAAGGAAGAAATGACTTATTTTAATGTTTTTTTAATTACAGGCTATTGAAGTATCATGTGCAGGGTTTATTGTAATTCATGTGTACTTTAGCCATATAATTAGCATGAAATGAACATTCAGCATGTTCATTTCAGGGTAGTACCTGTATGTCCTTTATTCAGTGAATATAATTTTACATTCGATTAATTTTAGGTTAGTGGTCTGTCAAGTCTACATCGTGGTGCAGAAATTAGTTTCACTTATTACTTGTAAGTAATTTTGTTATCCGAAATTAGTAGTCAGCTATCCTATTTATTTTCACTTTTGTATGAAAATTGTGTTTGTAGTAAATGATTACCTTTAACTACCGGGGGATGTATGTCTCAAGTATTAGTTATTCAAGGAAGCTAAACTCATACAAAGAAATCAGCTGTGGTAGTTTGAGTAGAATCAAGTGAAATGGAATGGCAAGACAAACAGAGGCACCCCTTTGAAGTTGTTCCGCTGGCGGAGATAGTGTTGGAATTAGTTGTTGACAGACTGATGGCGAAGTTAGTGCTTCTGTCACTTCATCAGTCACATAATTCACAGCCGAGCAGTCACAAGTAATGGCAGTATACACCCGATCGATACACGTTAATATTAGTATTTATTTAAAAGCTCTAAATTACATTTACATTTAGTCCTTCAGGCTTTAGCGTTAACTAAGCAGAATTGCTGCATCCAATTCGACAATGAAGCTTTATAAATATACAAATGTCTCCCTCAAGTGAAAGTACAATTCGGCAATTGGGACATTGTACAGTATCAAAATATTACTCACATCTCTCTTTGGAATAAAACATATGTCTCTTAACGCTCTAGCGTTCGCGATTGTTTGAACGTTACCAAATATTTAAACTTTTATGTAAAATTAAATATTAAGTTCATTAATGGTTACTCTGCTTAAATAAAAAATATCTGAATTACACCCAACATAACACCGACATTTATGGGCTTTCTAAGGACCAGCCTCTAAAATATCTTGGCCTGGAAATGGATACTAACCTGACATACAGACTTAATATGCCAGCCTACGTTGTATGGTAAACATATTTCATAATCCTACACCTATAAATAATTTCTTGAGTAATAATATAACAGGGTATTTATGTAACACGAGTAGAAGTGGGGGTTTACTAAAGGCTGAAAACTGAAAAATGCAAATATCTTGGTTAATATTCAAGATAATAAATGTATGTAGAGAATAAATGTATATAACAATATTTATAGTACATTTAATTTGCTATAAGATTCATTCTATACACCTTTTTTTCGATCAGACGTATAGTAACGGAGATATTTCGAATTTTCAAAATTCTCCCCCTCCCTCTGGTCTGATTTAAGCCGTTAACGATCTTGAACTTTCTTTTTACATAAAACCACTAAATATTGAGTATGGTAGCGATCAAACAAAAATTGCGACTGCTAGAGTGGTAACAGACAAATACTTAGATATATATATATATATATATATATATATATATATATATATATATATATGTGTGTGTGTGTGTGTGTGTGTGTGTGTGTGTGTGTGTGTGTGTGTGTGGAGAGAGAGTTTTGAACGGACCTCATTTTCGTCATCTACTTGGTAAGATCGATGGACATTTGTAGAAAAATCTCGAAAATTGCGTCATAAGTACGATCTGAATAGTTGATTTTCCTTAAGAGAAAATCTCCTAAAAAAAATATTAAAAATAAGATTAAACTTCAGGCAAGCCAGGGTTAATCTCATTAATCCAGCTTACTGGATGACCTGGAAGCTATGGATCACCCTCTACTCCAGGAATAACCCGAGTCATGTCACGAATACAACCCACATCCTCCAGACTATGGGGATAGGGCTGCACTACCTGCTGAACCCTTTGTAAATGTAGGGGTGATTCGTAAGAAATGCCAACCTTGTCATGAAGCAAGAAAAGAGGAATATATCTGTAAGATATGTGATACCTATTTATTTCCAGAGCAATGTGATTTTATCTGTGTTGTTACCAAATGGGATTACTAATCAAGACTGGTAGCTTGTAGAATTTCACCTCGTTTAGTGCATTGTAGGCACTAGGAGTAGTATACCAGGTTTTATTGCTTCAACTATTTTTTAAAAACAAATGTCTATTATTTTCTGACTTAGTAATTGTATTTGTACTACTTGTACTGATTTGAATAAGTTTTTATTTTACGGCTACTTTATATGAAATAAACGAAACACTGATTTAAAATGTATTATAAGTAAGTGTTGCTTTTTTGTTGAAACAAACATTGAAACCCTTAGAATGAGCTTCTACTATTTATAATATAACCTATTTATAATATAAGTGCCGAGCTCATTCCAGTAACTTTCAAGTCGTGCTAACTCGAGAGTTAATAATGATAGATGGAATTGATAATTTTTAAATTTTACAAAAACAATTTCGACAGATTTAACTTGCATGGTTTATGTCTGATTAGTTAAAAGAATTTCTTATGCCAAGGTAATCATGGTTTATTAATATTTTAGCACCCTCTTTAGTATGGGCTTAGTTTTAATATGTAATCACCCAATGGTAGTTTAGTAAGTATGCTGCTTTTCTGTTAGGTTACTCATATATGAGTTACTTTAAAAACAATTACTCGCATCACAAATGTTTGAAGAATTATAGTCACATGACATAGGTGTGTCAGGAGCAGAAGGACTGAGAAATTAATTGTAATTAAGTGTCTCCTTTCGCCTGTGATTAGTCACTTTGCCTGTGAATTAATCCTTCATGGGGCACCGCTCGGGCTAGGCGGGGCTTTTTGTGCCCAAGATAAAGGCACTGTTTAAGTTGAGTATTAACGTCATCAAGAGTGTAATTGACATAACTTAATGCCCCGGAGACAAGTGGGATTGATGGAGAGTGTTTTGACGGTGGTGGAAGAAGCCTGGAGCGCCATCTGTCAGTGTCAGCTCTAATGAAGAGAGGCGTCTCTCAGCTACTCTCATTTCAGGGCTTGTTTGTTCTTATCTTAGGTTCCCACACCAATAATATACACGTTCCTGATAACTCCCACCTGACATCAGTCACTGGAAATTGGCTCTAGTCATGAAACAGGGCGTTACTTCCATCTGGGACGTTCGAATGCTGCTAGTTGATTGGATTTAATAATTCAATAAAGAAACAAATACTTTTACAGTATCTACCATATTCGTCCTTAGGTTTTCCCTTATAAATACCTTCTACCTATTAAGTTTAAATTGTTTCAGAATTTATGAAGTATTTAAAGTGGTAGGGGGCGGGGGTATTCCATTTTAAGGTTTTAGTTATTTTATGAAGGTAGATTATTTATCGAGCACTTACCGTAAGCTAAAAATAAGCTATTATCATAGGGCTACTTTTCATTTTGATGCCCGTAGATTACTGAATATTATTCCATCCTATGTATAATATATACGCACGCTTGTGTGTGTGTGTGTGTGTGTGTGTTTGCTTCATATAACGTTATAACTTTCAAACGGGATGCCAGTTATTTCTGGAGTGAAGTTATTCAGCTAAATGTTAAGACGGGGAGGAGAGTTTAGAGTGGAGCAAAAATAATAATTTCTGCGTGAGTAGTGGATAGTACTGAAAATTTCTATATTTACATTAAGTGCGAAATACAACCTTCCACAAAAAATACATTTAACAAAATAATATTGTTTGTGTGTAGACAGGGAACGGATGATAGAGCTTTTTCTCTGAAAGACATATGTCCCTATTAAATATATTGTTTATTGAAAGAAGGCCTGCTTTTGTGTTTTTTACTTGAATTTCACCTTCCACCGTCCAGTACATCTTAACAACAAATGAATATCTATATTGTAGAATAGAAGTGAAAAAAAAAAAGAGTTTAAATCATTTCCAGTTTCCACTCATTTCGACGTACTTCATAAACATGAAAATAGCATGAATAGGGCACTGTTGGAGAGCGCTAATTAATAATCAGGTAATTGGGCGAAATTTGCCCTGGCATTCAATTTGTGTTTGGCTCTGAATGATAAAAATCTTTTTGTAAGGCAATGAGAGTATCACGCGCAACCTGTTAATCAGTGGATCTTAATCAGTGTGCCTCTGCATCACATGTGCTCAGAGCACGCTATTCCATTTGTATCATTTACATATCAAATTATACCATAAACTGTCTCAGCTTTAAATTAGTTTGGAAGAGTTATGTGAGAGAAAATATCGTCAACAACTGTTTAATGGTTTTTTTTTTCCTTCTTTGCATTTTTTTTACTGCATATTATTCTTCGGAATCGATTAGAATGCCTATTTCCATAAATAAATCACTTCCTTTTAGCGTTATTTCTCCTTAGGGTGCCTTTTTACCAGGATATAATCTAGTTGGTAACATCATTTATTGTTCATTACACAACATAAACACTGTATTCAAATGCGTGTGCCATTACAAGCTTCGTCCACCATTTTAGCAGATTTCCCTTACGGAAAATCAGTTATTGAGGCCGTACTCATGACGCGATTTTCGAAATTTTTCTTCAAATGTCCATCGATCCTACCCAGGAGATGACGAAAATGAGGTCCATTCCAAACTATATGTAAATATATTTGTCAGTTACCGCTCTAGCGGTCGCAATTTTTGGTCTTATCGTTACCAAACTTGATATATAATCGTTTTATACAAAAAGAAAGATCAAATTCGTTGACGGCTGAAATCGGACCAGGGGGATGGTGGGTTGAATTTCGATGAGGGAGAGAATTTCGAAAATTCTTAATATCTCCGTTATTATGAGTCTTATCGAAAAAATGTATAGAACGGATCTAATTGCAAATGTAATGTTCTATAAATGTTGTTATGTACATTATTTCACTATCTCGATTATTTACTGAGATATTTGCATTTTATAGTTTTCGGTCTTCAGTAAAGCCCCACTCCTACACATTTCATATTTTCAATATTCTATTATTATTATGTTATGAAGCACTTTATTTGGAGCTTAAATACAAAATATTGTTCTCATTGAACTTTTAAATTTGAGATAAATGCAAATACATGGCGCACGTGGGAAATATGCTTAGTTAACGCAGCCCCTGCGTGACGGACGTTTAGCTGATTTCCCTTATTGAGGTCGTGGTCATGACGCGATTTTTGATTTTTTTCTTCAAATGTCCATCAATCCTACCTAGGAGATAAAAATGAGGTCCGTTGAAAACTGTGTGTATATATATATATATATATATATATATATCTATATATATATATATATATATATATATATATTGGTCTGTTACCGCTCTAGCGGTCGCAATTATTGTTTAATCATTACCAAACTCGATATATAGTTGTTTCATGTAAAAAGAAAAATCAAATTCGTTAACGGCTGAAATCGGACCAGGGGGAGGGGGGTTTAGAGGGCAAGGCTCTATTGTATTTTCAATCACAACCTAGTGCTCGCCAATTGGCTAACTGTCAATCTCAACCACCTCTAACGTTTAACCTTTGGTCCGCATACTCTTTAGCAAGCTCACTTGTCTTGTGAAACCTATTTAACTGAAGTTCTTCCAGTATTTATGCCATGCCGTTGAATGTTCTGGTAAACTCTAATCCCATTGCTCATATATGCCATCCCTAAGATATTCTTTATTGTCCTCCGATGGTGCAGTTATGATTAACATTACCAACTCTCCTTTATTCTTAGCACTATAATTCGATGTAAAACCGTTTTAGTTCGTTTAGGTAGGAAGTCTGTATCTAGTTTCATTCCCGTAAATGGCCAAATTAGTGTACTGAAGGAGAATACATGGTAAACAAGTTTGAAGAACAATTAGCAAATTTTCCTCTAAATATATTGCCTTCATTCCTGTCTCAAGAAGATAAACTCATAAAATGATAGTATAAGGTTCAAATTCTACCTAAACGTTTAAAATCCTGTACTTGTATACCTCGAATCGCACACATTAATTAATAATAATAATATTGATTAATTAATATAATAAAATAATACATTATAAACTATACATCATAAACAGTCTAGTTTATACATCATAAACTATGGAATTTATTATTTATATTAACGGTCTGGCTTTAATGGCCATAAGGGTTGACACGCCACAAACAAAAAAAAACAAAAAAAATTAAAGATTTTCTTTTCAAAACCTTTAGAAATATTCTTATTTGCTAATAAACAACTTGATTTAAATGTTTGTGTCTTCTCTTTTCTTGTTCAAGATATTTTAATTGCAATTATTGAGCAAGTTTTGTAGAAGTAAATCCCTTTTCCTTATTTTTTTTTTTGATTTATTTAATTTTTCTTCCCCCCCCCCTTCTATAGTTACATTTCAATGACAATTTAATAATGAGTAAATCGCCTTCGTTGCGGAACTCATTTACATAAATAAATATAAATTGTGGAAGTAAAATATTTAAGAGGTAAATGCTAATTTTAAAAATTCTCTTTATTTGTTTCTAGTGTCACGAATTTTTGAGAATGTATTGCTACTAATAGAAATACGAGAATAAAGGGTAACAAAGGAATGTTTCAGTTAAGGCACTTTTGAATGTGTAATGTCATCCTGGAAGTATGAAGAAAGAAAATAAATAAAAGGTTCCAGGAAAAATACGCAGTTGGCTTTCTGGGGTAGTTAAAGCAGGTAAAATTGAACTAAATCGTTCTCAATCAATTTAGATTGCCAATAAACGTCAACGCTCCTCATCACTTTCATTATCGACAAAATTATCAAAATAATTGAGGTTCAAAGCTACCCTTGATTAACTCAGAAGGTATTAGAAAATTGATTGAAGGATGTTTCTAAAACATATTTACCGTCGTTTTTCACTGCCTTAAACATGGAATCAACAGATCTCTTGACATCTAAATGTTTTCGAGATATTCTGCTTGAGGTCGTCCTATTTAGACCCACTCACTCACGCGCGCGCACACACACCTATATATATATATATATATATATATATATATATATTTGTGTGTGTGTAAATGCATTTTAAACAGTTAATAATGCAATCTTTACAATTTTGGTTTTATTTTCTATAATGATTAATTATAATGATGATTACGATATACCTTTCATGCGACATCCTAGGAGATGTAACTTTGGGACTCGTTTAAGTAATAACACATAAATAAATACATAGTAATATATAATCTGAAATAAATAGTATTATACATTGTAATTTCTCATGTACGTAATTGAAAGCAAGCTAAGAAAATATCTATTTGTTGCATAATCGACAGAATTCTCATAAGTTTGACTGAGATGTATTCCATAATGTAAATTCCTGTTCTTAAGTGGGAAATTAAAGATACAGTATTTGTTATATGCTTAATGTACACGATATATTTAATTCTTCATAGTGCAGAAGCAAGGGTCGCCACTAATAACTTTTTTTCCCTTCAAAGATAATACTTCAAATCGACATTGGGATTTCATAAATTAATGTAATTATTTGTTGAAAAGGAGCGCCCCCAGACGAGATGATATGTAGGCCATGAAACGTATAGGACTATTTTGTATAGTCTGTGAGTGGGGGAACTTTTTTATTGGTGAGCCTTGCCACTAAACTAAATTGATTATATGAGAATATAGTGCCGAGAATAAGAAGTATTTATATTTATTGTTTAGGATTCGCTTTTCATTATATTCTCTACAATTTTAATGCATGTATGTATTTTAATTTATTTTACGGAGACATAAGTCCTTTTATATAAACGTATATTTTAGAACTATAACTGTGGACGGTCATTTTTCTAACTGCCTTCGTACTGTGTTCAAAGCAGTTAGAAACATTAATAAAAAACAGTTACTGTTTTAACTCAATTCATTCTGCCATATGAGCTTTCAAGGGGGCGGTTTAACCTTAACCCGAAATGTAGCTAGGTATTGTGGGTTTTGCATATACAACTCCTTGCTTTGGCAAATACAATCTCTTTCATTACTGTCAATACTCATGAATAAATTGCTTCGAGGCTTCTGTTTATAAGAGAAACAGGGGCTGCGTAAACTAAGCAGATTTCCCTCGTGAAGTTTAATAATAGATAAATCTACATACTGATAACACAACACCACCTTTTATATTTTGCGAATAAATACAAACGATAATAACAAATCTTTCCCCTCCAGGCGGACAAACAGGTCTGCCAACCCGACTCTCACCGGAAAGAAAAAGAATTACTGAAATATATCAGAATATAACATATTAATTTGATTGAAAACTATTTACTATATCTAGTACTGTAATTTATAATGAATCAGAATAATTGTTATCTCAATCAATCAGATTTAAGTCGTCATCAGAACATATTTGCATGTATGTCGTATAATAAAAGTCTCTTGAAAACAATATTTTGTATTTAACGTTTGATTAATGTGGTTTATTACATAACCGAGTATTGTTAGTTTTAAATGACTAGTAGCAGGGGTTTACTAAAGGCTGAAAACTATAATATATAAAGTCCAAATATCTCGGTTAATATTCATGATAAAAAAAAAATATGTATAGAATAATATTTATTGACCATTTAAGTTGCAATAAGATGGGTCCTATACAATGTTTCGACCCGACTTATAGTAACACAGATATTTCGAGTTTTCAAAATCCCCTCCTCCCACTGGTTCGAGTTCAGCCATTAACGAACTAGATCTTCCTTTTTACATGAAAAGATTAAATATGGAGTTTGGTAACGATCAAACATACATTTCGACGTGTTCGTTTGTGTGTTTGTGTGTCTGTTAACGCTCTAGTGGTCGCAATTTTTGTTTGATCGTTACCAAACTCTAAATTTAATCTTTTTATGTATAAAGAAAGATCAAGTTCGCTAATGTCTGAAATCGGACCAGTGGGAGGGGGGTTTAGAGCGGATTTTGAAAATTCGAAATATCTCCGTCAATATACGTCGGATCGAAAAATTGTAAATTTTATTGCAAATTAAATGATCTATAAATATTGTTTTATACATATTTTCTGTATCAAGAATATTAACCGAGATATTTAAATTTTATAGTTTTCAACCTTCAGCAATCCCCCACTTCTACTCATGTTAAACTAACAATACTCGGTTATGTAATAAACCATAGTTTTCGAACCTTAAATACTAAATATTTTTCAAGAGATCTTTATTATTCAAATATGGCCTGATGCCCCCCTCTTAAGGTTTTGGACTATTTAAATTTGATTGATTGAGATAAAAATTATTCTGATTTTATTTATATGTCAAAAATTATTGATATGTTATATTCCGCTATATTTCAGTAATTGTTTTTCTTTCCGGTGTGAGTCGGGCTGGCAGACCTGTTTGTTTACATTTCACGCTTCCCGTGAGGAGGGGAACGATTTCTAATTACCGTTGTATATATTTACTTAATATCCAAGGTGGTATTGTGTTACCAGTATGTAGATTTATCTATAATTAGATTTCACGAGGGAAATTTGTTTATTTTACGTCGCCCCTGCGTGACGGACTTTTGTTGAACCACATGAGCATTAGAGGTAGGCATCGGGGTAAGGCCTGCTAGTCAAAGGCATGAATGGGCTGCTGGTCAAGATCCTTGACGTCATGTTACTTCGTCTTTATAAGTGCCATGAACAGTCCAAGGTCCAGTTAAGTTTAAAACTCATTATTTCCACAAGCTGAATAATTAGCTTTTTCAGTCACGTGTAACTACAGTGAGTAATCAGGAATTTTCAGATAGAAGTTATTCAGTCAGTTAGAAGTCATTAGAACGGAACAAGATACGTGGCCTAAAAGAATTTATGAATTATACTTAAGAGACATCAAGAGAGGGAAAGATAATCCCGAGACAAGCTGAAATGAAACACCTTTGTAGTAGAGCCATTTGGAGCAAAGTAACACGACAGTAATAAGAATATGTCTCACCTAAATACTGAATATTTAGAGCACAAATGGTTGCATTTTCTCCAGTCGTGAGCTTCTTGTTCTTCTAGTTCGTTGAGGCGGATTCATGGAGGGAAGGATAGCTAATTCTCATCTGTTCATGGTTGTGTAATGAAGTCAAGGCTATCAAGAAAGCCAAATTAAAAAAAATTATGACGTTTAGCAGATTTCCCTTAAGGGAAAACAGCTATTGAGGTCGTACTCATGACGCAATTTTCGAAAATTTTCTTCAAATGTCCATCGATCCTACCCAGGAGATGACAAAAATGAGGTCCGTTCAAAGTTATATATATATATATATTTGTCTGTTAACGCTCTAGCGGGCAAAAAATTTTGTGTGATCGTTACCAAACTCGATATTTAAACGTTTTATGCAAAAAGACAGATCAAGATCGTTAATGGTTGAAATCGGGCTAGTGGAAGGGGGGGGGGATTTTCGAAAATTCGAAATATCTCCGTTACCATACGTCGTATCAAAAATTTGTATAGAACCAATCTTATTGTAAATTAAATTTACTATAAATATTGTTCCTTACATGTATTCTCTATCTTTGATATTAACCGAGGTATTTGCATTTGTATTAAATTTGGGTCAATAACGGACGACTGAATTTCCCGCCTAAAGCTTGTTCGGCCCTTTGCTGTAACTGTTCGGCTCTCGTAAGGAGATTTCGCTATTGTATAACTCCACATGGAAAAACTGCTTAGTTTACGCAGTCCCTGCGTAACGGACTTTTTACATATCAATTATCAGTTATATTACAGATTGTAATATTCATACTTAATAATAAAGATCGTATATCTTTACCTTCTTATTAAGAAGAGATAAGAAACCATTGAAAAAGTGGTAACGGTGAATATAATTCCTGATTTATGATGATAACAATTAGTTTAAATAAAGGCAACAAAAGAGGCAGGTCTGCTACTGGTGTTTGCTTGCTTATTTACATCCTTTACAGTTCACTTCTGGATCGTTATTTCACCTTCCCGGCTTATTTCCTGAGTTAAATTTTAATTTATTTAGGCTAATAAATGTGTTCAATAGACCTTTAAGTAACTCTTCAGGTCAGGAATACCTTAATGTCTCAAATATAAAGCGCTAGTGTATTTCAGTGTGTTTCAATGAAACTCTAATTGTTTGCCCATGAATCTGCTAATAGGCTAATCCCAAATCCCGCCAGAGCAGGAATGTGGAGGGGTACATTATTTAAATCAACCATTGACAATAGACACCTACCAACGAGATACCACTGGGAGTGTAAGGGCGCTTGCTATGGCTTGTAAAATATTGTTTGTTTCTACTTATGCTGTACCCGCCTGTGTAATATCCTATGGAAATCTGATGCAATGAATTGTTTATCACTGTCATCATTGAGAGCAGATGGCGTTTGACAAACCTCCTTCCTTATCGCTTCCAAAAATTTTCTCTGGGGTCAAAATAAATAAAAGTATCAATATATTCAATATTTTCTATTTAATAATCATATATACTTAATTTGGTATCTTTCAAAACTTATTTGAAAATAAACTCATTTTTATTGGACTATTCTATAATACAAATTATTATCTGTAATGAATAGAATTTCTTGCTCGAAGGGATGTAACGTGATATATTTAGATGAAAAGTCTCAAGTATATATCCAATACTTATTTACAAACGCAAGCACAATACCATTAAATTTGCTGAGAGACATTTTTATTTCATTTCCATGCTATATCGCTCAGTGGATATGAAATAGTCGTCTTGGTGAAATAACTGACTGATAATAGAATGGGAGTGGCATTATATTGAAAAATATTGTCTATGACAGAGTTTTCTTGTCGAAATAATTGTAAAGCTGTTGTTGAACATTGTTGATGAATTATATATTTTTCAGCTTTATACCAAATATGGTATGTATCATTGATTCAATTCGTTGATATCGGCTATCACGTCAGTAAGCCAAAGAATATTTTTATTTAATTTAGTACTCCTATTTCTGTATTGCTAGTTCTTCTGGAAGGGAAGTTTAAAATATGTTTTCTGTATACGCCTTTCACATCTGACGTCATAAGTAGTATGACTCCATCATTCGTCTGACAAAACTTTGCCAGATTAGCATTCTCAAAGGGTATCTTTTTGATAAAATAAGGACAAAGTTAATAATATACGGAATTATAAGGAATAAGTGAATAATGTTCTAAACAGTTTAATTATGAAAAATGATATTATTTTCAGTCCTTGCTGTTAACTTTGACTTCGCATAACCAGTTATATTTTAGATAAATAAGAATAAAAACCCTGGGAGTGAAAATAAATTAAACGACCTATAAAAAAATAAGCGAAATCCAGAAAAAAAAAGTTAAAAGAAAAGGAAACCTCTGTGGAATAAATGCCGTGTAAATGAAAAATTATAATAAATAAAGCGAGAATACATATAAAATTGGCTCTGGTGAGATCAGACTAAAGAAAAATATACAAGAAGAAAAATCTATAAATAAAGTATATCATAATAAATCAGTCTTCTCGACTGCACCAATTGTGCCGAGAAAGAAGACAGGAAGGTGGTGAGAGGCAGAAATAAAGGATAAAAGGAGAAATTCAGAGAGGAATCTGGATATTCTCACCAATCTCCAACAATTGACAATTCCAGCTTGTATCGTCAGGAGTACTAATTTTCACAGAACAGGGAAACGGCCAAACAACTGCAGAATATGTTCAGGGATTACGATGAACTTCTAAGTTAACTGCTCCTCCAGGGTTCTATACAGGAATATAGTTACTAGTTGTCATCAAAGGAACGGATTCCCACACAACGGGAGTTGGTTTCTACGAACAACCGAAACAAGCATCGGGACGCATGAACACACTAAGCAATAACAATATGTCAAACTCCCTCGACCATTGCCTCTGCTGGAATGACGAGTTGAGTAGACAGACGATAGAGCGCGAAGATCTATGGGTATATATGGGAAATAATGATTTACCCCCTTCATTGCGCACCAATAAAATATCTCGAACCTTCCTTTTTATTGAAAATTGATAAAATAATTAGGAGTTGTGTAAAAGAAATATTGAGTTTGCCATCGGATACTCCTAACTATATGTTTTATTCATCACGAAATGTTAGAGGTTTGGGATTCTTTTGTTAGCATATTGGGAAGCTTTCTTGCAACATATAAATGTATGGATGGCCCTTATGAACGACATGAATTTATATGTACTTCAAACGAGAGATTTCACTACTGAAATATCGGACTGCTTAATAGCCCTTGATGTTACAAAAGAGAAGAAGACAAGAACTACGCCATAGATCCTATAACGAGTACTGCTTTTTACTAGCTAAAGGAAAAGGCGTAACGTTCAATGACTGGCAGGCATGTAATTCATAGATTTCTGACAAAAAAGGGCTGCCTTCCTCAGAATGGACAACAGCGGTGAATATGAACGTGAATCTAGTACCAGTTCGCTCTGTCCCAGGAAGGAACCTAGGAAACACCCACTGTAGGCATTGAAGTGAGATCGTAACCCTTCCCCATGTCCTAGGTTCCTGCCAATGGGGTGAGCAGATACTTAATTCACGTCACCCAAAAGGTTCGGACTCAAATTGGTCACCTCTTGAAAAAGAAACCCCCAGATTGGGACATATTCGTAGAGGTGACTTGCAATTCCTCAGACGGCAGACCGAGAAGAACAGATATTGTAGCCATCATGAAAAACGAAAAGAAGGGCTTAATTCTGGATCCTACTGTCCGTTTTGAGATGAACAAAAATCAAGCAGATGAGGTAGACCAAGAGAAGAAAGCAATATACGAACCATGTTGCCTCTATTTCTCTCAAAAATACCAAATCCAAGACTGGACGGTTATAAGACTACTGTTTGGTTCAAGAGTCCTCCATCACAAAACCTTCAAGATATGAATAGAATTTGGGCTGACAAAAGATCATATCAAGGACTTGTCCACACGTATCCTAAAATCATCGATAAGAATTTTGAATCATCATTTACTCGTATATAAAAAAAATAAAGATGATAAATTAAGCTACACTCCCATTTGAGATACCTCCCAAATTTGCTCCATTCAATTTATAAGATTCCAAATTCCCATATACAATATAAACAAAATTAATGTAATTACTAAAATTAAAAACGATTTTAGCTCTTTATCGACCGGGCATCATGATTGTGGCTGCTACTCTAGTGAGACCTCTCGGTTTAGTCGCGCGTGCATTTGCCCCGGCCTAGACCAGAATAGGCTAGCAGTCCATGAGCATTAAAAGCAAAAATGATTAAGTAATGGGATTATCAAAGAAATGGTTTCCATCTTACTTAAACTGCAATGATGTCTGGATTAAACTCCATCAGACCAACCTCATTAAAAGGATTCCTCACATCTCAAATAACGTAGACACGGTCAATCTTTTTTGAGAGAAGCCTGTATTATTTTGAACGCGATAAGACACGTTGTGAAATGAAATACTTTTACTGTGACTCATAACGGAGATAAAAGAAATATCAGTATATCATCCTTAGAAGAATAGGTCCCTACACCCTTTTCCATTAGACGAACAATGTCCTTCCCCCACCCCCGAGCAGGGAGCCAATCCGCTGAGCTTATGGTATAGAATAGAAGGGAGTGAGGCGGGGAGTGGTAGAGAAAGGGTTAGAGCTGTGAAATAACCGCTCTACTTCCCCCATTCCGTTGTGGATTATCCCACTCCACGGGATTTAGGCTTTTCATTTCGTCGGCATTAACTTATCTACCGTTCGCTCTTTATCCTCTCTTTAAACTACAGGCTAACGTTTTGTCGCTTTAATTTGTCTGTTAGCTTCTGACCAACCATCGTTTATTAAGCATCAAGATTTCCAACTATGGTGTTTCATATGTATATTTCCCTGTTACTATGTCAATTTGAACATACATGAAATAAAAAAAAAAATCAATGTATAGACAGACGTTACAATTTTATATATATATATATATATATATATATATATATATATATATATATATAAAATTGTAACGTCTCTCTATACATTAATTTTTTTTTTATTCAAAATTTCACGAAACTTTTTCGTTTCAAATGGAATTGAAACGAGATCAACCATTTTTGGCTTCGGTCTGTTCCTTTGTTTTTCCTTTTCATGCCTAAATGGCTGAACCGTATTTTATGAAATTTGGTAAGTATATAACTTCTAATCTAAACTTAAACTCATGGCTATACTAATAATCTCAGAGACGAATAGGAGTGGGGGTTATAAGGGAGACCTGAAATGAAAAATCGCGATATTTCGTTACCTGTTGTTTTTGCGACAATCGTACATAACAAAAGTTACTTTTGTTATATGCACTTTTGCCGTACAGCAAAGAATAAATTAGGCATACGCTAATAACTATAGAAGGGAACAATAATTTTAAAGGACACAAAAGACTAAACTGAACTGATCTAAACTCCGTATCTGGGTTAGTATTAATGTCTCGTTTGTTATGGCCTTCATTAACATTTTTTTAGGAACAAACAGGAGTGGAGGTGTTAAGGGAGAAACGAAATGAAAAATCATATTTCGTTTCCAATTGGTTTTTGGCAAATGCATGTATACAAATGTTCTTTACACATGGCCAACCTGAGCCCCACTGCGGATAGTGAAGCCTTACATAAATACTTTAATTATTAACATATCCACAGCAACGCCGGGTACTCTTGTATGAACACTAAACACTGAGACGGGGAAATGTATAAATATTGTGCAAAGTATAGACTTGCCAAAAAAAAAAAAATACCATCATCACTCACACACCTTAACCCACATACCTTGTGGTGGGTTTAACCACGTTTTGTTCTGATTTGTAAATCTGAGTGTTACTGATTACGCGTCATAGTTTGATATCGTTTTCCGATGTCCAAACATAGCCATCAATGAAAGAACAAAAGATGACCACTCAGGAAGGAAGACTCCACAATTATGGAGATCCTTTTATTACATAGATATAGAAATGATGTTTGCTGGTTCTTTAATAACTTTGCAAGGACTTTGAATGAGCACAATAAAAAATAGATGGCATATGCAGACCCAACCTCACCTGCGATGATGAGTTAGTTTTGAAAAATAATACTCTATGGTGAAATTTACGTTTCAATAAATATTCTTTATAAAATTTTAAGAGTAACTCCCACCCCCGCCCTCCTTTTTAGTCATATCACTCAACAATAAGCGAGTACCCCATGAAGCGTCTTATTCTCAGTAAAAATTTGTTTTTAATAGATCTTTACTCGATGAGATACATATTCATAGGGGGAAATCTGCTAAAAGCCAGGTTCAGGCAAGGAGGAAGTATTGCCGCCCGTCAAGGCTGAGGTGGTGGGGGAAGGTAAGCTGAGTAGGGGTGGCGGAGTGGGCCTCGGGGAAATCAACCCTTTTCAAAATATGTATGGCTTCATTAATAACTTACTTTCTCAGCCCCATCACCTATTTAAGCAGCTCTCCTATAAATATTTTGAAACTCATTTGATGATATTTCGGCTGAATTAATAATTTAAATATTTTTTATTCAAAAAGCGCGTTTATTTGATTTCCTACTCTTATTACATATTCTTCTACGAGTGATTTATGAACCAACTCACATATTTTTTTAAAATTTATATCAATTAGTTTTTAGGACCCAATAAATCAATATTCCATTCATTTAATAAAGATTTAATCCCCTGATGAGGTGGCAAGACTCCTTTAGGCCAAAAATCAATAAATGAATTTTAATTTATAAAGAGATTTATTTATTGTCCCTACCACCAAATTCAGATTTTATAAACTATTATTATTTATTTAACCAGTCGTCGTATGGTGGCAGGTCAACAAAAAGAAATACTAATTATTAGAATTAAGTTTATCAATTACCACTCTCGACAATCTATATGACGGACCGTGAGGGAAATAAAAGTCCGTGCGTAAACTAATCAGATTAACCACGTGCTGGTATAACACACCAAAATAATGTGTAGAAGGTACAAAAAACAATGGGACAGTACGAATAACTCGGTTAATAGTCGAGATACGAAGAAATGCCTATCCAACCCTGCTGCTAAAATAGGTTCTCGACCAATTTGTCATGAAGTCGTTTCGGCCAACAAGCTGATGTAGGTTTTCGGCCAAGTGACTAAGAAATGGTTCTTAGGCTGCAACAAGGTTCTTGGCCAACAGGCTGAGACGTTCTCGGCCAAAAGGCTGACACGTTCTCGTCAGGCTGAAAAGTTGTTCCCGGTCGACATGGTGAGAAGAGGTTTCGAAAAAGAAGCTTAAATAACGTTCTCGCCCAACATGCTGAGAAGAGGTTTCGAACAAGATGCTTAAATAACGTTCTCGCCCAACATGCTGAGAAGAGGTTTCGAACAAGAGGCTTAAATAACGTTCTCGCCCAACATGCTGAGAAGAGGTTTAGGCCAGCAGGCCAAGAAGAGGTTAAGGCCAACAGGCACAGAAGAGGTTAAGGCCAACAGGCCGAGAAGAGGTTAAGGCCAACAGGCCGAGAAGAGGTTCCGGCCAACTGGCTGAGAAGTGGTTTCGGCCAGCAGGATGTGATATACTTTCGGCCAACTTATTAAGAAACTGTTTTTGGGAACAGGATGAAAAATGTTTCTCGTGGAACTTTCTAACATGAGGGCCAAAAAAAGTTAACGGCCAATCGCCTGAGGAAGGTTTTCAGCCTACAGGTTATGAATGATTCTCATTTAACAGGCTAAGAAGAGATTCTCGGTAAGAAGGCAGAGAAGAGGTTTCGTCCAAGAGGCTTAAAAATGTTCTCGAATAACATGCTGAGAAAAGGTTTCCGGCCAACTGGCTGATATGAGGTTCTCGGCCAACAGGCTAGAAAAGGGTTCTTTCGCCAACAGGATGATATAGGCTTTCGGCCAATTGACGAAGATGAGCATTTTTGGAAACAGACTGAAAAATGTTTCTCAGCCAACATGCCGAGATAGGTTCTCGCCCTAGTGGCATTCCGGTTTGCCAATAAGAGCATTCCTTCCAGGGACCACGGCTCAGTGTTAAGATCTAAGCACATCGGGATTGACATTTTCAATGTCCTTTATAATCGAACAAACTGATTATTTTTTTTATCTTAGATTAAAAGATATTTTTTTTAGTTTATATTAACAGGATGTTTAATACATGAGATGCATAAACAAGCATCGATTCCTCATAGGAATCTATTGACATTAGACAAGAATAAGTGTTTACACCAACATAGATCATGTATCTACAATGCATATCTTAAAAAAATTATGTTTTTGTTGGACATAGTTTGAGCGATATTGTTCGGTAGTTATCGTGAATCTTGTTTCGGCGTTAGGTGATCTTTGGACCTCGCCGGCAGGCCTAGTTATGCTTGCCTAGCAGTGTGTTAAGCCTTCGACGTACCATGTGGTAGGACAGTATCAGCCACTTTGACATCTTTATTTCCCTGAAGGACATTTATGCCCATGACATTGTCGCTGCTAAAAATCTGAAGGAGGAGGTGACGACAAGCGTCATGGCAAGCCTTTGTTCAAGACACATTCTTCAAGGATTTGATAAGTCCGTTCCAATGCTGTTCCTACTACGGATTTAAAACAACTAATTCTTGGCTTAACATTAACAAATACTGTTTGAAGAGCAGCATTGTTTGATTGCTATTATTTTTAAATTAAAAATGTATCAATAACTTCACCATATATGTTAATGAAATATTTTGGAAGAATCTTCCTAGTTTTCGTAATGTAATCTGAGTAATTTATTTTTACTGTGAAATGTCAGCATTTTCTAATTGCAGTCATTATTCGAAAAGACTTTAAATTTTTATTTTATAAAATCAAGCGGACATTAATGATTAAATAAATAAGTGTTATATCTAATGCTTAAGTCATTTTTATTATTTATTTAAAATTAAGGTTTTGTTTCTTCCCAATATCTCTGTAAATAATTAAATTTTCTAACATAACTATGTTACTTTTCCATTTATACATATTCCTCTTTTATAATATTCAATACATGTCATATGCCATTTTCTGGGCTTGCATTTTCTTTTCCCGAATTATCACAGCTTTCTTGGATTAGAAATGATTTATCATTAATCACTAACCAGTAACATAAGCATTATGACAACTGTGTACTATTTCATCTTTTGAAGTTACCGCTATTATTTAAGGACCTGGTTTCAGATTGATTACCTTAGAAAACCCTGAGAACGGAGTATCAGAATAAGGCGAGTTTCCATATCTCTATAAAAAGAAAACACCTTGAGTAAAATAACAGTATTTTTATATTACAGGCACAAACATAGGTGACCATATTTACTTAAAAGTGAGAATATAAATAGTCAATATGAAAGTTACTGCAGCTTGTTCTGTAGAATAAATTTGCAAGGTATATAACAGGATCAAAATAAAACGCGCTTGTTGCGATATGGCAGGCATACGAGGTAACATGTCAGCGTCAGTAAATTGTAAATGGATTTCTCAAGTTGCCATGGAGAACATATTTGTGTTGATATTTGCATGAGGTTGTGATATTGATGATAGATTTACATTAACCCCAAACCTGTGTGGACGGACTAATTTCTGGGATTAGACATATTTGCATCTTCATTATCGTTGGATGAAACATTAATTACTGTTTAATCCATTTGATTCCAATTCCTAGTAATCCCACTTCTCTTCTTAACATAGCACACGTCATTAATGAAAAGCTTTTAACAAAGTTGTTCATGATTTATTTTAGGAATCTGCTATATTTATAGAATTTTAATAATTTGCTTACATAAATATAAGTTTCTAACATCTGCCCACTTTTTCTATTAAATATTTTTATTTTTACTTGTTCGAAAGAAATAATGTATTACTTGCCATAACTGTCGATAGATGGCGTCATTCCTGGGTGATCGTCAAGTACAGATAACTCACTTTGGGGAAGTTTGTTTGCCTCGCACTTTACTTGTTTACAGGTATATATGGATTAGCTGTACTTTTGTTGTGATTCAAAATCTATTATACGAATAAACACAGTTAAATATTTAAAAACAAATCTTGTTATTCAGGCCATATCTAGTGTAGAACTATATATTGAATTATATTTTCTGCAGTCGTAAAGAATTTAAAAGGTCTTATATTGTCTTATATATTTTGTCGTATGAGCATTGCTCCTCGACAGCTTATTTGAAACTGTAGTTAGCTTTGGTGTATTTTAGGTAGCTAACATTTTGTTTGTCCATGTTCCGTCAGGATTTGAGTTATTTGAATGAATTTCTTATAATTTGTCTGTGATGCTCTGTTATTATTGTCGGAATAAATTTTTGGAGATTCGGAGATTTGTTATACATATTCTTTGTTTCTAATGTTCACTGTGCTTTTCTTCATTTCTTTTTGTAAATAATAACAATGTAATTTAAAAAAAAATGGGATCTCATTCTCTGCTAATAATCATTCTTTAGTTTCATTTTCATAAATTCTTTCTTCATTTCTTTAGCTTTGGCAATTTCATAAATGGATAATTGTGAATGGCTTTGAGTTTTACTCTCATTCCTTTATCAATAATATTAATTTAGTTTTCCCTAACGAGCTCTGTTAGGATGCCATGTTTCAACTATTGAGGTTTACTCGAGGTATTCGAAAACTTTCTTCAAATGTCCTTCGACCCTACCTAGTAGATAACGAAAATGAGGTCCGTTCAAAATTATATTAATTATATATATATATATATATATATATATATATATATATATATATATATATATATATATATATGTCACCGCTCTAGTGACCGCAAAGTTTTGGTAAGCGTTGCCAAACACGATAAAAAAAAAAGTCAACTTCGTTAAGGGCTGAAATCGGACCAGTGGGGGGGGGGGAGAGTTTAGGGAGATGTAGTTTGAAAATTCAAAATATTTCTGTTATTATGAGTCGGATCGAAATATTAGAATATTATTACAAATGTAATGTTTTATAAATGTTGTTTATGCATTTATTCTCTAACTTAAATATTTACTGAGGTATTCCCGTTTTTTTATTTTTCAACCTTCAGTAAACCCCCATTACTACTTATGTCATATTAACAATAACCTGTTATATTTTGAAAAACTTTATTTGGAGCCTAAATACCAAATAGTGTTCTGATTGAAATTCGACGTTTTGAGATAAATTCAGCTTAGTTTACGCAGGCCCTGCGTGGTGACGAATTTTTTCAAACTGGATCGTTGTAGCAGAAAGGTGAGTTGTTGAGCAATGTTCTTGGAGAATTCGCCCTATAGATACATTCTTAGCAGTAAGTATTTCATATATTTTAATAAAATTGAGACAAACATTCAATTAAGAGTATGAATGCAAAGAAAAAGATGGTCCTGGGCAGAGAGATCAAGCGTTGAACATAAAATTGAGCTGTAAGGGGGCCAGAAATAGAGAGAGAGAGAGAGAGAGAGAGAGAGAGAGAGAGAGAGAGAGAGAGAGAGATTGGTTGAGTCACGTCTGCAAGTTGCTACTTGCCCGAGGCGAGGGCTGCACTACCTCTCAAAAGGTTTCCCAATTTCAAGCTTCCTCCTACATTCATTTCCTTTCTATTCACTATCTTAATTTCATTTTCCTTTTCTTTTCTTCCTTTATCACTCCATTGTTCTCAACTCTTTTTATGGTGCTAACAAAGAAAAATGTCGATCTCGATCATACTTATTAATAAAAGTGTTAAATTTACTTGTCCTGTACTATGTTATGATTAAGTCTTGGGTTAATGCTTGATAATGTTTGCTTATTTGAGCTTGAAATATTCGCATTCTGACTTTTGTTATTCTTTTTAGGGGCTTACAATAGACGTATTGAACTTGGTTTTCATCCTGAAAATACTGGCTTAAGTTATTCTTCAGAACTATTTAAAGGTGTTAGATGATGAAGGTTCATTTTCTGTTGAAAAGAAACCCAACTTTCACGGGCTACATTGGTTTTATCTAGTCGCCAGACTTTAGAAAGGAATACTGTCTCTAGTAATTCGTGGGCCATAGCTCAATCTTGAATGACGGGCACCAAAACAAAAATCCTATAATTAGTATAATAATTTTGGGGTCCAAAACTATTCGTCCAAATTTTACCAAACATTATTGTCATTTCTGCCCCTTGGGTGTGTTGCACAGCATTCCTAAAGTATGCTCTGTTGTTGTGCAAAGAGGCGAAGTTTTGTATTGACATCCTGGGGGTTGTAACATGTTGTCAATTATTCTCTAGCTTATATAAAAACCGAATGCTGAGTTTTAAGTTAGGAGCCCATATCACTGAATAAATTATCTGCAAACAACAAAAATAATTTATTGTTATTTATTAACGTCCTCATTGTACTACTAAGGCTAATTATAATTAGGAACGGGTTATCTACAGGTTACCACCCTCTTCTAGTCAGGGTGTGACTAAGGGTTTTATTTAATGAGTTCGTCACTAAATAAATTCCTATTGCCCAAGCGAGAATCGAACTCGCCACTCTAGGTTTACCATGAGAGACTAAGGCCAACGCTTTAACTCACATGGCTAACCTGAGCCCCCCTCAAAAAATAATTTATTTATGATCGTTTCGAAATTGTATTTTTGAATGTTTTAGGTGAAACTGTCATCAGACCAGCGCAAGTGGAATTTAAAGATGGAAGTATACCGCACAGTACCTAATATCTTCATTATAATAAGCTTGATTAAACAACTCTTTAAACTCAATCTTTTTGATCGAGTAATGTTTCACATCTGTTCTATTGAGCTTTCACTTAATGGAGTTATTTGTATTTTTGAGTTTTGGGTCTATAGTAAACTCCTCTGACAATCTGTTTCGTCTACTTTTCTGTTTCATTTTACGTTTCGAGACTATTTTGCCTCATCATTTTATTAATGACATTCTTGTGATAACTTATAGCTTTATACATACAAATGATATGATGTGTGATCCATGTGTTAAGAGTCTTAAATTTTACCCCCACCACAAGTGGTCGTTGAGGAACAATGTATGGTGGAACCTTGGATTGTTGGACCTTCCAACCCTGGTCACTGCAGCAGAAAGCAAGAATGGATGAACGATTTCATTATGTAGATAGATCAAACAATTAACCATTGAAGACTAAATGAAATTACTTTATTTTGAGTTGGCGTTTACACTATGTGGAAATACTCTTCTAATTTTATATTTTGAAAAGATCACATTTTGTTCCCTACTGACGAGAATTCAGAGAGCAAGATTTTCCCTTGAATCCCTGAGACGGCTTTCCCCAGTTTGATAAGATGATAATATTCGCAGTATGAATAATAATAATAAATAAGATGGTAGATATAGGGGCATTATGGTGGGAGACTAAATACTGTAGATATTTATGAGTTGTGTGGACTGGAACGCCAGAAAACAGTCCCATTCATCATCCCTCCCTTCTCCCCTAATCCCTCCAACCTCTGCCAGCCTTTTCTCTTCAAACAGCGTTGTTTTTTTCCTATGCGTCTCCCCACACAATCCGCGAAACTGTTGTAACCTGGTTTGAGCAGCTTCTTGAGTACATATTGTATTTTGGAAGATTGATTTTAATGTCTCTTTTATTAAAAAAAAAATGAATATTTTTTTCTTCGTTGATATTCTGGCTTGTGGGAGTGAATTATAATGCTAGTAGAGGAAAAATGACCACACTTCCACTGTAACTACTTTTTATTGAAGCGGCAGATCGCTTTCGATGCAGTGCATCATCGTCAGTGCCCTGTTGACTCCCAAAAACCATAAGTGACCTATCTCTAACAGTTTTTAAAAATGTATTACAAAGACATAGCACAACCATAAAACACTATCCTAAAACTAAATAACAACCCAGTAAAAACACATAACCATGACCATACATAATAGCACAATGTAAGGAAATTCTTAACTGTACAAGAAAGAAGAGAGAGGTAACCTGACTGGCGGCCCTAGGACCAGAATATTTTTTTATGTTGTGTCACATGGAGTCTTAATTGAATTCCTGAACTAAAGCACACAGATACGACATAATTATGTGATGAAAATATTGCTGAGACTTTTTATAGTACTTAATAATTTTTGAGTGTTTCCGAATCCGTTTACAGTCCTTTATAAGTCCATATAGAGTATTTGACAAGTATACTGCCATGATGTTTTAGCTTAATTACTGCGTCATATTGTTTTGCTGTTCGTATTTTTATGTTATTGGGCTCCTGGCCTCAGCCAGGAAACATACAGTCCTGAGTCTATTCGTAATACAAGGGATTAGCAAATTTCCCTGAAGGGAAATCAGGTATTGAGGTTGCACTCGTGACGCGAATATCGAAAAATATCTTCAAATGTCCATCGATCCAACCTAACCTCTCTAACGGTTGCAATTTTGGTTTAATCGTTACCAAACTCGATATTTAATTGTTTTATGTAAAAAGAAAGATCAAGAGAGGGGGGGCGGGAGGGTTTAGAGAGGAGGAATTTCGAAAATTCTTAATATCTCCGTTATAATGCGTCGGATCGGAAAATTATTAGAAACAATCTTATTGCAAATGCAATGTTCTATAATTGTTGTGTACTTTTTTTCATTATCTTGATTACTAACATTTGCATTTTATAGTTTTTGGCGATGTGTAAACCCCCCTTCCCTCCTACTCATTTCATATTAACAATAAGCTGTTATGTTATGAAGCACAAATTCCCAATATTGTTCTCATTGAACTTTTACTTTTTGAGATAAATGCAAATACGTGGGAAATCTGCTTAGTTAAGCCCCTACGTAAAGAACATTTTTAATTACCCCGTCTAACCGATAACCAGTACTGACTGAAAACCCTAAATAATTATCTGTGTATATATATATATATATATATATATATATATATATATATATGTATATATTAAGGTACTTCTAGAATTTAAGATAACACTATATGTGGGTCAAATGTTGGACGCCATTTCCCAGATGGATAAACAATATCTCCAAGTCGACGTCAATTTATTTACTTATTTCAGAATCGTATTTTCTTCCTCTCAAAAGAAAGATCCCTTTTATCTCCACTACTGCAGCAGTTCTCAACTTAAATACAATGACGTTGAGTTAAAAAGCAAAAAATAAAAATGAACATAAGAAAATCCTTTTCAACTAATTTGTATTGACATTTAAATAAATTTATATTTATTAATATGGTTGTGCTAAGAAATTTGGGAATAAATTTCCTAGAAATACCTATGCAAATCTAAATCACTACATTCTACTTCGAGCAAAACTTTCAAGGATAATTCAATTTTCTAAGAGGAATGATAAGTGGTTAATTGCTTGTTAGGTATGATCTTCCGGTTATTTTGTACTTTATGTTATTCGTTTTCATGTTAACGGAAATAATGGAATAATCACTAAAGCTGCCCCTTTATCACAGTGCTTTCTTTGGAAATGTTATTTGAAGGTAAGAAACAAATAATATACCAAAACCAGCTTAATTATTACCTCTAAATACCTTTGAATATTAGCGTTCTATATCAGAACTTGGTAAAGCTAGAGTAGCTTCGATTATGGGAATCGAATTAAGACTCTCCTCGGTGAGTATTTAGATATAATTTAGTGTCCGAACATGAATGATGCCCTCTGTCGTCTCACCTTCTCGAGTATGCTTGTAAATCAATCCAATTATCGGCATTAGCAGAAAATGGGCGTTAATACAATTATAATGTTTGAAATGAACTTAGTTATTTCAGTTTATCAAAAGTAAGAAAGTAAACCTATACAAGACAGGGATGAAAAATTGTACCCTTTCATTCATCTTAGGTGAAGTTAGAACATAAGGTTATTCTGATACATATATATAAGGTGTCTTTGGCGTGCGGGTTAAAGCGTGGACACATCTACCACTACTCCCAACAAGCTGAAGGTAAAAATTGGTTCAGGTTCAATCGACGTCAAGGGGAAACATTAGTTCAAGAGTTCGCTGCCACATCAAGCTAGTGTCGCAGCCCTTTTGGGAGTCTATACGTCTAAGATCCCCTCGGAATGACTAGCGGTTATGACTCTCTTAGATCCCGTCCACAGGGTTAACTGACCTCAGAACCCCCCTGGATACAATGAGGGTCAAAGGTATATAATGGCAACCTATAATATATAATATAATATAAATACGAATTGGCTCAGCATTACTACTATTATCGACGAAAAAACGTAGTACAACAAATATTTAATGACTCGAAGGAAAATGCTATGTGTCATATTAATGCCAACACAAGTTACGCTTTCTTTAAAAAACTAATTGGAGACGAAAATGACTGCCAACTTGACAACTATAAACAAAATGCAGAAACTAATGAAGATATTATTCTTAGTGACGAAGATATTGAAATTGCAGCTAAGGGTATATCATTAGATTCTGCCCCAGGGCCTGATGGTATTTTTGTTAGAACAATAAAAGACTCTGGATGCTATAAAACTATAACATACATAGCTAATTACATGCTGAAATGGAATGTAGTTCCTGAGCTGTTCCAAAAAGGCAGAACTATCCTAATATACAAGTCTGGGGACAAAAATGTTGTTTCAAATTATCGCCCCATAACTATTTATAGTACCCTAAGAAGAATTATTGAACGAGCAATTGACAAGAAAACAAAGCAATATGTTGAACTATCTTATCATCAAAGAGCTTGTTGCACGTCCAGGAGCTTTTATAAACTCATCAATAATCAATGCCTGCATTCAACGAGCTACAATGAAGAAAGAAGACTGCTGTATTGTTTATCTAGATGTTACGAAAGCTTTCGACAGTATTGGACACAAACATATAAAGAAAACCTTAGAAACGTTTCCAATTCCAATGAACATTAGGAAATTGATCGGCACTCTGCTTACGGAAAACAAAATCTATATATCAGGGCCAAAAGGAAACAAGAGTGATTTAATTCAAGTAATGAAAGGAGTGGCTCAAGGGGCGCCATTATCACCTTTGCTATTCAATCTAGGAATAGATTTTGTTTTACAAGAGTTGGCTGAAAACGAAATAGCAACCGAATATGGATACAATCTCGTGAATGATTTGCCTAATTTAACCTGCTGTGGATTTGCAGACGATATAGCTATAATTGCAAAAGACCTTCAGTCTGCAAAACACCTTGTAGGACAAACCATAGATGCGCTGCTGAAAATTGGACTAACAGTCAATGAAAAAAAAAGCAAAGCAGTTGTTATAACAAAAGGCAAATTAACAAAAAAAGATATAGAGACTATTGACGGAATGAAAATTAATAGTTTGCTACCAGACGAGAAAATAAAATATCTTGGAGTGAATTTTCAGGAAGAGATCCGTCTCGATACTGAAGAAATTATTGACTCTCTCGTCGACAAGCTAAATAAACTATCTAAATAAACTAGCAGTTCTTTACTGAAGCCGGATCAAAAACTAAACATATTAAATCAGTATATCTGGCCAATTCTCTCGTACCCGTTGCATTGTGCTCCACTCAAGGATCTCAAGCCCACTTTCTTGCAAAAAATCGACAAAATTGTCCGAAGCTGTGTCAAAGAGATATTAGGTTTACCTTCAGATACTCCGGACAGTATGTTGTACTCTGCAAGAAATGTTAGAGGTTTGGGGCTATTCAAAGCACAATGGGAAGCATTCTTGCAACACACAAATATGTGCATCACGCTTCAGAATGACGGCAATAGGTATATTCAAGAAACAAGAGATTTTAACAAAGAAATAAGGACATGCCTCGAAAATTTGAATCTGACAACAGTGAAAGAAAATTATAATGTGCGACAGTTAAGGAAAAATTTGCGCATCAAGTCATTCATCGAATGGTCGTCTCTCCCTGCAAAAGGAAAAGGAGTTGAAACATTCAGCGAATGGAAGCAAAGTAATTCCTGGATATTTAACAAAAAGGGCCTATCCTGTTCTGAGTGGACAACAGGTGTAAAGATGAACGTAAATTTAGTGCCAGTACGCTCAATCCCTGGTAGGAATCTAGGAACAACCCGCTGCAGACATTGCAGTGAGTATGAAACCCTCCCTCATGTCCTAGGTTCTTGCCAGTGGGGAGAGCTGTTGCGCAATTCACGTCATCACGAAGTCCGCTCTGAAATAGCAACACTCATAAAAAAATATCACCCAGATTGGGAAATATTTCAAGAAGTTAGTTGCTTGTCAGAAGATGGCTCTCAGAGACGTGCCGACATCATTATAATTAATAACAAGGGCAAATCAGGACATATACTAGATCCTACAGTAAGGTTTGAAACAGGATTTTCTCAAGCAATTGAGGTTGATTTAGAGAAAAAAATATTTACGAACCTTGCTGTAGGTATCTAAAAGAAAAATACCAAGTTGAAAATTGGAGCGTCGACGGATTGCTGTTTGGGGCAAGAGGAGTAATCCAAAAAAACGGCCGAATTACTCCAAGAATATGGACTGAAGACCGTAGATATATGCCAAATGCCGACATCAGTTTTAAAGAAAAGTATCAGAATGATTAACCATCACTTGTACAAAATAAAATAAAGCTCTACATAAGCTGTTCTCTAAAACTAGTCACCCACCATCGCAAAATTTAATTAAATCAAATTAATAATAAAAAAAAAATAATCAATAAAAAAAAAATTCAGCATATATAAAGCATTGAAAAACAATTTTTATTTTACCTATATATCCTGGTGGGCTGATTAGGAGCCTGACCCAAACGGGTACCCTCAAAATGGGGGCAGCTTGTTATTTGATTTGATATATATATATATATATATATATATATATATATATATATATATATATATATATATATATAATATTATTAGCAGATTTCCCTTAAGGGAAATCAGCTATTACGGTCGTACTCATGATGCAAGTTTTGAAAAACTTTTTACACTGAGAGACGGTCGGGGTAATGAAGAAGATACAGATCTACGAGCTGTAAAAGATATCTTGGTTGTCCTATTATGCTATAGAAATTTCATGATATTTTTTAGCAGATTTATCTTAAGGAAATTCAGCTATTGATGATGTACTCATGACGCGATTTTCGAAAAAAATCTTCAAATGTCCATCGATCCTACCTGGGAGACCGACGAAAATGAGGTCCGTTCAAATATATATATATATTGTCTGTTAACGCTCTAGCGGTCGCAATTTTAGTTTGGTCGTAACCAAACTCGATATATAAACTTTTATGTAAAAAGATCAAGTTCGTTAGTTGGGGTTTAGAGGAGGGGGAAAATTCTAAATATCCCCGTTACTATACGTCGGATCGAAAAAGTGTATAGAATTACTCTTATTGCAAATTAAACTTACTATAAATATTGTTATATACATTTATTCTTTATCTTGAATATTAACCGAGATATTTGTTTTTTTATTAAATGTGGGCCGATAACGAATGTGAGTTTCCCGTCAAAAGCTAGTTCGGCCGTTTCCATAACTTTTCGGCACTCGTATGGTGATTTCTCTATTGTATAACTTTACGTGGAAATCTGCTTAGTTTACGCAGCCCTTGTGTGACTGACTTTTTTTAATTTGAGAATCACCTATTAGTAATAAATATGTCTGAAAATATTGATGAAATTTAAACTTATCTAATTTTAAAGACTTACTTGTAACCAAATGACCATGATGAAATTGGCACACTGCGTCTGCTTCGTACCAGGTTATTCTATCTCTGAAATATCGGTAGAAAACTGGATACCCTTCTTCTGGAAGTAGCCAAACGGAACTTAAGTTTACCTGAAAAAATAAAACGGTTTATTTTTCATTACAATAGAAAATATTTAATAATTCATAGGCCTTTGGCAAGAGGCTGGGGTGCCAAATTTGCTCAATACTTTTTTATAGATTAACAACTATACATTATTACGACTCTTCTTAAAAATGAGCAGAATGGTTGCAGCTACAAGACATAACATTTAGATCATGATTCCTAAAAATGTCTGACCCAAGTTATAATAAGGGATACATTTAAAATTTTATATTTAAGCCTTCCCTTGACGTCCCATTTCTAATCAGATTTCAGCCTTTAACGAAATTGATCTTTGTTTTTACATAATAAACGTAACAGATACAAAACTCCCACATTATATATATATATATATATATATATATATATATATATATATATATATATATTCTAGCTAAGGCACTCGGCTTAGCGCGGGAATTCATTAGAGGCTGAATGATGCTGGTAGTATTTTTGGCAAGGCTTCAATGTTTACAACTACACTTCCTGTTTGGGTGGATTGTTTTTCCGTATAGGTGCTTAGGGGACTTACAGAATAGAAATTTCAGCCTGGAAGAATAAATTCCGAATCAACCCCCCTCCACTGTTTTACACACCGTGAATACTTCAAATCATAATCATGGATAGCATTTATTATAATTAAATACCATATGGAATGTTTACATTTCCTGTCAAAAACTAATCCAGGGACACATTGTCGAGCTTAGTTATATAAATAACATCATGTACATAATAGTAAATATTAGTAGAAAGCTAATACAATATTTCACTAGAAATAAGTTAACAATTAACTTTTTGCAGATTTCCCTTAAGCTATTGAGGTTGTACTCATGACGGTATTTTCGAAATTTTTCTTCAAATGACCATCGATCCTACCTAGTAGATGACGAAAATGAGGTCCGTTCAAAACTGTATATATATATATATATATATTTGTCTGTTACCGCTCTAGCGGTCGCAATTTTTGTTTGATCGTTACCAAACTCGATATTTATTCGTTTTATGTAAAAAGAAAGATCAAGTTCGTTAACGGCTGAAATCGGACCAGTGGGAGGGGGGGGTTTAGAGGGGAGGATTTTCGAAATATCTCCGTTACTATACGTCGGATCAAAAAATTGTACAGAATCAATCTTATTGCAAATTAAATTTACTATAAATATTGTTATATACATTTATTCTCTATGTTGAATATTAACCAAGATATTTGCATTTTTATTAAATCTGGGTGGCTAACGGACGGGTGACTTTCCCGCCAAAAGATAGTTCCGCCGTTTTCTTAACTGCTCGACTCTCGTGAAATTACTCTAGTGTAAAACCTCACGTGGGAAATCTGCTTAGTTTACGCAATCCCTGCGTGACGGACTTTTTTTAGCCTCCTGATAGCATCCGCTCCTCTTAAGAGTTGTCAACATTGCTTAACTAAATTATTTATTTAAAACATTAACAAATTAGAATTTTCTAGTATTTAATATACGTGGAGAAAATAAGTAACAGGGGTACAATTCAAATAATTTAATTTATATTTTAAAAGCGAGTCAAGGGAAAGAGATTGTAGCCCTCCCTGCAATCTCAAATCATATTGATTTTAAACGCACATTCTCTTTTGTTATAATGGCATTACCAAGCAACGTTAATAGTTATAGCTAAAACATAGTCGTTTCCAAAACGTCGACATCGGAGGAAATAACAAAATATATACCACAATTAAAGAGTTTGATTCCACACAACTTCTGCTATCACGCGCTGTGCAAATTCTGCATGTCTTAGTTTAAATAATCATTATACAAATTAAAAAATCGAAATGCTCTTGAAATATATTTTCAAAATATGTATAAAATTGAAAGTACTTTTTTTTGTGATCAACGGACATTTGATGGGAAATCACATCTCGTGTGCTTCTGGGAAATCTAGTAAAACGGGAGTCTAAATCATAAGGTAACTATTGTTTATGTATCCTTTTTCCAGCAGGTTTAAAATGATGTGTTATACATTATGAAATAACAAAGTTAAACGTATATACTAAGGGGAAAAATGAAATAATCAGTTCACTGTTTTGTTGCTACACTCGATAAAATAATTTTATTAATCACTCATAAATTCCAGTATTCTTGATAAAAAGAATTCTTGGAACGACAAAAAAGGAATTTATTGGATAATGCTTTTAATGGAAAAAAGTCAATTTACAAATAATAACTTTCCTCTTCTCGTAAAAAGGCCTTTTCTATATTCCATTTGCAGGAACTTCTCCCGTGGAGGTTAAAGTGAAAATGTCAAATACAGGTTATAAGGTCGTGGAATTGAAACCTTATGTGTTATATTGTGAGGCGATAGGATTTTTCCATTCAACTATTCTGGAAATGTACGTTTGGGAAGGTTAATAACAGAAATGCCAATAAGCAACGGTTATCTTGGTTTGGGATTTGTGCAGCAACCCTAGGAATGCTGTTTATTCCCTTCTACTTTCCTTGTGTCCTGTATTATAGAAATAACTTGGCGCGGACATTTTATTCAGCAGAACCGGGCGGACACTTTTATTCGCCCAGTACAATATTTCCCTAATTAGATCTGTATCTTTCGGCTGAAATATATATAAAAAGAAACATTAAAGTAAGAATAGTTACTGAAACACCTACGCTAATATATGTCTCCATAGTACCAACCATCATTAGTTTCTATCCATTACCCAAAGGGGAATTTTCCAGTCTCGTCATAAATAAATTTAAAGTCTAAAGAATTGCTACGGTTATATTAAACGCGAGAAATTAGAGTATAAATCATATTAGTTTGAAATTCGTTATTAGAGAATTTTCTTCCAATTGTTGAGATATTTAAAGGTGACATATGCTTTAGTATGTCATCAATTTCTCTCTCTCCTCTCCTCACTCTCTCTCTCTCTCTCTCTCTCTCTCTCTCTCTCTCTCTCTCTCTCTCTCTCTCTCTCTCTCTCTCTCTCTCTCTCTCTCTCTCTCTCTCTCTCTCTCTCTCTCTCTGTGCTCTGTTAGTTGAAAATTCTCCGGAAAATGGTCAGGAAATTTTCCGTTACTTGTAATGGGGCAATTCAATTCTAAGACTTATGTAAACTCCAGCGGTATATGGTGCCGAAAGTTTTTAGGATATTTCGAAGGAACTTGACTGTAATTCGATTCTGAAAGTCTTGATACTAAAAAAATTATATATAATAATAATTTCTGTTGAAAAGCAGGATATAAAAGTTCTCGACTGTCGCTACCAGTTATGATTTATTCTAAAGAAATATTGGTTGAGGGCACACAGGCACGGACGTAAAAAAATAAATCAAGCTCAAATAATGAGTCCCTTTCTGAGCTGTTGAAAAGAAAGGGACAGGGTTCGAGGTAGGTTCCCTGTGGAGCAGGTTATCGAGGAGACGTCATGTACAGACTACGAGGGGATGAAGCATCCTACCCAGGGGTTGTGGTGAACCCAGGGAATATTTTTCACCCGGTAATTGCGGTCCCAACCTCTATCCTCCCTTTTTATGTATTCTTGGGTGAGTCTGTGTCGCCCTACAGTATATTGTTATCAGTCCTTGGCTTTTCCTCTCTTGCCAGAGTTCATTCCCCTTACCTTTGTCTAAGGGGATGATTTATATACATTTACGAGTTCGCATTATGTTTACATACTAACAAGAGTGAGAAAATCGAATCTGATAAATTCAACAATTTATTGTATACATTTTTTGGAAACAGGTTTTTAAATGGTGAAAATAATTTTTAACCATTAAAAGGATTTTTTTTTTTAAATTAGCTGCCTGTTCAATTTTTATAGATAAATATTTATTTTTAATGGCTTATACATACAGTGTAACCATGGAGTTGGGCCACTTTGGGTTAGTGGATGGATAGAATTTAATATAATTAAGTATCATCTATAATGCACGTATTTCGTATATTCAATATAGCTAAGGTACCAGCGATGCCCTGGAAATCATTGTTGACTGACTAATGATGGTATTTCCATATCAAGACTTCAATGTGTGCACACAACTTCAATTACATACACTTGTGTTTTTCGGAACGGGCCTGGTAACTTACAGCACATTGTTATTAAACGAGAGAGAACAGGTGGTGTTTATGTTATTTTAGCAGATTTCCCTTAAGGGAAATCAGCTATTGAGGTTGTACTCATGGTGGAATTTTCGAATTTTTTCTTCAAATGTCCATCGATCCTACCTAGGTGATGATGAAAATGAGGTCCGTTCAAAACTGTATATATATAATCAATCTATCTATCTATATATTTGTCTATTACCGCTCTAGCGGTCGCAATTTTTGTTTAATCGTTACCAAACTCGATATTTAGTCGTTTTATGTAAAAAGAAAGAACAAGTTCGTTAACGGCTGAAATCGGACCAGTGGGAGGGGTGGGTGTTTATAGGGGAAAATTTTGAAAAATCGAAATATCTCCGTTACTATAAGTCGGATCGAAAAAGTGTATAAAATGAATCTTATTGACAATTAAATGTACTATAAATGTTGTTATATGCATTTATTCTCTATCTTGAATATTAACCGAGATATTTGCATTTTTATTAAATCTGGGCGGCTAACGAACTAGTGACTTTCTCGCCAAAAGCTAGTTCGGCCGTTTCCGTAACTACTCGGCACTCGTGAAATTTCTCTATTGTAAAACATCACGTGGGAAATCTGCTTAGTTTACGCACCCCCTGCGTGTCGGACTTTTTACTTACCAAGACTAAAAATACTTAAAAACTGTTGTACATAGTTTATTGCACATTACAGGTTTATATCACCTGCCCTGGTCTGTTTACACTGAGCACTTATATAACCTGTATTCCTAATGTGACCAGAAGTGCAATACATTATGTACAATAGTTTTTAAGTATCTTTAGTCTTGGTAAGTAAAAATAACATAAGCACCACCTGCTACACTCAAGTTCAATAACAATGTGGAATATATATAAAGTAGTACCCTATATTTTTACAGCCCTGAAGAAGAGAAAATAAATATTCTTGAAATATTGGCATAAACTAAGATTTTTTCACCAACATTGACCTAAACTCCAAGAAACAATAACAACACTATATATATATATTTGAATGGACCTCATTCGTCATCTCATTAATAAGTTAGATGGACATTTGAAAAAATTAGTAAGAAGTAACTAATTTCTCTTAAGGGAAATCAGCTAAAAGGTGATTTAACAATTAATTAGACTATATGAAGTTTAAAATCAGTGAATATGATAGTGGGGTTGAATCAGCGTTATGTTGAGGGTGAGAGTATTGAGTATAGCGTTATCAGGAGTGCTAATCCGAGGTTAGAGGGCCATGGTTTACATGGAAATATCAGCATGTTGGGCAAATGTTTACATGGCCTTTATCCTCCCGGCCCCGTCTATGGTCCTCTCATAAACCTCTATAGTCACCTATAACACTCGCCATATAGCAACACTTCCGTCACTCCACAACGTTTTCATGCAGCTGCTTAGTCACGATAGATGGTAAGTGGGGTATTAACTTCAAATCAAAAAGATACAAAACTCTACGAAAAATTACAATTTATCAATGTGTTTAAGGAAATAATTTACTGGTAAAGCAGACTTAATGATGTAACTTCGGACCTCAAACACAATCTGAACGAACTGTAACGTATTAATAACATTATAATTAAACGCTCATTTCAATAAATACTCAGACACATTTTGACATTTGAGATATAACTCCTATGAAGGTCCACAACATGTTTTTAAAATATTTATTCGTTAATTTGCAACAACGTATTTAAATATTACAAGCAAATGATACTGTTACGTTTTTATTACAAAATCAGTAATAAACGTTGTTAATTAAAGTTCTTTTGGATTGCAAAATTAAACACAAACAAGCTTCACAGTTTTTATCATTGCACATATTATTTAAAAATGCACTACATTTTGCACTTGGTTAATTATTCTTAATTACTACTCACAGAATGCACTATAGCTTCACTGTCCTTCTGAATTAACTCACGATCACTGAAGTTCACAAGAGCACTGCACTGCACTGTCCTTTACTTCGCGAAGTTAACGGCACTGCACTGTTACTTTCAGAGTCACGGCACAACACTGTTCTTCACATAAAAACACTTTACCGCACTGCAATTAAGGCGCACTGTAGCACTTATGAGCACTTGAAGACAGCTGAGAACAAAACTAACTGTCGGCCGAGCTGTATGTTATTTATAGAGAAGGGGCAACATCAAAGCCGAATTGCCTAGACTCTTCGAGGTCTGAAATGGTAGGGACTAGAACGGCGGCACCTCGTTAATCTCCGTACTCCTCAAATACGTGACTATCTCTGTTTAATTTTTAATGTATTTAATTTTCGCAACACTATGAATGATTATAAGACTGGCTTGATTATTGACTTGAGCTGGGAAGTTGTCCATTGAAAATACCCACAATGGAGGAAACATTGGGTTGTTTTATATGGAGTTATACTGTGCACTACACGAGCAGATCTCTTGCCCACTTACTCTTCAGTCGTCCCCTTGGGTTTTCTGGAATATGGGTAGATGAAAGTGATTCGACTGAAGGAGTAGGATGTGCGGGAAGGAGAGAGTGGTGTTTCTGATATCGGGATTTTGCGAGGCTATGGACAAAAGGAATGATGAGGTCGTTATGGATAGTTAAATTGGATAGTAAATTGGGAATTTGTAATTTTGCAGAGTATTCTGGATTGGATTTTAGCAGATTTCCCTTAAGGGAAATCAGCTATTGAGGTTGTACTCATGACGGAATTTTCGAAATTTTTCTTCAAATGTCCATCGCTCCTACCCAGAAGATGACGAAAATGAGGTCCGTTCAAAACTGTATATATATATATATATATATATATATATATATATCTATATATATATTTGTCTGTTAACTCTCTATCGGTCTCAATTTTTTTTTGATCTTTACCAAACTCGGAATTTAATCGTTTTATGTAAAAAGGAAGATCAAATTCGTGAATGGCTGAAATTGGACCAGTTGGAGGGGGGGGATTTTTGAAAATTCAAAATATCTCCGTTATTATGCGTCGAATCGAAAAATTGTATAGAATAAATCTTATTGCAAATTAAATTTACTATAAATATTGTTCTATACATTTATTCTGTATCTTGAATATTAACCGAGATATTTGCATTTGTATTCTACGTGTGGTCACCAATATGCTATGTTCGGACTTTCCGCCGAGAGCTCTGGCGGTCGTGTCCATAACTATTCGTCCCTCGTGAATAGGTTAGGTTAACTGTTTTTTGGGGCTAGAAACTACCTAAATAATGTTTTAGGTTTAGAGGTTTCTTACTACTACAGTTTTTATTAGGCAGATTTCTCTATTGTAAAACTTCACGTGGGAAATCTGCTTAGTTTACGCAGCCCCTGCGTGACGGACTTTTTTAAGGTTTAGTGGAACCCCAACGTTCAAGTCCGTATGTCCATATTGGTCTGAGTACTGTCGTATAAATCAGTCGTTTGTTGTTTAGTGATAGTTTATATCTGTTGTCAAGTAGTCTTAGTAGAAGTCTGTACCGTCGATTCAGTTCTTGTCTTTTTAATGTGATGTGAGGTTTCCAAGTTAGTCGCTTGTCTAATGTGAGTCCTAGATACCTAATTTGTGATTTTTGAGGAATTGTGCACTATTGAGTGTAACTGGAGGGCAAATGGAACGCCGGATGGTAAATGTTACATTGCTTGATTTGCTGCTGTTGACCCTGATCCCCACATAACATTTAATTATAAAGGTCCAACATGCTTGGTTCCCTTATATGGGCGTCTTATACCCATATACACAGGACTTGATATTTAAGCTGGACATGAGATATTTGTTAATACGCGAAACCGCTCTCCTGGATGAGACAGTTAACACTCAAAATTAAAAATACAAATAACATAGTTTATATTCGCATAAAATTAATTTATAGAAGAAATCTGTAAAATATTATATTTTAAACATGATTAGTAACATTATCCAGTCGGATATAGTGTTGACCTGTGCAAATATTACTTTTTGCATGAGTTGGTTCCCCTATTTTCTGTGTATTCCCTATTTTGAAGTGAGTGAATTTCTTCTGATGAGTAAAACTAAAAAATACAAATGTCTAGGTTAATGTTAAAGTAAGAGTATTAAGTTAGAGAATATTAGAGATTTTTTTTTTATTTGATCTCCTCCTGCGCGATCTCAAGCCGCAGTGAACTTAATTTTTTTATTTACCACCAAACATTTAAATTTATCTATGTTTGTAGTCAAGATAAAGGAAATGGTATAAAACAACATTTATTGAAAATGAAATTTACATTGAGATTAATTCTCCCGAACTTCATCTATACGACAAAGGAGATTTTTCGAAATTATTCCCTCTAACCCCTGCCCAACAACGAACTTGATCTTTAGTTTTAAAAGTTTAAATATCAAGTTCGGTACAGATCAAACGAAAATGCGATCTTAAGACAATTAATTGACACACACACATATATATGTATATATATATATATATATATATATATATAGTTTTGAACGGACCTAATTTTCCTTGTCTCCTCGGTGGGATCGATCGACATTTGAAGTACTTTTTCGAAAGTCTTTGTTTTCATAACAGAGTTTAGATGATTATCTTGCATAAATGACTATGAAATCCCGGGAGAAATGTAGAATATAGAAGTATGGGAATGCTAGTTCAGGGAATATTCGAAGTATATTGCAAAGGATATAAATTAAATGCCTGGAACACTATTCTTCTTGCAGGGGAGACGAACCTCCAAGATAATGGAGCTGGAGTGGGAATCATTTACACTTGGTGCTTCTCCCATCAGTCCAAGAGGCCTAAATTTTATGGCCAAGCCCATGATGAATTGCACACTGACTTGAGAAAACACTAAATACTATTTGATCTGTGTCTGGTTTATTATTTTTCAAATTGTATCTGTTGCAGGCGGCATTAGTCAACCTACTGCTAGAGGCGTCTTGGTTGACCACACAGGAGGAGAGGAGGACACAGGAGGAGGTGGAGTCACAGGGAATCCTTGGTTCCTGTCACATCATTGTGAAGAGGGCACTGATGATGGAGCGTATGCTCTGAAAGCGCTCTGTCACATCGAATAAAGAACAGTGAAGGAACGAGGCGTTTTTTCTTACCCGAGATAATGATTCCTTCACCATCCAGCACCTCGAAAATGGACACAGGAGATTGTTTAACAATTTAGTCGAAACAATCAACTGTACTTGAACAAATTGATTTTTCGGACGTACGTCACCAAGACGCTTTCTCTGAAATGAGAAGCTCTTACTTAATGATTGGAATAATGTATGGTATAACTCTGAGAGTAAACTTAGAGAATTCAAATCGAATAGGCTAAACTGGCCTTCAAGTAATAGAAGCTCTAGAAGAAAAGAAATTCTACTTACACGCGTACGTATAGGAAACACTAGGCTAACTCACTCATATCTAATGAGTAAGGAAGATGAACCTATATGTCGGTACTGGAAAAGGATCCTGACTGTATTACATATCAACTGACTACACACAAGTAAAAACGTACTCTTCGCCCAGGAATTTATGCGAACTACTAGCCGACAGTAGCCAATTTATAGATGATATTTTCAAGTATTCAAGAAATTATGTTTTTTTTTTTTTTTTGGTGGTATATATAAACTATTTGTTATAATTATGTATAGCAAGCACTGTATTTGTGAAATATATGATTTACCTCCTTCCAGTTTACCTCTTTATATCTCTGGAATATGCTGCATGGTAGAGGAACCAATCGATAAGGGTCAATAATAAGGCCTTGTCCTCTACTGTTTTTTAATATTATGCAGATTGCACTTTCGGAGTCAGCGCTCCATCGTCAGTGCCTGTTGATTATTGCTGCCATAGCTATAATTAGCAGGGCGACTGATTTTGGTCCAGGCTACACAGCTATAATCAGCAGGCACAGACGATGGAGCGCTGACTCCGAAAGTGCACCCTGTATTAATATTAAAAAACAGTAGAAGACAAGGCCTTTTTATTGGTTCTTACCTCTTTATAGATTTTTTATTCTTTCTTATATTTTAAATACACTAACATTTTATATTTAATTTTTTTAAATTATATTCGCCCATGGTTAAAGATAAATTGCCATTGTAGTGGCACCTCAAATAAATAATAATAATACACAGGAGATATAGACTATACTACCGGCGTAGGAATATCATATAAGCGTTGTGACTTTGTAGGGGTGGGGGGGAAGACAGAAGTACCCATGTTTTTCGAATACAAATATCAAATAATTTATTACCTATTTTTTTACACTTTATAAACAGGAAGTATATTTAATTGATGATATTTACAGTTATATATTTAAAGGTACTCAATTTGCTTTGGGTGGATGATTCCAGTCTCTCCCACACCAAACCTCATAGACCTCGTGCCTTATTCCGATGTACCTACAAAATTAAATTCCAAACGAACTCCTTTGAACATTGGCAATATAGAGTTTAATATCAAGGAATTGGCCATGTAGCCTATTTTCACTTAATACTTGGATAATTTATAAATATTAAATTACGTTCCTTATGTTCAAACGAGTTGTCTAATTAACCAGGAAAGTAATATCCCCAGCTGATCTCCATTTTAATTAAAAGGTGCGAGAGGCTGGCATGAGAAGTACGTAGATAATTGAAGGGAGCTGGGAGGTGGAAAAGGGTTAAGGACACAAAGGACAGGAGTCAGAAAGGGATTTGCTTCGTTAAACACGTAACAGGACCTCAGCTTCGGGGCGGGCTGATGAAAAGTATTCCTGTCTTGAACCTACATTTAAATAACTTCTGAATAAAAAGACGCGATTTTTTTTATTCTACGTTTTTTGTTTAAATTTCCTCGAGACAGATTTAACATTTGTCTCCCTTCATCCTGTGGCGACATAGTGTTAACAATATATTTGGAAACTTTTTGTAAATAAATTACCAAATCAAATAGATTGGTACATTTATTATCAAGAAGTTGATACGGAATATACTGTGTGATTAAGTATTCGTCTTATTGAAAATACGTGTCCCGCCCAGGTGCTGCGTAAACAAATCTGTTTTCACACATGCTAAAATTGGCACTTGGATGATATCTGACATTTTATTCTTTATTTGTCTCAAAATAAAAAGCCTTCAGAACAAGAAATTAAAGATAAGATGTTCGGTAAAACCTTTTGTAAAAATCTTAAGAGTTGGAGTGGGGCAGACAATTGAACCCAAACAAATCTGCTAAAAAACAACTCGGCTAGTATTAGAGTCAGAGGAAAAGGTATTAGATGCGAATCATAATAATCGATATATCCTCATCCGATACCATTTTTACCGGCTATATTAGTATTATTTATTAACATCCGCGTTTTGTAACTAAGACTAGGACGGGTTATCTACAGGTTACCACTTATTTGACGAGTGTGTGTGTGCGTGTGTGTAGAGTTTTTCAACGGACTTCATTTTCGTCATCTCCGTGGTAGAACTGATGGACATTTGAGGAAATGTTTGGAAAATTGCGTCATGAGAACAACCTCAATTGCTGAGTTTCCTCAAAGGAAATCTGCTAAAAACTATTATATATTCTAGCCTTTAGAGCATAGAACTTTAATGTTGATGATACCTAATATCATAAGCAAACGTTAAATGGAGACAATACGCCAAATTTAAAATCACATGAAATTTTTTTTTATCAGATTTCCTTTAACCCTGCGTGGTACACATGGTGTTTTAGACATATTTGGTAAACTATACGCCTCGGAGGCGTAAAGACACAAAAATGCTGGTTTATTACCTATTATCATGCTATTTTGCAGCATTATATTTTTTTCATTCATTTATTTACTTCTCTTTCAAAAACACATTATTACACATTAAAAGCACCAAGCTATATTTTATCCCGTGGAGCACCAAGAGGGTGGGGCTCGTCGAGCCCTCACTTTCCAAGGCTGCGAATTACAAAATATTATTATCTAATCAATTAAAATAATCACATAATTACCACAGAGAGCATACAACTTGCTCAGAGGAAAAAAAATTCAAAAAAACATTTGTTGAGACACGTAGAGACAGATAATTCTGGCAACAATAAAGTACAATAAAGGGAGTTGCAATTTACCATATATCTAGTTGCTTGGTCACAAAGCATCAAAATTTTAATGCCAAATTTATTAGGCTTATTGGGGATACACCTTTTAAATATGCATTTTCCTTGAAAGCCAACAAGCTGTTCGTTGATTGGAAGGTATGGGCTTGGCACGTAGTTAGACTTGCAGTTCTCAATAAATTTACCCCATATTTCTGAAATATCTGTCCGTTCTTCGCCTTTCGTCCCGGGTTTCCCTGTTATCAAATTGGAGGCAGGCACCAAACCATTTAAAGCGGTTCAGTGTCATTGTGCCTCTAAAAATATCTCCTGAAATTTAGGGGTCGAATAAGCGGTGATTGGCTACTCGATTGCTCTTCATAGCTCCGGAAAATATTAATAGTCCCAGAAATGCATCTTACTCTTCTTCTCTTTTGCCTGAAAAATTGACGGATTTTCTATGCATTTCTAATATTATGTTGACCAGAATTTAATCAAGAATATCTTCATCTATAAAAGATTTGAAAAGTTCTACTGGTACAATAGTCCGTGCCTCATTATTATAAGTCCTAATTCCTTTGTATACTGTTTTTAGTCGGTGTCTTCCCTGGAGGTTTAGTTGTCCAGATAGTTTCGTTGTCTTTTCCAAGTAGTTCTTCAGTTTGTATTATTATCTTAGAATATGTAACCTGGTCTATTCCTTCTGAACTTCCTTCATTCATGTCTTCTGTTTTTATTATTTAAGAATTTCGGTACTGAGAATATTTTTCTCCCTTAGCAAAACATGCCATTTCTTTTATGTTGGAAGTGAGATTTTAATTCTTCTTCATCTGGCATATAGTCTGGGCCTTCATCAGTATTGTCACAGCTGTCTTCAGAAAAAACCTCTTGTTCAACAGTGTCTTCTCTTTCATCCTCTTCCGTCTCAAGCGATTCGAGATCTGTGTCGACTTCCGCCGGGGACAGAGGAATCTCTTCGTCTTTGTAAACTCTTATCTCCCATAATGATTAAATTCAATTGATTTTCTGGAACAAAAAATAAATATAGATAATTTTCCTAAATAATTTCCTTTTAATATGAGTCGTTAGATAGTAAGAGTACTACTCAAAAATTAGATCTTGTGGAGCAGGCGTATTGAGAATAATCTATACAAGAACACTATACGTCTGGGAGGCGTACACCTACCCATAAGTCCTGGAACACAACACGCCTGAGAGGCGTAGTGTGTTTTGGAAAAACAAAATTAACTTACCTGTAGTGCTTCTGGCCGATGTGAATACTTCGGGTGTCTATGACTAACTGAGTGAAGAGAGCACTGCTAGAGGGGCAAGAGGGAGGGAACAACAATGAAGTGGTGGAGAGCATTTTATGATGTTGGTACGCCTCTTAGGCGTATACTGTGACATACAGGATTAAGGGAAATCAGCTATTGAGGTCGTACTCATGACGCGATTTTCGAAAAATATCTTCAAATGTCCATCGATCCTACCCAGGAGTTGATGTAAATGAGGTCCGTTCAAAATTATATACGGGACCATATATCTATGTTCGGGACTTTCCGCCGAGAGCTAGTGCGTTTCCGTAACTGTACGTCCCTCGTGGATAGGTTTAGAGATTCCTTACTACTACTGTAATTATTAGGCAGATTTCTCTATTGTAAAACTTCACGTGGGAAATCTGCTTAGTTTACGCAGCCCCTGGGTGACAGACTTTTTCTTATTCCTATTGTAGGGCTAGAATATCTATTCTTTTCTTAGAAAAGGAAGGACCTCAGTTCTATGTTATTGTGCACCATTTAGGTTCCATTGACTGACAGGTATGATTTTATAGAAATCTATTGAGACGTTTTAATTATAGAACCCCCAATACATAAAGATAATTTTGACTAACTGTAAACATTACATTGGTTTTACTAAGAAATGGAAGCTGATGTTTTGTGTCTTACATTACTACTAGTCAAAGACACCGGATTAGAGGAAAAATGGTTCTTCAAAATGCCCTACTGTTATAGAAGAAAACATTCTAGTAATAAACATTTAACTTCACTAGAGGAAGTAATTAATTATACCGCGCGTTTTGTTAGTATTCAATTCTAAGTTGGAATCGAGTTAAATAGACGAAAGTAATTGGTTTATGCTAATCTGATATAAGCTATTCAACTTAAATAATTTGAACAAGGTTAAAAGGGGAATTAAATGAATTCTAGCTCTATAATTTGAAGAGGAGCGAGAGGGAGGGGTTAGATAAGAGCTGGATAGAGAGGAGGCCAAAAGTCTCCGAGTAAAAACTAAGATATTTCTTGGCAATGCTAAAGCTCTCCCTTGAAGTTGTTCCAAGTTGTGGCTAGAGCCTTGTAAATCACACTCCATTTCCTAGACATTCATTAAAGTAATCTGTTTAACCTTTACTCTCAGATTTTATGCCTTTTTATTTTACCTCTGACTTTTATTTATGCTTGCAAAAGTTTTTTTCATATTACTGCTTTTTAAAATGATTATTGCCTAAGAGTTTTCCATGTGAGCTAGAAAATCATTTTTAAATGTATATTTTACCTTTATCATTTTCCTCCAATTTTATATATAGTTTCAGGTTTTATATTATGTATTATGAGTTATTATTCTGGGCATAGAAATTGTTAGTTTTCTTATGAAATTTCGGAGTTGGTTCCTGTGATTCAATAGGGCGCCATCTTCAGCGACAGACTGACTCAGATCAATTGTTTCTTCTGGTAGAAGCTACAGATCACCATCTTAAATAAGAACAGGTGTCAAATGTAATATGACCCCAATTATAGCACTTTCTGGCCGAAGGTCCGCAAATAAAAAGAAGGCTATTTATTTGTTCTATATGCATCTCACTTCCATGACGGTTTTTTTTTCTAGGGAAACTGGGTGGTATAGGAACGAAACAATCTGGATGTACACAGTTGGCCTGCTTTCCTCTAGAATTTGTTTTATTTTTGACAGTGCATTTTCAGAGCAGCATCTCCATCTTCAGTGCCTTTTAGAAGAGCGTTACAGACCTCCAGCTTGCACCACAACTGTCCAGGAGTCGCCCGGCAGCCGTGGTGCAATCTACTGCTCTCTAACGCTCTTCAAAAGACATTGAAGATGGAGATGCTGCTCTGAATGTGCACTTTATCAAAATAAACGCATTGCAGAGGAAAACAGGCCTACTGTGTGCATCCAGATCCTAGATGGTTCTTCTATACTCACTACTTCGTAATTTAATAAAATACCTATCTACTTTTTCGCTATGTGGCCTTTTGGTTAGAGGTTCAGGGCAATAGCCAATAAATTAGGGACAGACACCGACTCTTTTTTCCAATTGTTTAATTAATAAAGTCCGTTACGAACGTACTGCGTAAACTAAGCAGATTTCCTACGCGAGGTTATAACACTTGTGACCTCATCTCACCATATATTCGTTATTTATTTATTATTTGTTTGTATGTAAAAAAACGGATGAGTAGAGGGGGTGGAAGTACTGAAGGCAGGAACCAAGAATGTTCGAATAACTCGCTTAATATCTGAGTTACGAAAAATGAAAACAGTGGCAAAATATCAATAATGTGACAAGATTGATTCTATAAAATTTTACGATCCAACTCAAAATAACGGAAATGTTTCGAATTTTTAAATCCCGCTCCCCCATTTAAAATCCTCACTATTCCAGGTCCGAGTTCCGCCAGTAACAAATATGATCTTTAGTGTTGACTGAACAGTTAAATAAATATCCAGTGAGGTATAGATAGAAAAACATTTTTGTAAAAAGAGCGTTAAATCTTAATCGATGGTGTCATCGAATGACGTATTTGCGTGTATTCCACAAAGTAAAAGTTCTATGAAAATGAGATAAGATCACGAAAGTGTTATACCCACACGTTTGAAATCGGGTTAGTTTTCGCAGACTATATTAATTAACCCAATGGCAACCAACTCCACTAACAGTTAGGAGTGGCAGTGGGTGACCTGCTTATCCTTCCCTTGATGATGGACCATCACCAGCCAGCTCAAATCCCGACCAAATATTGTGACCAACAAATCTAGATTTCTTCTTCTATTTCTAGATGAGATACATGCAAATACATTCTGATAACCCCCCTCCCCCGTCTTTTGTTCTTGGATTACTAAAATTAGGATGATAGAGATGAAAATTATTCTGGTTCATTATAAATTACAGTACCAGTTATAGTAAATAGTACTCAATAAAATTAATATATTATACTGAGATAATTTCTATATTTCACCACTGAGAGGTTGGCTGAATTCAGACGCTTTCCGTTGTAGAGGTTAAACTGAAATATTTCTCTGCCTTTTTTCTAGGAAAGATTTCTCATTGCCATTTGTTTTTGTTCACTTAATATTCACGGCGGTATTTAGTGTTACAAGTATGTTGATTTATCAACTGTAAAACCTTTAGTAGTGACCTCTCTAATCAGGTTATTTTCACTTTTCAAACCTTTCTGAGAACAATGACTTCAAAATTGATAAATCTTATCTGATTTCTATCCCTCCGTTTTTTTTTAATCTCTAATCAAATTGCTCAGGGGATTTCTGTGGACTTTCTCATTGCTAAGCCAAATATCTCAAGGAACAAATATAGACTTAATCCTTAAGGGAAATCAGCTATTGAGGTCGTACTCATGACGCGAGTTTCGAAATATTTCCTCAAATGTCCACCGATCAATTCCTAGGAGATGACGAAAATGAGGTCCGTTCAAAATTATATATATATATATATGTGTGTGTGTGTGTGTGTGTGTGTGTGTGTGTGTGTGTTTGCTAACGCTCTAGCGGTCGCAACTTTTTTTTGATCGCTACCAAACTTCATATTTAATAGTTTTATGTAAAAAGAAAGATCAAGTTCGTTAATGGCTAAAATCAGACTAGTGGGAGGGGGGGGGTTTAGAGGGAAGGCCTTTTTGAAAATTCGAAATATCTCCGTTATTATGCGTCGGATCGAAATATTGTATAGAATCAATCTTATTGCAAATTAAATTCACTATAAATTCTGTATCTTGAATATTAACCGAGATATTTGCATTTGTATTGTGTGCGTGGTCAGCAGGAGTCGGTTATTTTCGGGGCTTTCAGCTGAGAGCTAGTGCGGCTGTTTCCGTAACTATTCGTCCCTCGTGAGTAGGTCTAGAGATTCCGTATTACTACTGTTATTATTAGGGAGATTTCTCTATTGTAAAACTTCACGTGGGAAATCTGCTTAGTTTACGCAGCCCCTGCGTGACGGACATTTTTATTATTATTATTATTTATTAAAGTCCACTTTTTGCATCTCAGGCTAATTGGGACGGGTTATATACAGGTTACCACCCTTTTCTAGCCAGGGTGGGACTAAATAATTTCCTTTGCCCAGGCAAGAATCGGACTCGACACTCTAGGATTACCATGTAAGATTAAAGGCAACACTTTAACTCACATAGCTAATGTGAGCCCCCTACGTTATTTATATAACACGTATTTATATATTTGTTTTATCAAAAAAAACTAAAGATGAAATTGTATTTAGAATTCATATTTCGGCCTTGTCACGCTATTTGCATTTATGTCAAAGTTTTGGTTTCCGACTTTCGTGCACCAATTGTTCTCCACGAGTGCATCAGTAGAATTCTAATTTGTTTTGAATAATGTATCTGTGCTATGAATATTGTCAACGAGGGTTATTTTTTTTTTATTATTACCACAGATTGGATTATGGGCTTTACTAGCTAATCAAAAGTTATTTATTAGTTTATATTACATTAAAAAGTTTTAGTCTGAAGGAACTTAATTAGTTTTTGGACAGCGTGAGCTTCATTTTTAGGATTTTTGTAGTAGAGATCCGAGATTTTACTGCGTTGTTGTAGAAAGGGAAATGACATGCTCTCATCTTTATTTTGAGTTACAATTTTGGGAGTTTGGAAGTAAATACGTTTCAGGAAATATGTTATTGGTTTCTTCATCTGCTTTCACACTCATTTTAATATTTTTTAGGATGGCATCCACATGAAAATTAACACTCATTTCGTAACTTAAACTTCGGATAGCTTGGATTGTGAGAGCCAATAGTTTTAATAGCCATTAGGAAGCCTATTATTAGCGGCAAAGATTTGTTATTAGCTGATATTTTCATTTTTAAGTACTTCAAAAATTGAAAATGGCTGCCTGAAAAGATGGAATTTACATAATGTAATTTATATATACTAACTTGCGAATCTCATACTGTACCATTCAAATATGAGAATCACTACACTAAATTGATCTAATTTCGAGGCATAGGTGTAGTATTGGATGTAGTCGCTATATTTTTCCATTTGTTCCTCAAATACGGGTATACTGATATTATTGTGCCACAAGATCTTTTTTTTCTGCTGTTCATTAATGTGAAATTGAATTGGAGATTATATTTTTCCCATAAGGCTTTCTTCATGAGTTTCAGTGGCATTGGGGAAAGTAGAATTTAGACTGTTTACTAGGAAGTCAGTACTTATTTTTTGTGAATGTCATTGCTAAAATTGATTTTTGCTGAAAAAAAAGTGAAAATACTTACTTTACAGTACAAAATTCAAATTATTACTTCCGGTAGCTTTCTCACGAATACTTGTTATTTCAAGAGGTTGCCTGAACAGCGTGTGAACTTATATTTTGTATTAATGCTAAGCTAATGGAATCGTTCGTTATGTGGTTAATATAGTTTAGTTCACTGATATTTTTTAGCTTCAATGTTTTGATATTCGTTCATTCCCTATTCCATACTTCACGTTTCAAACAACAGAATCTACACAGAAAGGACTTTATCGATAAGAGGCGGAAATGAAAGTAATAGTCAGGGCTTAAGTTATTGTAATAATTACATTTCACGGGAAACCATGTTTATTTTATTAACAGCTAATAGACCGCATGATTTGTATCTTTTCATGGAAAACGGCCTTTATTCTGAAACGGGCCTTTATTCTCCCAATAGGCATTCCATGCTTCAATGCTTCTTAGTGAATAATGATTGTAAGGGTAAAAGATATTGCATAATGTTATAGGTGTTATGGATATTATGTTAAATTGGTAATTAATTAGTGCTTTTGTTAATCTAATCTTTTGGTCTTCATCGAAACCATGTATATTTAATTTGCCACTTTTTTTCACAGTTAAACGAAACGAATAGCTGTAAATATTATGTTTATATATCAGGTCATGTGCCATGTAATTAAAATTAGGGGATTGTTTAGTGCATAAGTTAATTCAACTTTTATATTATCAGCATTATAGATTTTATTTTAACCCGTCAACGAATGGTAAAATATCTAGTATTACAATATAAGGAATGAATCCGACTCAGTATTTTTTATTTTACTTTTATATACATTATTATTAGTTTAATGTAGAAACAAAACGAACTCATTGAAAATGTAATTCTATTTCCCCAAACCTCATGAATCGTGATGGCGGGGGACGATTAAAGTAACATATAGGTCGGTCAATATCAATGGCTCCATTTCCTTAATGGTAAGTGATAACAGGGCCATTTAGAGAGTAAATAAATCTCTCTTAGGAAATTAAAAAGCATCGATATAAAAAGAGAGATATCGATGTGCAAATGAGCTGAATGAATGTAGCATATTGCCGTAATGAACCTCTACTAATGAATAGGACACACAGATTAGGCCACCATTGATAGCCATACTCATTATTATCTCTGGATTAATCAGCAATCAGTTATCCCTTATCACTGCTCACTTTCCATTATCAGGTCTACCTCTCGTTTCATCTAAATAGTACTCTGTTAACATTTTTTCATTAATATCTAATGCTTACTATTTATATAATTGCTAATGATTGATACTAATTGAATTTCAAGAAAAATTTCGGACTCTTCTAGAGATTTGAACAGGATTTGGATTTTGCTACTGTAGCATCTTAACAAAAGAACAAACATGGACACTAACCTGACATCGATAACCTTCCCATACTAGCTGCCATCTGCTCCCATTGTCAGTGTTGACCCAAAAAATGAAATTAAACTAAAATAATTGTACTAATTTTAAAGGAGGTACACTGCGAGTTCCTTACAATTACCTTTTAGCAGATTTTCCTTAAGGGAAATCAGCTATTGAGGACGTACTCATGACACGATTTTCGAAATTTGTCTTCAATTGTCCATCGATCCTACCTAGGAGATGACGAAAATAAGGTCCGTTCATAACTGTATATATATATATTTATTTGTATATATTTGTCTGTTACCGCTCTGGCGGTCACAATTTTTGTTTAATCGTTACCAAACTCGGTAATCGTTTTATGTAAAAAGAATGATCAAGTTCGTTAACCGCTGGAATCGGACCAGTGGGAGGGGGGGGATTTCGAAAATTCAAAATATCTTCGTTACTATACGTCGGATCGAAAAGTTGTATAGAACCAATCTTATTGAAAATTAAATGTACTATAAATATTGTTATATACATTTATTCTCTATCTTGAAAATTAACCGATATATTTGCATTTTTATTAAATGTAGCGGACGAGCTATGGTCGGTTCTTATACGTTTCCGCCGAAAGCTAGTTCGGCCCTTTCCGTAACTGTTCGGCACTCGTAAGTAGATTTCTCTATTGTAGAACTTTGCGTGGGAAATCAGTTCAGTTTACGCAGCCCCTGCGTGACGGACTTTTTAGTGTGAAATTAATGGCACCTCCATCTTCTGTGCTCACGTGTTGTCTCCAGTTTTTTTTTAGGTGACTTTATTTAAACTCGTCCCTATTATTCATTTTGAAAAAAAACAAGTTTCATTTATTTACTATTATTAGTATTTACGATCTTTTTAGTTTTGTACAAGTGTTAAATTTTATTTTCTTGTCAATTATTGTGGACTCTGATTTTTTCAAGTCCAGCTTAGACCCCAAAGAAGCTGTTACTGTTCAAAGCAAATGATTCTTTTTCTTTCTTTTAGAACAGATTTGAAATGACATCATCAGTCCGTGATTACAACACGTCGAAACTTCATAGTTTAAGCAGCCTCTCGTGGCAGAATTTTTTGCTTGAGTTTCCTTTCTTGTGCTTGCTGGCATAATACATTTTTGGAAGCCCATGGTCATGAATAAATCAAAAGGATGAGCCAATTTAACTTTTAATATTCTCTGTCCACTCCAATTAAACGAAGCTCTGGCTCTTCTGAAACTGTAGTTAAAAACTTTGTTTCTCTGAGAATAATTAGTTCTGAATGGACAAGTCTTGAATTAAAATATTTGGAAGTGGTATTTCATTGACGGTGAACAAATTTCTATTTTCTCATTAGGCTTTAAAATGTTTTGAGAGGTGAGTTAGTAATGTAGTCTTGAGTTTATGGCAATAAATTGAACTGCGTTTTTAATCCTATGAGACATCCGAATAATATGTACTTATTCAGTGCCGTAGACCGCACACACAATTTTATTTGTATCAGAAACGTTTTTTTTTCTATGCTGTATAGATGTAATTATTTATCGCGATCACCAATTAATTATTGATATTCAATAGCACTGTTTTTCGATTTCTTGAAAGGTTAATTACTAAAATTATTGTGGCTAGGGTGTGCTTCGGAATTATTTTAAAGTGATATTTTTAGGATTCAGGACATTGAGGTCGTGCTAAGAGTGTAGGTTCTAGTAGATAGATAATTATTATATTAATATACCAGGAATTTATATTTATACCAAGATTGCAAACTTTGCGTTTTGTGTTAGAGCAGCATCTTAAAGTTTGCCTGTTCCTCCACAGTGACCTCCAATGTTTTCTGAATAAATTATTAGAATGTTTCTAAAATTAAACAAACCTCAAATTTAAGCTTAATCCTTATAAATGTATATATTTTAAGAAGACAATGAAACCATCTTTTTTAAACCTATTATACATTCCAAGAAATGTCTTGCAGAATACCGATGTATTAGAGTTCGAATAAATGCTTTAAAATAGTGGCATATTTTTCCTTAAAAACTGAGAAATTCTAGAGAGAAACTAGCATGAAAAAGGTGTTTTGAGTTCAGAACTATTAGTTAAGTGAAGAATAAGTAATAACATTTTCTAAAAGATCATGCAGAGGCTGCGTATAAAGAAGTGAGGGTCTATTAAATGATGTAATCAAGAAAGCCCGAATAACTTGCTTAATATTTGAGCTACGAAAAAATGTATAAAACAATAATTGTAGAGCATCAATAGTTTAATAAGATTGGTTCTATAAAATGTTTCGTTCTGACTCATAATAAAAGAGATATTTTGAATTATCGCATCAGCCTCCCCTTGTTTCCTCGTCTGATTTCAGCCATCAATGACTATGGATTTTCGAGTTATATGAAATAGTTAAATATCGATTATAGTATAGGTCAAATGAGAATTTTTGAGTCAAGATCCCAAATCGTAATTGATGACGTCATTAGACTATGTATTTCTATGTATCTCGCACAGTATAAGTTCAGTGGAAACCATATTTGGTAATTAAGCTTGGAATAAACAGATTCATTATACAACAGCTTATATGACATGAGTAAGAGTGGAGGATCACTAAAGACTCAAAACTAAAAAATCAACGTTAATAATGAAGATGGACAAAAAATGTATATAACATTTACAATAAGATACAAAAACAAAATCCTATAACGGAGGTACTTCAAATTTTCGAAAGCCCTCCTCCCACTGGTCCGATTTCTTCCTTGAGAACTTGATCTTTCTTTTGTCATAAAAGATTAAATATGGAGTTTGGTAACGATCAAACAAAAGTTGAGACTGCTAAAGCGTTAACAGACACACACACACACACATATATATATAATTTTGAGGGGACATTATTTTCATCATCTCCTGGGTACGTTCGATGGACATTTGAAGAAATCTTCTATATCCGAGTTCTAGTTAGGTACTTAACGGCATGAGCAAAATACGTACATACGTTTGTATGATAAAATACATTAAGCTTGTCACGGGTTCTATAAACCCCTGTCATAAGTGATCCTATATTTGGCTTCGATATTAGCAGATTTCTCTTAAAGGAAATCAGCTATTGAGGTTGTACTCATGACACGATTTTCGAAAAATTTCTTCAAATGTCCATCGATCCTACCCAGGAGATGACGAAAATGAGGTCCGTCCAAAATTATATATATATATATATATATATATATATATATATATATTCTCTATATTGAATATTAATCGAGATATTTGCATTTTTCAGTTTAGAGCTCTCAGGAAAACCCCCAATTCTACTCATGTCATATTACAATAAGCTGTTATATCATGAACCACTTCATTACAAGGTTAAATACCAAATATTGTTTTCATAGAACTTTTACTTTGTGAGATATATGCAAACACGTCCTGTTGAATTTGAGTGATTGAGATAGAACTGATTCTGATTATTGTACAAATTAGTTACAAATTATTGTAATATCTTTAGTACATTGTTTTCAATGAAATTAATATGTTATATTCAGATATATTTCATTGATTGTTTGTCTTTCCGGTCTATCTATCTATTCAGCTCTACGAGGTGCTGGCCTGTTTGTTTACAATTCAGCCGCTTTCCGTTGTAGAACTTGTATTGTAGATTCACTGAAAGTTTTCTCTTTACCGTTTGTATTTATTCACGGTTTGTATTTTCTGTATGTATATTTATCTATTGTAAACCTTCGCGTGGGAAATCTGCTTAGTTTACGCAGCCCCTGCGTGACGGACCTTTTATTTTGTATATACTACACAGATTATTTATACATACAGACATTTAGCCCCTCAGGAAGATTGTCGTCTACCAGCTCATTCATCATGACAAGTGACCAAACATAAATAAATCAGGAGTTTTCCAATATATCGACAGTGTTGATCAACAACCTCGTATGTCAAAAAAAAATTACTTTTACAGAAGACTGATGAAATCATGCAGTAAATGAAAATATTGTTGATATATTACTTTCAAATATTTCAATGAATAGATGAATAATGTAAACTATTTTTTAATATTGCCTTTAAACAGAGCGACAAGAACAGTACAATTAATGAAAATATGCAAAAATCTGGATTTATTATTTTTTTAGCATACGAGGTTGCTGATGAACACAGTCGATTTAATGAAAATTAAAAGAGGATTCTGAATTCGTCGTGAGTATTAGAATACTCACTTCAGTATTTTCCTTTTTTTTCATATAAATATGATTTAAAAAAATAATGAAAAAATCTAGGTAAAGCAAAATAAATTGAATATGATAACATTTATTTATTTAGGTGTGTCGCAATTTAATAAGCAGCTATATCTAACTTCCTTAAAATATTTTATTACGATGTTGAACTAAAGGTGAGAAATATGTCGTAACAATTAGTTTTCATTAGATTAATTTTAATACAGATATAACGGTTATGAATTGTTAAAACGTTTTTGACTAAGTGGCTATTTTTTGCTTTTGGGTTGCTCTTTTCATTTTTAAGACGAATCGCTTATAAGGGAAGAGAGGAATGTATATTTCTAATGTATGAGTGATGTATGGGGAAGAAGGATGTGGAGGGGTGAGCCGCATAATTACACTAGAAGCGGTGCCTACCTGTTGAATGTCCACCTGTACCCACCTACACCTTGTCATTGTAGCCCTACACCTCTCACAATGGCCTCCCATTAGCCTTGTCTATCATTTATCCTCCTTAGGGCCACAATAAAATGTTATGGTTTTAGCAGATTTCCCTCAAGGGAAATCAGCTATTGAGGTCGTACTCATGACGCGATCTTCGAAAAAATTTCTTCAAATGTCCATCAATCCTACCTAGGAGATGACGAAAACGCTCTAGTGGTCGCAATTTTTGTTTCATCGTAACCAAACTCGATATTTAAACGTTTTATGTAAAAAGACAGATCAAGTTCGTTAATGGCTGAAATAGGACCAGTGGGAGGGTGTGTTTAAAGGGGTGATTTTCGAAAATTCAAAATATCTCTGTTACCATACGTCGGATCGAAAACTCTTATAGAATCAATCTTATTGAAAATTAAATGTTCTATTAATATTGTTATATACATTTATTCTCTATCTTGAATATTAACCGAGATATTTGCATTTTTATTAAATGTGGGCGGATAATGGACGAGAGTGAGTTTCCCGCCAAAAGATAGTTCGTCGTTTCTGTCACTGTTTGGCACTCGTATGGAGATTTGTCTATTGTATAACGTTACGTGGGAAATCAGCTTAGTTTTCGCAGCCCCTGCGTGACGGACTTTTTAAGTTATAAAATAACGGGATCGATTTTCTGCCCAGAAACACGGATAGAAAGTCAAAACGTCCGTCACGCACGTGATGCATAAACGAAGCAGATTTTCTACTGGTTGTTGGTACATTCTGCTAATCTCATCTCACCATTTATTCTCTATTTTTAATTAATAATCCGACGAGTTGACCATATTCTTTTTGATTGGAAAATGATCAGAAATTACGAAAACTGAAGAATGTTTTAACTCTTTACAGAATCCTGACAAAACCAATATTAACAAAGATATTGACGAACATAAGCTTCGACCTCCAAGTAAACCGCCACACCAGTCAGTGCCAGTAAAGTACAAAATGGTCCTTGTTTACAATATTCGTATATTTTAAAGGTATACATACAAATTCACAACTCTATAAAGGTACTCTCATGCAACACTTGAAATTCTATTTAGTTACTAGAAACCGGAAGTAAACATTCAGGAATTCATGAATCTAAATTATTGGCGTCAGAGAGTGACCCTCTATTTCCAACCTTATTTTGCATGTAATCGAGGCTTCCAGAACACGAATTGGGTTCCTTTAGGAACATTTTGGGTATTGGACGTAGCTTATGCAGATGACTTGATCCTTGTAGCTTCCTCAGAACAACGTCTCGACGTTCCCTTGAATCAGCTGGTAGTGGCACTTCGGGTTGTGGTTTGGAGCTAAATCCAGAGAAGTGTGCCCGGCGCTTGGGCTGAATATTTCCGAACATCCAGTTTGGGGCCTTAGCGTTGATGATGTTAGAGTTTACCTTGACGTTCCTTTCTCCTCCCCTATAGCGCGGAGGCAATGATAACTGACTGGATGGTCGTTTTGTTTAATCTCCCAATGAAACCAGAGCAGATGTTACAGGCTCTAAGAACCAAGGTTTTGCCCCGTGAAGTCAGGGGTTGGTACTAGGAAACCCATCACCGGGTTCCACTAGGGTTGGAGGTCTGCCGCATAAAATACATTTTTTAATGCTATTATTTATGCTTCTAGAAGGGACGGTGTTCTGAGGATTCCTTCCTTGGATTGCGCCGTCCCTTGCTTTAGAGTTACTGAAATTACAGAGTGATTTGGATAGCGTCGCTTGAGGTGAGGCGTTGTTTGTGTGGTGGAGTGATGCCTCCAGATATAATACTATGAGCATCCTGGTTCTTTGTGGTTCCTGGGTGGTCTGGGGCTTAAACAAAAAATGAACTTGGTGGAAGACAAGGCATTGGCTGACCCTGGAATCAAAAGAAAACCATTTGACGAACATTTCCTTGTGTGGTGAGATTCGCAATCCTTTGTTTTTTACATTGATTCATGCCATTGTTTTTAACATGGACACATGCCATAAAAATATTCCATTGGGACAATGTTGGGACTAGGGGTTTACATTTAATCTACTGAGCTGTTTAGCGTCCCAGACTGTTGCTTTAATAAGAGAATTCTTTATTGTATGTATTATGTATTTATTTTTTGTATCAAAACTCAAATAAATAGTCAATCTAAATAACTATTTTGGAACGTAATCGTTCCACATGAAACACAATATGTTTTTTTACATTTTCTCGTTAAAACTAATTAATCGCTGTTAATCGCCGAAGTAAACCACCACTCTTAGTTAAAATTCGAATTCTCCAGTCGGAGAATGTGGGATAGTTGATTCACAAATACAAAAGTCCATCGAAATGCTCCCAGTAGGTCGTTGAGTTAGGATAAACAGACAAGACTTTCAATTTTGATGTCATTATGGTTAGAATGTTAAAAACAACGCCTCACCTCAACCCTTTTGAATTTAAATAGAAAATCAGACAAACCCTTGAGTTTTATTTATACAGACTTTTTTTTCTTCACATTTCATTAAGTCAAGTGTTATCATTATACCAGAATGAATCAATTACTTCACATTTAATATTGTTTTTTTAGGAATTAGAAAATAATTAGTCTACCCAACCTAGACAACCTGTCCTGATTTCCTTGTCTAGCTCAAAGTGACAATTAAATCTTTAAAAATATTTAATCATTTAGATTTCCGTTTGATCATTTCTCAATCAACGAAGCCGTTTAATGATTCTTGTAATGCCAGCATCTAAAAGTGATTAATTAGTTTAAGGATAATGATTTCGAAATTATTCCTCCTTTAAATATTGATTTAACTCCACAGTTAAATTCCCCTCTCTGGAATTAATTACGTTTACTCATGCCGGGTCAATATACCTCATAATTAGAAATAATTCATATTTTGCAAAATCTGAATTGTCATCAATGAAACAGGAATATCTTTATAAATAAAGCAAATCTATATTTTAATAAATTTTATGTGTAACATAAATAGTTGTTTCCTATTTCATGAAAACTTTTCTTAGAAAGATTAAAATTCACTAGTTAGCAAAATAAGACTGGTCTTAGTTAATTTTCCTTAATAATCTCTCTTATTTTACCTAAGTATGAGTTCAACTAAAATGAGAATTTAATTGTTAAAAGTGATACCTTCATTTAAACGATAGTTTTAAATATTACAACTTTGTGGATTGGACAAATTCCAATGAAACATGGGTTTGTTCTTGGTTGAGCACCTTCGGTACCCATCACGCTTGACTAAATTAATCCCATTGAATAATAAAAAAACTAAATTAATTTTTTTTTGAATAATGATATTAAGCTTCATAAAAATAAATTTTAATTTTCAAAGTAGGGAAAGCAGTGCCTTATTTATTTTTTTTAAACGTGTACATCTTCTGATGTAGTTATCGGGAAAAGTTTGCGGAGCTGCTGATTATAAGGACGGTGAAGGCAAGATCTGCTTTTCCTAACTTCTAAAGAAATCAAACTTTTAAGTATATTAAACATGCAATAAGAAATAAAACGGATAGGTTTTACGTTATTGTTCACAAGTTTTCTCTGATAATAAATTTCCCTTTTTTTGTTGGTATCATAAATATCATTAATTGTTAATTCTTGAGCTTCTAAATTAATTTGTTTTGAAAAAAATTGCACTTATGTGTACGTAATAAACCAATTTATTTTAATTGTTTGTCTTTAGGTCCAACGTACCTTTTTAAAATTAATTTCTTTGTATTTTCCATCTCTACGTACATACCATCTACTGTGGTATAAACCTATAAACATTTTTGAATTAATAACGTAAAATATTAAATGATGACGGCATCAAACTACGTATTTGCGAGGTACGAAGTAAAATTTCAATAAAAACAATATTTGACATTTAAGCTTCCGATAAGGTGATTACTTCTTTGATTACTAAAATTTGAGTGAGTGAGATAAAAATTATTCTGATTCAATATAAATTACAGTATTAGCTAGATATAGTAAATAGTTTTCAATAATTGTAATATGTTATATTCAGATATATTTCAGTAATTTTTTTTCTTTGCGGTGAAGAGTATTTCTGTCTATTCAGATGTGAGAGATTGGCTGGCCTGCTAGTTTACAATTCAGACGCTTTTCGGTGGGAGGTGATTAAAATTGACTGAAAGATTTCTCTTTACCATTTGTATTTATTCATTTAATATTCACGGTGGTGTTATGTTTTACCAGTATGTAGATTTATCTGTTGTAGAACTTCACTTGGGAAATCTGTTTGGTTTTCGTACCCCTGCGTGACGGACTTATTCGTCATCTTCTGGGTAAGATCGATGGGCATTTGAAAATCGCTTTATGATTGCAACCTCATTAGCTGATTTCCTTCAAGGAAATCTGTTATAACGTGGTTCTTCTTCGCTTGGTTAAAAAATAGATTTTCAAAACTGCTTAAACACAAGTACCTTAACCATCCTCCACTTGAAAGGGAATTTAAAAATTGAATTAATATTTTCTAAAATAATGAAAGAGATTCAACTCCCAAAATCCACAGTTAAACAGTTCTAAAATATAAATAAATATTATTCAGGCACACGATCATATATTACATTCTGTTTTATTTTCAACAGAACTGTGTAGGTGTTAAAAAAAAGGAAAAATAAATTTATTGAGAGGGAGCGAGTATTGACAGAGGTAGGAAAAAGAGGACCGATAAAAAAGATATCGCTGAAAATAAACAGAGCTCAAATCAGAATCACGTATGCAAATACGATTAATTGAAATTGAATTGGGATTCATTATCAGTCTCCCTCCTCTTACCTTTAACATTTTTATTCAGTTCAAATAACCAATCTCTTAGCCCTATCAATATTATCCAAAGAAGACTTCGTTTTGTTATATGCGATCCCGTGTTCTTATATATATATATATATATATATATATATATATATATATATATATATATATATATATGGTGTTGTTGTTTTTTGGAGTTTTGGTCAGTGTTGGTGAAAAAATCTTAGTTCATTCCAATATTTTGAGAATATTTTCTCTTCTTGAGGGCAAGAATAAAGATACTTAAAAACTATTGTACATTACATTAGGAGTACCGATACATTAGGTACTCCTAATGTAAACTGAGGTACAACAGTAATGTACAATAATTTTAGTATCTTTAGTCTTGCCCTCAAGAAGAGAAAATAAATATTCTCAAAATATTGGATGAACTAAGATTTAAGATTTTTTCACCAACACTGACTCCAAAAAACAACAACACCATATATATATATATATATATATATATATATATATATATATATATATATATATATAAACAGCTCAAAAACAAGCTCTCTGAAATATTATTAAAATTAGCTTATATACTGAGAATAACTGAATGAAAAGAGATTAATGTGATAATGATTCATCGATTAAAGGTATTCATGAAGTCAAACACGTTATTCCATTATAAATGCCAAACAGTAAGTAAGTACCAATGAATCTCTCAGCCCTATCAATATTATTCAATTGAATTTTGTTTTATATGAGATCTCGGACAGATGTGTGTGTGTGTGTGTGTGGGTTTGTGTTTGTGTGTACTCTTATTTGGTTAGATAACCGTCTTATGATGATTCCTTCATCCATGTTGGGTAAAAAAAAAACTTTTAGGCAAATTGAGGTTGTACTCATAACGCGATATTTGAAAATTATTCTCAAATGCCAAATACATCTCTACCTAGATGACGAAACTGAAGCCTTTTCAAAATTATATATATATATATATATATATATATATATATATATATATATATATATACAAACAAACAAAATAACCTGCCTTATGTTTTGGGGTACCTATCGAGGTCAGCTCCTTATCTGACTTATTTAAGGTAATTATTTTCATTTCGTGTCTTTTATAAATGTCTTTTTCTGTTGGGGATGTTGCTAAGGGAGCAGCTTAATTCCAACTTTATTATGGTATAAATGGAAATTCACTATTCAGATGCACGCTTTTAGAATATTAATTGACATTTGTCTTATTTCTTCAGTCTTTATATTCAGATCTTGAAGGTACTGGGCAGTAGACTTGGGTATAACTCCTCTCGATCCAAACAGTAACCATTTAACTGTCCACTTTTGTATAATGTATTTTTCTTTAAAATATGGACAGAACTGGGTGTAGATGCATATTTTTTGCGAAATTTACTTCTTGTTGTTGTTTACTTGTTTCGAATCTTACTGTTGGATCAATAATTATACCCTTGTCTTCTTTTCTTGAAATGCCAACAATATCCGCTCTTCTAATGGACCTATCTGATGAAGAACAGCCAATTTCCTCAGATATTTCCTAGTCTGGGTGGAACCTTCTCCAAAGTTTTGCAATGTCTGAACGTACCTTATGATGTCGGGAAATACGCATATGGTCGCCCCATTGGCAAGAACCTAGAACATGCGGGAGGATTTCAGTCTCGCTGCAATGACGGACGGCAGCGGGTTGTTCCTTCCTGGGACAGAGCTTACTGGCACAAGGTTGCTATTCCTCCTTATTGCTGTAGACCATTCAGAAGAGGAACGATTTTTTTTATCGCCTATCCGAGATTTTTATGTTTTTCTTTCATCAAAAGTTTCGATGCTTTTCCAGGCAGCACTACTCATTGAAGGACATTGGCGCAATTCTCGTCGAAAAATCTTGACTGAGTAATTTTTATTTTCATCAGTACGTAACCTAAGTGCAGACAAACACTTTAATAATATATTTAAATGCTGTAAAAAAGCTTCCCAATAACCATTGAGCATTCCTAAACCTCTAACATTTCGGGCAGAATAAAACATGCTGCCAGGAGTGTCCGATGGGATATTTAATATTTCTTTAGCACAACTTCTGAATAATTTGTCTTTTCTCTTCAAAAAGGAAGGCTGGAGGTCTTTCAAGGGTCCACATTGCAGGGATATACTAGGATAGGCCATAAATATTGGTTCAAGATAGTTAGCTTATGGTCTGGTTTTAATAAGAACGATGACGTTAGTTTATTCAATTTTTCCACCAGGGTGTTCGTAAACTTGTCTTTATCCAGCCAGATTTCTTCCTTGAACGAGACTCCCTGGTATCAGAATCTGGACCAATACTACGAATTATTTGGACATACATAGTCCTTAGTTTTGTAGAAATTAGCTTCCCCTTTTCTAAAGATATTCTGTTCAAACGACGTTTGTCTAAAGACGTTTTGTCAAACTGACATTTCTTAAAAGAACGTTTGTCGAACGAACTTGGCTTCTCAAATTAAATTAATTAATTTAAATTAAAGTGTTCCCATTTTCTATTTGTATCCCTTTACTTTTTTCAGCATTTACCTTTAATCCGATTTTTTTTAAAAATTGACCATGAATAGTTCTACGAGATGCTCAGCCAATCCTTGTCCTTAGCAGTGAGGGCTATATCGTCGGCGAATCCGCAACATGATAGACTAGGTAAATTTTAAATTAATCGATATCCAAAAGCATTAGTAATATCGGGTTCACTTAATTCTTGGAATATAAAATCGATTCCCGTATTAAAAAGAAAAGGTTGGGGCACCCAGAGCTACTCCTGTCTTAATAAGCATAGGCTTGATTTTCTTTCTTTAATCCAGGGGAATAGATATTTGGTTGAATGTAAATAGGTTGTTGGACATATTTTGCAGCTTAGAGGAATATCCCCTATGTTGATAATTTTTTCCTTAAATGTTCATGGCCAACGCTATCAAATGCTTTAGATACATACGTTCAGGAATATTATGCAACAGTCTTTTTTTGCTTGTTTCGTATTTTGGATGCATGCATTTATTAGAGAAGAGTTCACAAATGTTCCGGGAGATGCAACAAACTCTCTTTGATGAGTAGACAGTTCTACATATTGCTTCAATTTTTTGAATATTGCTCTCTCAATTATTCTCCTTAAAAATGAGAATATGGTTATCGGCCGATAATTTGGGACATTATTTTATTTTTGATTTAAAAATGAGAATTGTTCTTCCATTGTAAAATATGTCTGAGAATACGCTCCAATTCAGCACGTAATTAATTGGCTATTATTTTGTAACAGTTTACGTCACGGATTGTCCTAACCAAGATTCCATCACGCCCTGCAGCTGAATCGAGATATGCCTCTAGCAGCTGTCTCGAGGTCTGCTTCAGTAAGAATGATATATGATTCGGTAGAATTAGTGCATTTATTTTAATAAATTGTCTAATTAGTGATGGTTTTCAGTCCCAAATAGTTGTTCAAAGTGTGGCTTAATTTGGGGAACATCCGTGTCGCACAAAATATTCTCTCCGTAGCCATTAAATATTTGTTGAACAATGAAGATGATATATAATTTTATAATAATAGTAATGTTGTGCCAGATCAAAATTATATTTGTTTTGGCGGCGCTCTGCCTCTCTTTTGCTTTTCTTTATTGGATCGCGAGCCTTTTTGAATATAAAAGCATCCAAATTGCCAGTTTGTTGTTTTCCTACTCTCGTAGTATTTCGTTGCCGGGTGAATAGGAGCTTGCCGGATCATTGTTCATTTCGAAGAAACTGAATGAACTCCATGACTGCTTCATTAAACGCACTGTCATTTCTTTCATTAATCGTTATATTATAGCACATGGCATCCAAATCACGGGGGTATTTTGTTAGTATCATCATCTGTTTTTACGGAATTAGAATTCTGACTTGAATTTTTAATCTGGTTTATTCTATAAGCTTCTGGATGGGCTTCATTTAAATGTATTTGTTAATATTTATATCTCTTGCCACATATCTCACAAGGTTTATTGATTTAATTTTCTCTATTTATTTTGTGACTCCTTAGCTATGTGGCGGTCGAATCCCCGTTTAGTTACAATAATACTTTTTGATACTGGCACTCTATTAAATCGTTGTTAGATCTTTCAGATTCTCTTCTACTTTGAGTTTTTTGTGAAATATTCATTGGTACTTACTTACTGTTTGGCATTTATAATGGAATAACGTGTTTGACTTCATGAACACCTTTAGTTGATGAATCTTCATTACTTTAATTCCTTTTCATTCAGTTATTCTCAGTATATCAGCTAATTTCAGTAATATTTCAGAGAGCTTGTTTTTTCAGCTTTTGATGCTTTTATACCATCTGTTTATATATATATATATTGATTGTTTCCGCTCTAGCGGTCGCAATTTTTATTTAATCATTACCCAACTCAATATATAAGAGTTTTATCTAAAAAGAAAGATCGTGTTCGTTAACGGCTGAAATCGGACTGAGGGGAGGGGCGGGGTTAGAATTGTCGATTTTCGAAAATTCAAAATATATTCGTTATTATACGTCGCGGATAGAAAAAGTGAAAGAACCAATGTTATTGCAAGTTAAATGTCCTTTATATGTTTTTGTTTTCACTATCTTAATTATTAAACGAGGTATTTGCATTTTTTAGTTTTCGGCCATTAGTGGTCCCCCGCTCTTACTCATGTCATATCAACAATAATATGTTATATCATAAAGCACATCATTTGAAGCTTAAATACCACATATTATTACTCACATTGAACTTTTACTTTTTGATATAAATGCAAATACGTGGAACACCTTGGAAATCTGTTTAGTAAACGCAGCCCCTGCGTCTCGGTCTTTTTAATTTATTTCTCAAGTATGGTATCTTAAGGACATTCTTCCGCTCTGAACCGAATTGTCAAATTAAATTAAATCTAACGTTGATCTATTTTGACCTTCAGTTTATTGGGACCCAAAATGCGTAATCGATTTTATTTTTTTTTTATAAAAATGAAGCCAGGGCTAATAGGCCATTCATCAAGAATACTATTTTTTGATCCTTTTAGTGCTGTAATAATATTAGTGATTTACCTTTGTTGCTTGCCATTATCATCATCATTATATATATATATATATATATATATATATATATATATATATATATATATATTGAGCTATTGAAGTTTCTCACATGACAAAATTACACAATAATTACCGTGCCAAAAATTATATCTCCTGCCAAAAATTCATATTTAAACGTTTATCCGGAAATGAAAGCTCGAGTTCGTTTAAGCCAGAATCATTGCAAGGGGATGGAGTGGGCTGTATCGAAAATTCAAATATCTCCGTTATTATTTGCCGGATCTGAGAGTGGTTTATATAACCGCTTTATATAACTAATTATAAAAATTTAATTTATAACATTGGTTTTATGCAAATTTTACTCACGGGGCATGATGACGTCTATCCATGTATGTCATCTAGGAACGATTTGTTAAACAAGTATTTGATATTTCGGCTAGAAATAAGATGGTTTATGATATATTGGCTTAGTCTCTAAGTGATATAGCAAATAAGGGGTAGGTTTACTGAGGGCTGAAAACTAGAACACCGGAATATCTCGCTTAATATTCAATATATGTAATTGTATGTAAATACTTATAGGTAGTTAAATTACAATAGGTTTGCTTCAATAAGCTTTTTAGATTCTATTTATTATAACAGTGATATTTCGAATTTTTGAAATAATCCCCTCTAAACCCTTCTTCCCCCTGTCTGTTTTTAGCAGCTAACGAACTTGATCTCTAGATTCGCATGAAACTATTATACATATAACGAGTTTGGTGACAAAAATGCGGTCGCTAGAGCGGTAAGGGACAAGTGTGTGTGTGTGTGTGTGTGTGTGTGTGTGTGTGTATATATATATATATATATACGTATAATGTTGAACAGAACTCATTTTCGTCATCTACTCATTGACAGCGGGTAGATGATGAAAGTGATCCTATCCTAGCCCAGTCCATCTCACCATTAATCATTAACTTGCAATAGGCTGGTGTATAGAAAGTTGAATAAATGAAATATATATATATATATATATATATATATATATATATATATATATATATATATAATGCCGGATTGTTGAAAAAAATAAAATTATATTGTACTTCTTTTGAAAAGTAATATCAAGGGTAGATATGCATACACATGCTTACAAATAAATGAGGCAAATGAACTAAATTAAACTCAACTATAAAAGTTAGTTATAAATTAACTGTTAATTACAAATATGGAAAAAAATGATTATTTGAATTAATAAAATGAAATAAATGTTTTCTCATTTAAAAAAAACAAAACAAAATACATTAAATGAATTTCTTAGTCGGTCTTTGTTCTTGAATTATTTTTCTATTTTTAAATTATCCAAAACTACTTAATATTAACTCTCTATTAACTAATGTGGTTTTACTAACGAACAGTAATAAATAAAAAAAAAGTTATCTTCAGGGAGAATCGAACCACGTCAATGAGGTAATAAGCCACTCAGTCTGGGTGAAGGCAGATTGATGAATCAGGTTCCTGATAGCATCAACGGCATTCCAACATTTCTATTCCCGATCGTCGTAATGGAATTCCTTGTATCAAATAGAGTATTTGATCCAATTTTGGATTGGAAGAACTTCTGCAAGCCCTGGGCTTGAAGAAGGTCTTGGAACTGGGAGAAGCTGGAGAGTGCAGTTACTTGGCTGGTAGAACAAATACACTCCTAACGCGCGTCGATTCTCAGCTGGGTGCCGAATAATCCCGACTCACACCGTTCACTATTTTAATGAAATAAACACCAATATTATTTATAAATTTAACTTTTTACATAAATAGTTTGTATCAACAATCCGCCCACCAAAATTTTAGTCTTTAAAATTTTATTGAATTCTCTCATTTACAGGGACTAATGGAACAAGTTTAGTTGACTGGTCGCTTGTAGGTTCCAGTAGGGCTTCTGATAGTGACTACTCTTACAACTCCGTCTCTTCCGGGGTGGGTGGAGACTACTCTAGCCAGGGGCCAAGATCGTAAAGGAGAATTAGGATCTTTTACAATAATCAAGTCACCAGTTTCAGGTTGTGACGTCCACTTCCTTCTTTGTTGTAAGGTATGGAGGTATTCAGTTCTCCAACGAATCCAAAAGTGTTGAGATCTTTGTTTGATCAAATCCCATCGCTTCAGCGGACTAATACTCTCACTGGTGAGATTCCACTCTGGGGCCGCTATGATAGGTCTACCGATAAGAAAATGTCCAGGTGTCAAGCATTCTATAGAATCTGGATCTGTCGTAAGTGGGGCAATAGGTCTCGAATTCATAACACCTTCTATTTGACAAAATAGTGTAGAAAGCTCTTCGAATGTAAGAGGCGTATCACCAATAACCTTGTATAAAATAGACTTCTCAGCCTTGATGCCAGCTTCCCATATACCTCCAAAATGGGGAGCCGAAGGAGGGTTAAAAGACCATTCTATATCTTGTTAGTTGGCATGATGTACTATCTGTTGTTGAACCTGAGATGATCGTTGCCATTTAATAACATCCTTTAATCTATTAGCAGCGCCAACAAAATTAGTCCCGCAGTCAGAATACATACTGGAAGGTTTCCCTCTTCTGGCTATGAACCTGTCTAAAGCTGCTAAAAATGCTTTGGTAGAACATCTCGATACGGTCTCTAAATGCATGTGCTCATGCAAATGAAGAGACATAGATATGATGTCCAAAGGGCAGCCTTTCGTCTTCTAGATTCTCTAATAGGATATGGTCCGCCGAAATCTACGCCAACATGTTGGAAAACTGATCCTTCTTGAAGGCGGTAAGCAGGTAGGTTGCCCATAATAGGGGCTTTAGGCTGGTGGTTGGTCTTGTAGCATTTTATACAATTAAAAACTCTTTGTCGGATGAAATTCCATGCGCAGATGATCCAGTACTGGATTGGAGAATGGCCTGTAATGCGGATGATCCCAGATGCAAATTCGACCGATGATAGTAGTCGACTAACAGTTTGGTGAAGTGGCTCTTTTGGAAATGATGCTTGGCATCAGGTTGTAATGAAGAATTTCGTAGTCTAACGCAAACTCTAAGCAGACCTGTTTCATCAATAAAACAATTAAAGTCGTTAAGCTCGTAGGCATCAATTTTATTGTGGCATTGTGTTAATTTTATACGAACTATTTTTGCTGACGTCAGCGTTGAATAACGCTTATTATTATTATATATTATTTAAAATCCCATAAAATGAAGAGATTTTAAATAATATATAAACCTTAAAACATAGGACATTGAATTAATAAGTTTTTCATAATTTGAGAAATGTTCCATCAATTCCATAATCCATGGTGGGCTTGACTGAGATGCAGAGAGCACTACAGCTTTATTGGTGCTCTTCAATTCTGGAAGGTTGTCCAGTTTCACGTCTGGGTTAGGCCATTGCTCCTTAAGAAGTGCTAACCATTATGGTCCCGCCCACCATAGCGGATGATGTCCCAACTCAGATGGAAGAATGCCCCTGGAGCTACAGTCTGCTGGATTTTCTTCAGATTTGATATGACTCCACTTGGACCTATCCGTGATTTCCAGGATTAGAACAACGCGGTGTGCAACAAATGTGTTGATTCGCTGAGGTGGAGTAAAAAGCTATCTTAAGAAAAGTGCTGATTCTGTAAAAAGCTGTTACTTTGAAATATTCAGCTTGTTCATTAATTTATTACATGACTTGTAGAGTCGAGTCAGAAGCAAAGCACCAGATAGCTCCAAACGAGGAATAGTCATTGGTTTAATGGGAGCCAGCTTAGTTTTTGCCTTTAATAAATGTATATCAGAGCCATGGGATGTTCGGTTGACTAAGTAGAGGACTGGCGAATGACTCAACTGGTCCAAGAATCGACACCACTTGGAGTATAAATCAGGAGGTTTAGTGTCAACCCAGGGACATTGAGAGATACTCATATCGTCGGCTTGGAAGAAGACTGTCATAACTCAAAATACAGTAAAGACACAACTGATATGTGACTCAGTTGCACAGAATACATGTGTCGACTTGTCAGAAACACATACTGTCACTAGTGGCATCTAGCGGCTGCCAAATGAATTACAAGGTGTAACTCTCTTCCAAATAAAATTAAGAGTTGTTTCACATAAAATTATTGAAGTTGTTTCATTGCGAAAACATAAAAATGCATTTTTTTGAGTTATGGCAGTCTTCTTCCAAGCCGACGATATACTGAAGAACTACTTTGGCGTAGAAAACTACAGGCGCCAAAAAACCTAGAGGATCATAAATGTGCGCGATGGCTGAAAGAATAGCTCGCTTAGATGGATTCCTCGAAGGTGGTGTTACTTCATATGTGAAGACGTCTTGATTAGGTATCCATTGCATACCCAACAGTTTAATCTTGGGTTCTTCGTCTGTCGACAGACTAACAGCGCTCAGCTGACATTCATTTTCTCCTAAACTTTTTAGATGAGCGGGATTGTTACTCGCCCATTTGCTCACGCGTAAACATAAATTATAAGGTAATCTGGTTTTATTTTACAAATAAATTACCAATATTATTATACATTACAAAGACCAATATTTCAAGATTGCCTTGTATTTGAGCCTGGATTCTAGGCATTAATATAATTTCAATGATGGAACTAAAATATATTTTACTTCCATAACTTCTGGACACCTTAGAAAAACCGCTAATTATTCAGCTCCTGCCTGAAGGACTTTTTTTTTTTTTTTTTCAACCCTTGAATAATACGATGCTTTGTGAGGAATGGTTATGAAGGGAGGGATTTGATATCAAACCGTGCAATTGTCAATCTGTCATTTCCTGCCACGTGCTTCGTCACACAGAGATGTATGATTCATTCCAGTATCTTTGATTGATATTCCTATTTCCGTTCCTACTTCAAATCTATATCTGACAGGGAATTTTTTATTAACAATTTAATCTATTCTGAGGCGTCTCCCCAATCTATAGGTACATTATATTTAAACAAAGATTCTTTACCACGGCAGTGTTTGTTGGAAGTGAAGAATGTTTACTTGGTGAGAGAGAAAAAACGTCCAATTCTTCACAATTTGTTTATTTCAGCGTTAAGCGGTTTCAAAGACTAATGTCTCCATCTTCAGAGCTACTTGCATGCGCTCATTGGGAGCTTCAGTAAGGGTCGCTTGCTGTCTTTCCCAATGAGCGCATGCAAGTAGCTCTGAAGATGGAGACATTAGTCTTTGAAAGCGCTTAGCGCTGAAATAAACAAATTGTGAAGAATTGGACGTTTTTTCTCTCTCTCCAAAGATTCTTTAATTTTTGTTAGAATATAATTAGAAACATAACTTTATTTTAGCATCGTGGAAAATCCACGAAATGTGAATACAAACCTACATTATTTGTGGGAATAATGATTAGATGCTAATTAAACATTGTAATGTAGTAGCATAAGAGTACGAATGGAACAAATACTTTTATACCTTATTTCATAAATTTGTAAAATAATTCATCACACCATTGGGTGTAATTAATTGTGTTTTAGGATTAATACAGTAGCAAAAAAGCAAATTATGTTTTTGCACTTATCCATTGCGAATGTAGTCTAGATCGAAATACTATTTGAATACATATTAAAAGCGAAAATTAAGAAACATACATAGCCTACATATATACAATCAAGACAAGTCAGCCTACCCATTTAATTTTTTTTTTTTTTTTTGGCCTCCTAATTCAAGATTTCATTACTCCCAGACTGGAGAAGATAGATCCAAAGGAGGCCTGCTTAATAATTTTTAATGTGAAGCATTTTCACGAGCCATTTTCATTTAGCTTTAAATTATTGCGAGTGAGAGATGAGTTCCTTTCTTCAGAATCAGAATTCCCCCGAGTGGCAAGGGAGCTTTCAGCCAGTTCCAAATAGATTAGCATCTTATTACAGGGTCGTTAAGACCTCATTTCTCTTATATTTTTATCCTTAGAGATTCTTCCAACCTTAAAATTACATTTCATAAAAATAATCAATATTCTCTTCTGCCCCCTGCTTTAGTCTAGAATTATTAATAATGGGATACTCCATAAAAAAACTTCTAAATGCTTTAATATACTTTTCAATCACTTTAGCAGTATTTTTTGAATAAATTAATTTAAAATTAATTCATCAATTAATCGGATGGAGCCTCAAAAAAATGAATGTTTAACGTACTTTATTGTTACTTTCATTGTTACACACTGGCTGTAAAAGTTTGGTATTTACTGCACTGATTTTTGAAAATAACTTCATGGCAGAAATGTAATAAATGAATGAACGTTGAAAATAAACAATGAATTGAAATAAGGCTCTTTTCGCTGAAAATTGAATCGTTTCTGAATAGTCTTTGATTGACTTTTTATGTCTGAAAGCAATTCAAACTATTTTTCATAATAAATATTTATTTATTTGGTGAGCGCCGCAACTAGGTGACGTCGCTCTGTATCATTTATTTTCAATTCCTTAAATTAAAATGTTAAAATAAAGAAAACTGTTTTCAAAATTATTAAAACATAGTATAAAATATAGCTATATATAAAAGTAAGGAATAAAATAAAACTAAGGAACCGTTAAAATAAAACTATGTAAAGCTATACGTTTTGCGACAAATCCTGGCTTGAGGATGATGAAAGTCTAAGGCACAAGTTTAAAAATGTATTATGCAATCTTGTTCGCAAAAAACACAAATACGAGTTAGTGGCATAATTTGAGAGAAAAAAATCGAGAGATGAGTGGAGTAGGTGTGATTTAAAGTTTGTTGTAAATGTTAATTGTCTTCAAATGATTTAAGAGTGTATTTATATGTGGGCTACCTTCTGTTAATAGTTCGTACAAGTCGTTCGGTAAGTTCAGATGTTCACGTAGTCTGCAGTGTCAGATGTTTAATGGTCAGTACTGTGTTACAGTGAGTGCATGTAGGTCGGTCTTTTCGGTTTATGAGGTATGAATGTGTAAGTAGTGAATGTCCGATTCTCAGCCTAGTCAACACAACTTGATCTCGTCTGGTAAGATTTACCAGAGATTTTCCTTTGTTTGGGTTGTCTAGTATTTCTCGTAGTTTGTTGTCAGTTTGTAGCCAGTCGGTTGTCCAGTCGTTGAGTGCTTTTGTTTTAATCACACGTTTCATGTCATGTGCAGTCAGCCTGTCAATGACCACAGTTCTTTTCCTGGCTGCTAATTTAGCTTGTCTGTGATGTCTGTACTTTGTTTTATGTCTGTATGTCCCAGTAGCCACATCATAATTATGTCGACTGTGTAGGTATGTGTAATAAGTGGGTGCGAATTGTAAAGATTTCCTATTGAGAATAAAGAACTGAGAGAGTCGGTACACAGCAGCATTTTGGTGGTGGGGGATTGCTCTAGTTTTGATAGAACAAGAATTATAGACTCAAGTTCGGCTGAATATACAGAGGCTTCAATCTTACTTTATACCCTGCATTTCTTATAGCTGCTACTGCATCGGTCCCTGTCTCAGTTTTTGATCCGTCTGTGTAGACAAATAATGAATTTGATTTTTCCTAACGACTGAATTAAAAATATTTTTATAAAATTGAGAAGAAAGTGGTTCGTATTTCTTGTAGTTTGTTAATTAAACTTAGATTAATTTGTATGTTCCTCACTCTCCAAGGTGGTGTAAATAGATGTCTTTCAGTATATAGAGGCGTGCTTAGAGTATTAAAATCATTTGTGCTTTCTACGTGTCTTATCAAAAAAGGTTTTTGTAAATTTGCCAATGAAAGGGTTGTTTAAGAAAGTATTTACACAAGACTTATTTAGGGCCTTAGACTTCATTAAAAATATCAAATTTGTCATCCTCCGTCTATATGAAAATGGTGGCTTACCAGATTCTGCACAAAGGCTATCTACAGGACTTGTTCTAAATGCTCCGGTTGATATTCGTATTCCTGTGTGGTGTATCTAGTCAAGCAGTCGGAGGGTATTTGGACTGGCAGATGAATATGCTATGCTGCCATAGTCCAGTAATGATCTGGGAAAGGAGCGATAAAGCATTGGCATGGTGCATCTGTTAGCTCCCCGTTTCGTGTTACAAAGAATCCTCAGTAAATTCAGTGATTTTTTCCATTTAGTGAGAAGACTTTTTAGGTGGGCACCCATGTTAAACGTTTTTCAAGTGTAAGTCCAAGAAATTTTATTGTGTCCGTGTGTGTAGTTAGAAAGGATTATATGTGGTATGATATTTCTTCTATTTTTAGAAAATATAATACAATTAGTTTTTTTCTGTTGAAAATTTCAAGCCAGTTCTGTCAGTCCACCTTTCTAGTTGATGTATTGTGTTTTTTATGATTTGCTGACGAGTGTTTAGGTCTATAAATGTAGTGTAGATGAATAAATCGGCGTACAAGCAGTATGCTACTTCTTGGGGGATACAGCTTTTGTCTGAGTTGATAGCAATATTGAACAACGTTGTGCTTAGTACTCCTCCCTGGGGCACTCCGTTCTCCTGGGGGAATGCATCAGATAAAACGGTACCTATCCTAACTTAGATTGTTCTCTGGGCGAGATAGTTTTTGATAAAAAGAAAAATGTTTCCTTGAATGCCCTATTTCATTAGCTGAGTTAAAATTAATCGATTCCATACCATGTCGTAGGCCTTTTCATTGTCTAAGGAAACTGCTAATAATGACTGTTTATTTTAAAAGGCATTTAGGATAGCACTTTCCATATGTGCTATGTGATGTGTGGAATGCTGAGGTCTAAACCCGCATTGGTAAGGGGAAATAAATTTTCATTTTCACGGTGCCATATGAGTCTTTTATTTATCATTTTCTCAGGTAGCTTGCATCAACAAATTGTTAGTGAAATGGGGCGGTAACTAGTTTTTAACTTTTTATGTTGCCCAGGATTAAGAATAGAAATTATAATAGTTTCATACCATGATTTAGGATAGGTGCAGTTTTTATACATTTTATTAAGAAGGCTTAGAAAGACCGTGAGACTACGTTCTGGTAGTTTTTGCAACATGTCTCTTGGTCAGGTCCGGGAGTTTACACTCTCTTGTAAACTAGTCAACGCTTGTTTTAATGCGTGCATCATGAAGTCATTTAGAGGGTGGTCGTAATTTATCTTACTCCAGATATCAGTAGTAGATGTATGTCGGTTCAAGCTAGTTACAAAATCTACCCAACATTTCCTTTTATTATTTTTGATGATCCACCGTGCTTTCGCTTTCTTTCATTTATAATCTAGGATTTGAGAGTCGGATGGTTCCCTTCGAAATAAACGAAGTGTTTTCTTTCTATCATTTACAGCAGTTTTAGACTCATCATTCCACGAAGGAGAAAGAATTTGTCTGTAGAAAGTCGAAGTTTATACCTAAAACTTCGACATTCTACAGAAAAATTCCTGTTCAGGAAAGTTCAGCTGTGTCTATAATTATTGAGGTTAGATGGTCTATTGATTCTAAAACTGCCATCCAAATTGTTAGTAATCAAATTTTGATTAAAAATAGGAGGGAGCAAGTTTAATTTTATATGATTGGGAAAGTGATCACTTCCGTGGGAGTCCTGGTGGACGTGCGACGAAAAGCGAGAGTGTATTGATGGAGTGGATAGTGTTACGTCTACGTAAGTCAGTGTATCTGTTCGAAGGCAGAGGTGTGTCGGAGAATCAGTATTTAGTGGGATTATAGTCTTCGAAAATGGTCTGGAGTTTTTGTCCTCTACTATTGGATACAGGAGAATTCCACATAACAGATAGGGCGTTTACAAGGCCGGTTAATAGTAAAGGACTAGGTAATTGTGTTAGTAAGTCTCGTATTTCGTGTACGTCTAGGGATTCGCTTGGTGGAAGGTAAAGTGAACATACTGTAAATCTCAATGGGAGGAATACTGAGACAGCAACGGCTTGTAGAGTTGTTCTTAGCTGGATGGGTTCACTATATGTATTATCGCTAACAAATATAGCAACCCCTCCACAAGCTCTACCTCCCAAGGTGTAGTCATACCTGTAAGTTTTAAAACGGTGTAAGCAAAATTCTTTGTTCAGTATTAAATGACTTTCTTGTATGCAAACAACCGTATGCTAACAAGTTTTTCAGATCACCAATGTCTGTCTGGATGCCATTAACATCCCTTAGTCCCACTAGTCTTGGACTAGTGACATTCTTTTTGGATTTATCTAAAATAAAACACATGTAAAGTTAAAAAAGGTAAAAATAAGTTAAGTAAAAGGTGATATAAAAAGAACGAAAGTAGAAACATTTGAAATAAGGAATGAAAATAAATTATACTGAGAGATTTTTCACACTTTTGTGTTTTTTCTTTTGAACATTCTCCCCGTTTATGAATTTCATTTTCACTATTTTTTGGCTTGTTAGCAGATTTCCCTTAAGGGAAATCAGCTATTGAGGTTGTACTCATGACGGAATTTTCGAAATTTTTCTTCAAATGTCCATCGATCCTACCTAGTAGATGACGAAAATGAGGTCCGTTCAAAACTGTATATATATATCTATATATATATATATATATCTATCTATCTATCTATCTATCTATCTATCTATATATTTGTCTGTTACCGCTCTAGCGGTCGCAATTTTTGTTTGATCGTTACCAAACTCGATATTTACTCGTTTTATGTCAAAAGAAAGATCAAGTTTGTTAACGGCTGAAATCGGACCACGGGGAGGGGGGGTTTAGAGGGGAGGATTTCCGAAAATTCGATATATCTCCGTTACTATTCGTCGGATCGAAAAATTGTACAGAATCAATCTTATTGCAAATTAAATGTACTATAAATATTGTTCTATACATTTATTCTGTATCTTGAATATTAACCGAGATATTTGCATTTGTATTCTGCGTGTGGTACCAGTAGGCTATGTTCGGACTTTCCGCCGAGAGCCCTGGCTCTACTGGGTTATTACGCCCTAAATAATGTTTTAGGTTTAGAAGTTTCTTTCTATTATAGTTGTTATTAGGCAGATTTCTCTATTGTAAAACTTCACGTGGGAAATCTGCTTAGTTTACGCAGCCCCTGCGTGACGGACTTTTTTTTTCTCTTTTGAGATTTCCTTTTTTCCTTGCTTTTGGGCTTGAATTTCGAGTAGTGCTTTTATGGGTTTTCTTTTGGATTTCTCACTTTTCTGAGGAGAAATTTCTTGGAGCTCTTCGGTAGGTGGGATGATTTCAACTTCCTTTTCATCTGAACAGTTGGGTAAAGGTGTTTTTCTTGGTATAGAAGACGTTTTTCTAGAAATTATGTTTTCTAGACTGCCAAATCTGTTTTTTTATTTTCTCTATTAGTGATATTAAAGTGTTTAATACATTTAGTCGGCTTGAGTGTTTTTAACTTTAGAAGCATATGATATCTCAACTTCCTGAATACGAATATATTTTGCTTCTCTATAGCTTAGTTTTAGCGTCACTATTTTCTTCCTTATTTCGACTTCTTCACCATATATTTTTCTTTTTTTTTTCGGAATTAAGGCGATTACCGCTACAAAGATAACATTTGGTTTGAAGGCAGGGCCCATCATGTTTGGGTTCTGTATATTTTCTGCAAACGGGTTCCTTCTTGCCAGGACTGTCTGATACCCTAAAAGCCCACAAGTAAAGCATATTAATGGTGGAGGGATTTACATCCGGACTGGAACTGATAGATAACCCAGCAAAATTCGTTCAGAAAGATTAGGAGTTCCGCAGTTGCCAAGAATAAAGATGACTTCCCCATTCTTCTTAAACATACAACGCCTTGACTCTTTAGTTCCTCAGGTATGTCCTGTTCTTCAATATCTCGTCGTTCACTACAGTAGAAAACACCTCTGGAATAATAAAGTAAATTGTGTGCATTAACTGAAATTTCTATTTCATTAAACATGCTACTCTTTAAAAGTATCGTAGATACATCATGTTCAGTCATCATTTCAATTTGAATCTCCCGAGCTCGCTGAGTTCACAAACCCGCCACACATATGCAGATCACCAAGGCTGTGGCCTACAGCGGAATTTTTGCAGCTCAAGAAGGCATCGGCTAGTAACAAGGATACAGTCAGTCGGTCTTAGACGCTCGCTGGGGGTCGTTTCTACGGCCAGTGGGGCCTTGCCCCTCTCCCTCCGCTTCAGATCACCGCTTCATAGACAACCACTCAGTTGGAATTCACCCGTGATAGAGTTACAGTCAGTTTATCATCTCCCGCAAAGCTGCCATCCTGTGCTGATCACCGCAACCGGCTGGACGTCGGATCTTCTACGGAACAAAGAATTTTCTAATACTACCGCAAAAGCTAACCGCACGCCCTAATATTTTGGTGCCGAAACCCGGGACTAAATAGCGTCCCCGCCCCGACACATCATCATTAGGGCAGTTCAGTAGTAATGTACCATCTTTTCTTATTTTTTTAACTATAATCTGATTAGAATAAGAGCATACCCACTTATGTATAATGAAGGGGCTAATATTGTTGAAGCTCCTACTTCCATTTAGTATTTTAACTATAAGATAACGAGGAGCAGATGGTAATGTCTCACTGTCTTCAAACCACAAATTTCTTCTAGTTGTATGATCTTCTGAACAATAGCGGCATTACTGATCATTTCTGAACAATTTTATGCTTATTGCCGCTGATATAGTCTGATTTATTCAGAACAAAACTCAGGTTAGCCATGTGAGTTAAAACTTAGGCCTTAATTTCTCTTGGTATACCTAGAGTGGCGAGTTCGATTCCCATCTGGGCAGTAGGAATTTATTTAGTGAAGAATCATAGAATAAAAGCCTTGTGACACCCTAACTAGAAAAGGGTGGTAACCTGCAGATGACCCGTCCCAATTAGCCTTAGTAGCACAAAGTGGATGTTAATAAATAACAATAAATTATTTTTGTTGTTTGCAGATATTTTCATTGACTCCTTTCTTTAAACTCACCATTCGGTTTTATCTAAGCGAGAGGTGTGGTCGCCAATTATAAACGTAGTTTCATTTTCATTACAAGTAAAAAATGTTATTCAGCACTAAACGCTTTCAAAAGACTGCTTTACATTTCCAGAGCTCCATCCACGTAAGCAGATTTAAGAAACACCAAAGGATTAGCTTTAGGAATGCCGTCGTATTAATTATTTCGTGCAAGATAAAGAATATTCCTTCAATAGAGAATAGTACTTCCTATTTGGTACTTTCGATCATTGGCGAGATAATTTAAATAAATTAAATAAAAGTTTTAGGCTGCCTAATTATTTTATTTATAACATATTGTTTAATGTTTGGTACTTCTCATTATTGGTGAAGTTACTAAATTATGATAAAACAAATAAAAGTCCTGCTGAAATATCGGGCATTTATTTATCCATGTTTCAGTTGTATACAATTATTTACCGTGAGAATAAGCAATTTTATTATTGTTAGCAACGATGGTTTGAGTGTAAATTAGACAATACAGCTTGGGCATTTAATTAAATTAATCTATCTATTTCAATAGTTCACGTTTACTATTCAGAATAATTTCCATTAGTTATTGAGGTAATGTTTACGAAGAACACATTCAGGCTTTACAAAAAGGGAATGGAATATTAGCTTCAAATATTAGGGGCTAGGGGAGGGACTTTGTCTAAACATGGCTGGCCACTACCTACAAACGGAGGACAAATGCTTTATGAATATGTATTCTTGCTTGGAGATATCTCGTTTTCCTTATGCAAATGGTCCTATACAAAGAGCCCAGGACAATGAAGAGCTCTGACCGCGGGCATTCCCCTGTTAAACTTATATTACCTTTAGGTAGTATAAGTTTGGTGTTCTCTGCCTCCTCTTGTACTATTGTCCTCTGTGATTTCTCTCCTCTACTGCAATAATTGTCTATAGGGACTCTGAGCTCTGTCTTTTATATTCTGGAGTCATCCGTGTTATGTGTATGTGAGTTTTCCGTTTATAAATTTCAGATTTTTAATTATGACTAATGAATTAAAATATGAAAAAATGGGTCCACAAAGAAATGAAGAGCTACTCATTTGTGTTGAGTCCGGTAACTATCAGAATGCGAGCATAGGGAGGGAGGGGGTTGCAGGGGGACCATATCGATAAATAAAAGATATCTAGCTTATCCTGCACCAGGCGTGGAAAATTTATAGAACTGATATGACACGTAATTTAAGTTATAACGTTTGTTCTATGCAATTTATTCTTATAAAGGGTTGAGGATACGAGCGTTTTAAAGCGAATATAATTACAATGTAATCTGCATTTATTTAACTTTCTGCTATTTGTATCTCTACACAGACATGTTTTATTTCCACATTGTCTCGACTCATGGAATTTCGCCTTTGATTGAAACTAAAATATGTTCCCTAAATTTTAGGTTCAGCGAGAGAGACTTCATAATTTAGAAAAAATAATAATTATACAAACGATAAACAATTAGCTCTGGTAGATGAATAATTATCTACTATAAATTTCTAGTTTGCCCTTATTAGGATAATTTGAATGTAATAAGTAATTTACAGTTAAGCAGTTATAATACATTTACATAAATAATCACTAAAATTATATAATTTACAGGTAAACGGTTATAAATACACATACATATCAATCACATGTCCAATTAATCTCGGGACATATCTAAAGTATTTTCGATTCTCTCCAGGGCAAATAGGAATTTATTTAGTGACGAACTCATTAAATAAAATCCTTAGTCTGGCTAGAAAAGGGTAGTAACCTGTAGATAACCCGTCCCAATTAGCCATAGTAGACATTAATAAATAAATAAAGTATCTTGGCGATTATTAACATAAGAGACATTTGAATTTATATGATTTAATTGGAATATATATACTATATATATATATATATATATATATATATATATATATATAATATATATCACAGCAATGTAAATTCCATTTTACTTCTAAGGAATAGTTTATTGCTATTTTTTTCTTACTACAGATAATGTTCTTAAACCGAAAAAAACAGAGTTTTTGAATTCCTTATCACTTCTGTGTCATATTTCTTAAATATAAATGAATATATAAAGAAATTCAAGGCGTCTAGGAAGGTTGTTACCGCTGGTTAATAATCAATGATTTGAGGATGCGTAGCGGTTTCTTGCTGATTTCTTTTGAATTGAATACTGTATAGGAGGAAGTCGAGGGGGGTAGAATGTGTCTATATTCCGAGTTGGAGATACTAAATAAGCCACGAGTCCCAAGAGTCAAGTTGCATCCATTCGTAATGGGTTAGAGGTGGATTCGGGTAGCTTCTGGTTGTGTGTGTCAGGCCTTAGTAACGAGCTACTCCACGACACAGCAGCTTTCAAAACATTAGCTAGATTGTGTCTGACCATGGCTATAGGACGAGAATCTGCAGCGATTGCTTCTGAAGTCCTCTGACGAAATTCTGTTACAAATATAGTCGTGAAAGAAATAGTTTTTATAGTTCTGGGCTACCTGATATTAGGGTTTTTAGCAGATTTCCCGTAAGAATTTTTTTTTTTGGTCAGTGTTGATTCCTTCTTAGTATGGAACTATTAGTTAATTCCAATATTTCGAGAATATTTATTTTCGATACTTAAAAACTATTGGGCATAATTGAAGCACTTCTGGTTACATTAGGAGTACTGTAACACTGACCAAAAAACAACGCCATTCATATATGTCTGTTAACGCTCTAGCGGTCGCACTTTTTGTTTGATCGCTACCAAAGTTGATATTTAATCATTTTTTTGTAAAAATTTCGTAAAAAATTGTAAGAAAGTTCGTTAATGGCTGAAATTGGGCTTGTGGGAGGGGGGGGGGTTTAGAGGGGAGGATTTTCGAAAATTCGAAATATCTCCGTTATTATAGGTCGGATCAAAAGTTTGTATAGAATCAATTTTATATTGAAAATTAAATTTACTATGAATATTGTTATATACATTTATTCTCTATGTTGAATAATTATCGAGATAAGTGCATTTTTCAATTTTCAGCCTTCAGAAAACTCTCACTTATACTAATGTTACATAAACAGTACTCTGTTATTTAATAAACCACATTATTCGAAGCTTAAATACCTGATATTGTTTTCAATAGACCTTTATTATACGTGATACATGCAAATGTGTTCTGGTGACACCCCCCCCCGGTCTTAGTTCTTGAACTAGTAAAATTTGATTGATTTGGATAAACATCATTCTGATTCATTATAAAATCAGATATAATAAATATCTATAGTAGATAGATATAGTAATTTCAATAAAATTAATACGTTCTGATATATTTCAGTAATTGTTTTTCTTCCGGAAAATTAGCTTCTGCTCGTAGCAATAATGTGTTGGGAAATCACGTGCAATGCGAAGCATTACTAGCTCTCTTTGTCCTAATACTCAAATTATTTTGCCATATGCGAAAAACCGATCTTATTTACCAAAGTCCTTTATCAACCGTTTGTGACAATTTTCCTATTCGTCTCATACGAAAGTTTTTGTAGTTTTTATTAGGTCGTCTGACGTATGTTAGGTTATTAAGATTTTCAGTAATTGTTTTAGCCTACTTGTCTACTGCAGAAGTTTGTATTTCTTTATTGCTACCTTACCTTGGCCGAAACTTTGAATACTTCAAATCGTATCTGGTGATTCCAATTATGGAAATGTTCTGCCAATGCAGGATTTTATTTGTTGTAATCTCGTAATGGATTTTAGGGAGCCCTAATACTCTTGTGAATTTCAATCTGCCCGTTTGGCCATCGTATTATTTTGCTCATGCCCATGAGATGGAGTATATTCCTTGAGTTCTTAACTGTAGATCATTGACCAAGAGGTCAATCAGTAGTCTTTAATTATTAGGGTCTCTCTCAAATTCTATTCACTTTTTAGTTTTTAGCAGAATTCCCTTAAGGGAAGTCATCTATTGAGGTCGTACTCATGATGCGAGTTTCCAAATTTTTCTTCCATCGATCCTATCTTGGAGATGACGAAAATGAGGTCTGTTCAAAACTGTATAATATATATATATATTTGTGTGTTACCGCTCTAGCGGTCGCAATTACTGTTTAATCATAACCAAACTCGATATTTAGTCGTTTTATTTAAAAAGAAAGATCAAGTTCGTTAACGGCTAAAATTGAACTAGGGGGGGGGGGTTAGAAAGGGAAAGTTTCGATAATTAGAAATATCTCCGTTACTACACGTCGGATCGAAATATTGTATAGAACCAATCATATTGCAAATTAAATGTACTATAATTATTGTTATATACATTTATTCTCTATCTTGAATATTTACTGAGATATATGCAATCATCAGTTTTCAGCCTTTAGCAAACCCCCACTTCTACTCATGTTACATAAACAATACTCTGTCATATTATTCGAAGCTTAAAAATCAAATATTGTGTTCAAGAGACCTTTATTATACGAGATACTTGCAAATATGTTCTCTTGCCTCCCCCTCCCCAGTCTTAAACTAACAAAATTTGATTGATTGAGATAAAAATTATTCTGACTCATTTATAAATTACAGAACTAGATATAGTTAATAGTTTTTCAATAAAATTAATGTGTTATATTCTGATATATTTCAATAACTGTTTTTCTTTCCATTGTGAGGCTGGCAGACCGATGAACCGTTGGCAACAGGCCCGTTTACATTTGAGTCGCTTCCCGCCCGGAGGAAAGATTTCTAATTGCCGTTTGTATTTATTCGCTTAATATTCACGGTGGTTTTGTTTTACCGGTATGTAGGTTTTGCTATTGTTAAACTTCACGAGGGAAATCTGCTTAGTTTACGCAGCTCCTGCGTGACGAACTTTTATGTTTTATCTACAGGCTTTCAACAGATTGATCTCTGACTGTGTGTGCTGTTTGATGGTCGCCAGGCTCATTTCAAGGAGAACTAAAGATGAAAATTCATGAATTGCCGGAGGATTTATATTTTTCTATAACTCGTATATTGGCGAAAATATTCGCATTTGGGTTTTTTTCTGCCTTAAACCCCTACTCCTACTGTGTTTTCTTGTATCACTGAACGTTTCATGCATTTCTTACAGTGACATTTACATAGCGATCTATCTTTGAAATAAGTTTCGAAACACTTAGCTAACAGATTTTATTGTGGAACAGGATCTACAGCACAACTTCATCAATATACAAAAACAGGAAGGAAGAGACAAACTCAATCGATACTCTTATCGATACCTACATATTATTACACATCATTAGAAAACATTTCCAACAATCTTAACTAACGGATAAATAAATAATATAATATGACATCACTCCGGAGTATGTATAGTTTACCTCTGAAACCGTCCCAGAGTTTTTTATTTCAAACTAGCAGATACAATTCATGATGTAGATTATTTTTTTAACTATAGCCTATTCTTTGTTTAAATATGCCATTAAGTTTTAATGTTCACTTTGATGATAAACACATTCCTGGACGTGTGTAGCCGTGTACTATATTTATGAGTGAAAACTCGGAGGAAATAAGTAGAAGTATCTCTGTTTCCACTTAGAGAACCTCTTAGGACTAAGAACGACCATCAATCAAAAGCCGAGGAAGCCCTGAGAGAGAATACCTCTTCCACCCGCTTCATAAATACCACTCCCTCGCTAATATACTCCAGTTTATGGGAGAAGGCAATGGGCGTTGCTCAGAATGAATGAACGGTGGGGAGACTAAGAAAAATGGCGGATTTCAGCAAGTATTTGGGGGCAATAGCTGCCGATAATGTTCCCTGCCAGATGTTCTCTTTATGGCCTCTTTTACATTATCCCTGTATTATTACTTTTAGCCTTTTTTCCACTTCATCTTTACTAGGAAACTCACTACTGAAGTTTATACGATAGGAAAGAAACCTTGAAACTATAACTAATCATAAGAGTATTTTTAACCGTGTTAATTAATCGTTCACTGACATCCAGTTACTCACATACCAGCCCTCCCCGTCTTTGAGAAAAATAAGTGACCACGCCAGGACTTCTGTTTTTATTCTAATTGCATGGGAGTTATGTTTTAGTATTTCAACCTCACTTTTGCATTGCCCTTGAGGGAAATTAGCTGTTGAGGCCCTACTCTTGACGCGAATTTTGAAAAATTTCCTCAAATGTCCATCGATCCTGCTTAGGAGATGACGGAAATAAGGTCCGTTCAAATATATGTATTGTTACGAAAACTCGTACATAAAAGATAGAACAGAGATAGTCACGTATTTGGGAAGTACGAAGATCAAAGAAGGCGACATGAGGTTCGAGGTCGTTCTCGGCAATACCAGTCCTGTACTGGACGTGTCTCGGCCTTCCCTTTGATGTTTTCAACAACAAGTTATAAAAAGGGACGCTGACCCCCAGGGGATTCAGTCAGTTTGTTCTCAGCTCTCTTCAAGTGATCAACAGTGCGTTCAGTGTAGCTTTAGTGAACAGTGCGTCTTAGTTGCAGTGTGGTAAAGTGTTTTATGTGTATTTATAAATAAATTGTTCTGTGATAAAAACTGATAAAGCTTGTGTTTGTTTAATTTTGCAATCCAACGAACTCTAATAAACAACGTTTATTACTGATTTTGTAATAAACGTTATATATATATATATATATATATATATATATATATATATATATATATATTTATTATATATATCTTAATATTGCAGGTACATCTTCTGAGGGCCTCGAAGTTCCTGTAATTTGACGAAATAGAGCTAAAACGCAATCTTCCTTCGTTAAAAAAAACAACAAAAAAACTCTCATTTCCTGAATCCCGTTCAGTAACAATGATGACCACTTAAAAAATGAACATAACTGAATACTGAACTCTAAAATTATATTTTCATGTCTGACTGGAAAAGGTGGGTTTGATATTAAACTTTTCGAGTGATAGTGAAAATCAACTTCGTCATTAAAACTTGCCCGGAAGGTGTCGTCGGGGTGGCAGCCTGGAGGATTTTGATCCTTACGACCGATAAAACAAGGAAAGGGGAGTTGAGTCAGATTTCTAAATTCCCCCTACCTGACAAGATAAGCCCCTATAAAAATCCTTATTCGCCTGTCTGTTTGATCACTACTGCTAGAATAACTCTTAGTGATTTACGATAAAAACTCAAATAAATTAACAGAACCATACTTTACACCTTAATAGCCTTCAGCTCCGTTTCTAATTATTCCAGATGGCCCTCGACTATCCATTTCTTTTCAGAGGGCAACTTCACTGTCTTCAGGGCCCCGTAAGGGCTGCTGGCGCCTGTGTGCAAAAAAGGATTTTGGCACCCCTTAAGGCATTTTTAATTATCTTTTTTCTTGATGGTAGGTAGGTGTTTAAAATAAAGCAAAGAACTGAACTTAAAAAGTCATATTTAATCGGATTATAAAAAATTTTGGAATTTTTTTTTGGGCTCTTGGTTTTGGCGCCCCTAAGGGTTGGCGCCCGTGTGTGCATTGCACACTTTGCATATGTGGTAGCGGGGGCCCTGACTGTCTGTTATATGTCAAGGACCACCAAGGGACTACCCCGGGAGTCCGAACTGTACACAGTATCCATCCAGACAAAGTCAAGATATTCGCCTTCCAAAGGCTTCCTTTTCCAGTACTATTTTTATCCTTGGTCCATGGACGCGATATTCTTTAGAGGGAGCTAGGACAGAATTATATATCTGCCTTTACTTTATTCTAATCCTTTTGGTGAGAAATTTATTATTTTGGCTCTTTTGAGCAGATTAAAGGAAGTGAGCTATGGAGGTTGTACTTGTGACATCTTTTTAAAAAATTCACCTCTCTAAATCTCCATGTTTGAAATTTACTGTTATTTGTAAGATATCATTATTTAATAGTTTTATTCAATACCCCCATACTTATGTGATCGTCTGGAAAAAAGGAATAGAATTCCGGAGAAACAGACACCCATAGGAGGATATCTACTATCATAATATCTGCTATTCTTTTGGGAAACCTTTGTTTTGATATGCATTTATAAAAGTCCGTCACGTAAACTAAACAGATTTCCCTCGTGGAGTTTATTAATCGATAAATCTACATACTGGTAACACAACACCACCGTGAATAAATACAAACGGGACTAAGAAATGGGTCAGTCAATTTAAATAGCCTGCCGACAGGAAGCGTTTGGATTTTAAACAATCAGATCTGCCAGCATCACACCGGAAAGAAAACAATTACTGAAATATATCAGAATATAACATTAATTTTATTGAGAACAATTTACTATGTCTAGTACTGTAATTAATAATGAGTTAGAATACTTTTTATCTCAATCAGTCAAATGTTAGTAATCCAAGACCTTAAGACGGGGGGGGGCAGCACTAGGACATATTTGCATGTATCTCGTATAATAATGTGGTTTATTATATAGGAAAAGAGTATTGTTTATGTAACATTTGTAGAAGTGGGGGTTTGATAAGGCTGAAAACTGAAAAAGATCTCGGTTAATATTCAAGATAGAGAATAAATGTATACAGCAATAATTATAGTACATTTAATTTCCAATAACATTAGTTCTATACAATTTTTCGATTCGACGTATAGTAACGGAGATATTTGGAATCTTTGAAAATCCTTCCCTCTAAACCCCCCCTCAACCTGGTCCGATTTCAGCCGTTAACGAAATTGATCTTTCTTTTTACATAAAGCGACTAAATGTCGAGTTTCGCAACGATTAAACAATAATTGCGCCCGCTAGAGCGGTAACAGACATATATGTATAGAAACGGACCTCATTTTCGTCATCTCCTAGGTACGATCGATGGACATTCGAAGAAAAATGTCGAAAATCGCGTCATGAGTACGACCTGAATAGCTGATTTCCCTTAAGGGAAATCTACTAAAACAAGGTTTGCTTAATGCACAAAGACAAATGGTGGCCCAGTTGAAGACCTTGAAGTTTTTTTCGTGCTTCAGTACTAAATGAAATGGAAGACTAATAACTTCAGTGATCGTTCCTAAACTTTCGGTAATCTTTTGTGATGCTAGCATTCGTTCGCAAGTGCGTGCATACTAAGAATATATTTATTGATTAAGTTTAATAGGAACTATTCAGTTTTTAAAATGAAAAAATCCTTGTTAACATTTCGTAAAAAAAGTAGGAAGTAATTTATAATTAATCTATTTCGCATAATATATTATGGTTTTGGTTGAATGGCTATTAAGGGTATATATATTATGAACATGCAACCTATTGTATTATACGATATATCCTGTTTTATTGAGCTCAACTCGCTATATTAGAGCAGAGTGAAATGTATTACCCAACAACCACTCGGTATAATTACACATAGTATAATGTAACATATTGCATCAGTACCAATTGAATTAATAATGGTATTACTAATGTCATTATTAATATATGTCATAACGTACAGGTATATTTAAGAGGAAGGAAATATAAAGCAGCACATTTCTCTATGTCTGATATGTAAGTATAAAAGATTTGTATGGGACCATTTTTGTATGCTTAATAAGATCTACAATATATATGCTCCCGATGTTTTCAAACCCATAAATATGATGTGATTTACTTATTTTCTTTCTTCTCTTTTCAACCCTCCCCCCCTTTCCATTTATAGGACACCATCTCCAGGTGATAGCTATTTGTGGTAGGGAAATCAGCTATTGAGGTCGTACTCATGACGCGATTTTAGAAAAATTTCTTCAATGTCCATCGATCCTACCCAGAAGATGACGACAATGAGGTCAAAACTGTATATATATATATATATATATATATATATATATACATACATTTACATTATTATTTGTTTGTCACCGCTCTAGCGGTCGCTTTCAAACTCGATATTTAAACGTTTTATACAAGAAGACAGATCAAGTTCGTTAATGGCTGAAACCGGATCAGTGGGAGGGGGGGTTTAAAAGGGGATTTTCGAAAATTGGAAATATCTCCGTTACCATACGTCTGATCAAAATATTGCATAGATCCTACCTTATTGCAAATTAAATCTAATATATAAAATTTCCATGTCACAATGTTACATACATACAAAGTTAGCGTACTCCTCCGAAACGGCTTTACCGATTTATACCAAATTTTATATGCGTATTCAGTATTCTGAGAATCGGCTACTATCTATTTTTCATACCCCTAATTGATAAGGGTTGTTCACCCTTAACATTTTTTTTTAATTTTTGGACGAAATTTTTATTTTTTATTTTTTTTATAATGTAACATTAAAAAATACATACAACCCTAAATTTTTACTTTTTTATAGCCATTTTAGTAATTTAATCATTATCATCCCGCTCGATAACTGATCAATTATAGTGGTTTTAACTGTACTTCGATTAAAATTTCCCTTAGCTTATGGCAAATCTAATTTTTTTTTATGAAAATAAACATTTATTTTTATTTTAAAGTTTAATCTTGATATATGTTTAGTGTTACCAATCTTAGATTCAAAAAATTTGCCGCGCCTTGACGTCAATGCAGACGTTGACAATTTAAATTTGAAGATACAACAGTTGTTGCCAGGGAACTTGGTATCATACAAATCTTAAATTAATACAGTTTGCGATGCCAGCGAAGCTGTCAATTTTCCCACAAAATTTTTGAACTCACTGGATTTGTCAGGCATGCCACTGCATAATTTACAATTGAAGGTTGATCTCCAATTATCTTGCTTCGTAATTTAAACCCGCCACGGCTGTGCAACGGTACGCGATTAGTCATTCGAAAATTGATGAAAAACGTTATCGAAGCCAGCAATATATTAATTCCAGGGATTCCTATCATACCTACAGATGTGCCAATTCAATTCAAACGAATTCAGTTTCCGATTAGATTGACATTTGCAATGACAATCAACAAATCCCAAGGCTATTTGTGGCTTAGATTTGAGTACACCGTGTTTTTCACACGGGTAATTGTACGTGTGGGTAAACCATCCAGTTTGTTTGTTCTCGATAAAGATGGGCTAACAAAATATATTGTTCACGCTATAGCATGTGATATGTAATTTTAAGAAATAAACTATAATAGCATAAAAATAATGTTGTTGTTGCGTTTGTTATTTTTATATTCCCTTATCGTTCATAGTGCTCCATGCCTATTTCACGCATATACTACATACTTACACACTTATAATAAGTTACTTTTTGTCTACACTAGAATTTATCTAGAAACTAGAAATAATTTATAAGGCAAAACAACGTTTGCCGGGTTATCTAGTTTACTATAAATATTGTTCTATACATTTATTTTCTATCTTGAATATTAACCGAGATATTTGCATTTTTGTTAAGCGTAACGGACGAGATGAGTTCGGCCAACTTCGGTTGTAGTCGTGAGTTTCCGGCAAAATCTAGTTCGGCCGTTTCCGTAACTGCCCGTCTCGTGAAATTTCTCTATTCTCAACTTCACGTGGGAAATCTGCTTAGTTTAAGCAGCACCTGCCTGCCTTTTATATCAGTGACAGTAATGCCGAAGCTTGTTTGGCCTCAGTTGTTAGTTATAACAGCCGTCTCCTCTTACAGGGAAAGTTTGGTGGTCCTTTGTCTGTCTAAAATGGCAGCTATTTGTTACCATCTGCATTGCGTCAGTGACACAAATTTATTTTGTTGAACAAAGTTTTATTGACCTCCAACGGTCGTCCCCACTCATAGCGAATTTTTCTGGGCTTTGTGGCCGTCTTTAATGAAGATAGTCCTAGAGCCGTGGAAAATTCTTAAGTATTCTATGAAACGCCTAAAAAAGAGTAAAAATGTTTGGCATAGGAGTTAAGAAAATGTATATTGTTCACATGTACTAATTTATACTTTTCTTCTACCCTTATGAGTGGGGGTTTACTTTGACGTCAATATTTTTCTTAATATTGATTTTTTCAAAAAGACAAAGATCACATTGTTTTTTAAGTGTATTTTTCAATCCTTATTCTTTGCTTATGTATGAATTTCGAAATTCTGATTTCCAGCTTCTGACTACAAAAAAATGATTTTATTAGTGTTTCATAAGAATGCCTCAAATTCTTATCTCAAATATATTTATTTAGGGAATGATTTTTGTTATCATGAGCTATATTATGGTTTCCTACCATTAATGGGATTGATGTTTACTTGGCACCAGCTAATAATACCTTAATGATTTCCATTTTAGCAGATTTCCCTTAAGGGAAATCAGCTATTGAGGTCGTACTCATGACGCGAGTTTTGAAAAATTTCCTCAAATGTCCATCGATCCTACCCAGGAGATGACGAAAATGAGGTCCGTTCAAAATTATATATATATATATATATATATATATATATATATATATATATATATATATATATATATTTGTCTGTTAACGCTCTAGCGGTCGCAATTTTTGTTTGATCGTTACCAAACTTCATATTTAAGCGTTTTACTTAAAAAGAGAGATCAAGTTCGTTAATGGCTGAAATCGGACCAGTGGGAGGGGGGGTTTAGAGGGGGGATTTTTGAAAATTCAAAATATCTCCGTTATTATGCGTCGGATCGAAAAATTGTATAGAATCAATCTTATTGTAAATTAAATTTACTCTAAATATTGTTCTATACATTTATTCTGTATCTTGAATACTAACCGAGATATTTGCATTTGTATTGTGTTTGTGGTCGACGGAACCCCGCCATGTTCCGGACTCTCCGCCGAGAGCTCTGGTGGCCGTTTCCAGAACTATTCGTCCCTCGTGAATAGGTTTAGAGATCCCTTCCTACTACAGCTGTTATTAGGCGGATTTCTCTATTGTAAAACATCACGTGGGAAATCTGCTTAGTTTACGCAGCCCCTGCGTGACGGACTTTTTTATTTCAACCCGCTTCTACACATAAAAGTCCTTCATGCAGGGACTGCGTTAACTAAGCAGATTTCCCATGTGCACCACGTATTTGCATTTACCTCAAAACTTAAAAGTTCAAGTCAATGAGAACAATATTTGGTATTTAAGCTTCAAATAAAATGCTTCATAACATAATAGAATATTGTTAATATGAAATGAATAGGTGTGGGGCTTTACTGAAGACTAAAAAAATGCAGATTGATTATACACAATTTTTTGATCCGAAACATAATAACGCAGATATTAAGGATTTTCGAAATTCTCCCCATCTATACCCCCTCCACGTAGTCCGATTAGAGCCGTTAACAAACTTGATCTTTGTATAAAACGATTATATATCAAGTTTGGTAACGATAAGACAAAGCGACCGCTAGAGTGGTTGCAAGCAAATAATAATGTATATATATATATATATATATATATATATATATATATATATATATATCATCTCCTGGGTAGGATCGATGGACATTTGAAGAAACATTTCGAAAATCGCGTCATGAGTACGACCTCAATAGCTGATTTTCCTTAAGAGAAATCTGCTAAAACCCTGCGAGCTGATATTTCATCTGTTTTATTTAACGTCTATCAAAATTATTTTAATTGTTTCAGATTTATGTTTCAATGTATCCTTTTTAATTAGTTAAATATTTTTAAATTAGAATTTTCCTGTGGTCCATTATGACACTTTTATTAATTTATTGTGTTATAGTTTATACTCTATATTTGATCTTGTCTTTTTGTTTTGTAACTTGTTCTTTGTTTGAGTTCCAAGGTTGGTAGAGAGAGTCATTTAGCAAAATTGCGAAAGTTCCAAATAAATAGTGACTATTGTAAAATGTATGCAAAGATTAAATATAAATAACGAGTTCTTGTAAGGATAATTTTTGAATCTGAGAGAGTACTTTTTATACAGCTAACTGGTAATAATTTTTTGCATACCTATATATAATTAGAACTGTTCATTTTTATGAGAAAAATGGTAAATCCTCTGTTAAATAAATCTAATCTAAAGTGCCTTGTTATTTATCATGTGATCCATGCATTATTTTTGTATGTATAAGGGAAGGCTAGGTTATCTGGAAGGGAATTACTAGCCGAGGGTCAGGGGTCATTTGCATACCATCAAAGCCTGCCTTCACGCTTCGCTTTCCTTCAAAGCTAGCTTTTTTAATATTTCCTCTTCATCTCTTTGTACTTTGTATTTCCACTCAGTCCCACCTGTTTTTTCCTTACACGTGTAGGTATATTGCTTTTTTTCCTCTTATAAAAGCATATTCTCAGTTTGATTAAAGAATATGTCTTTATAAATTTCACTATAGCAATTATCCAAACTCTTAATAAAGTTATTTGAATTAAATAGTCAATAAGGTCCAGTTTCTGTTCTTTTTGAATTGCCTAAAATATTAACAAAAGTATTAGTAATCGGCGTAGTTAGTCGTTTTCGAGGCGTTTTTTTTTTTTTAAATATTTATTCCTGGGTTCTCTCTTTTAATTATTAGTGCAGGATCAATCGTTAACTAATGATGAATAGTCCGTTTTCCACTTGTTTTAGTGGGGTTTCTTTCGGAAAACGAGCAATTGAGGTTTTTCACATGACACAATTAATCTCAGTCCCTGAAAATCTTCTTGAATCATATATTATTTTATTTATTTGGTTTGTGCCCCACAGCGATGGTAATTGCCATGATCTCTAATTGTTAAGGGGTAGTTAGAATAATATATTTATTCGTTCATGTACTTACCTTTGTTGTAATTTATTTTTATATTATGGAAAATATTTCTTAAATTTCTGATTGTTTCTCATATCCGTGATTTGTCTAAATGAATATAATAAATGTTAACCCTTTTAAATCTTCTAAGTATGCTGTAGACCTATTCTATTTTATATGATTTTTTTTTTGTAAATGGTTAATTGTTTTAGATATGTTAGTATTTGTGGAATATATTGGATGCTGTCAGTTCATAGTTCTGTCATATCGTGGGGTATGTGAAGATTTTTTCGTTAGATGCAGTCTTTCATTATGTGTTTTATCGTAAGGTGTTTGTTGCAGTATTTGCATATAGGGTTATCAGTCCTTGTCATTAAGTGTCTATGTATCAGGTATGTGTGACCGATCTTGAGTCTGGCGAGAATCAAATTAAATGAGTGTCAAAAATACGAGTTTGAACTTTAAAATTTAATTATTATTATTTGCTAACGCCCAATTTTCTCTACGACGGTTAATTGGGATGGGTTATATTCAGGTTACCAACTTTTTCTATATTTTAAAATTATATATATATATATATATATATATATATATATATATATATGTTTGTTTGTCTGTTTGCTCTATAGCAGATGTAAATTTTGAGATACTGATATGAAACTTCATATTTAAACATTTATCCAGATAAGAAGGTCGACTTCGTTAATGGATAGAATTAGCTCATTTGGAGGGGGGTCAAATAGTAAGCGATATAAGAGCTTAATGTGGAAATGCGGGGTTGTGCTTATTGCTTTAAACAAATAATAGAATAAAAAGGTCCGGCAGCTTTCGCATCTCAGGCTTGCGAATTTTCGGTGCTTCGGTTGTTGGGCCCTTCATCAGTAATATTTAACCAGGTCTTATGCTAAGCACTGAGATTATTGATATTTATTAATTTTATGCCACAACTTTATTTAAACCCATGAAACCGAAATTTAATTTTAGGGTTTGGTTTGGAAGATTTATAACTTTTGAGGCTTACAATTTTATTTTAAATTGCAAAAAAATGAATATTTAGGAGAATGGACAATTTCAATGATAAAAGAAAATCTAAAAAGAAAAATTGCCTTTAGATGTGTAAAAGTATTTTTACTTGGGTTTCTTAGGAGAGGGTCTATTTAATATGAAAAACTAACACCTTTAAAGCTGATGCCCACAGCTTTTACACTCCCAGGGTAGAATATTTCATAACCTTGATTTGATGTTGCAGTTATTTATTCCTAGCAGTCATGAGGCCACCAAGAAAGTTTGATTTGAGTGCCTAGAGTTCTTGAAATATTGTAGAATTGTGTAATGTATGTAGTCTGTGTCGATTAGCTATTTGTTAGTAATAATCTGTGAGCTGATGGGAGAGTATATCGATAAATCAGTTGTAAGGATGTTTGGTTAGGCTAATGTGTATAGGGAGGTTGAAGGACGGGTAACTGATGATACCCTGGGAAATAGGGTTATCCAGCCACCATCTATCAACCTCTCGCTCCCTCTACTTATGGCTCTCTCACTCCTTGTATACTAATCTTTACTCTTCCTTTACAAAATCTGAGAAACCGTAACATTTGTCATTTATTCAGACCGATCTATCTGTGTTTTTAATTTTAATAATAAATGTTTCATAGATATATGGTTATTAACACTTACAATGGATGTTCAAAAGTTCTTCCTTCCTGGTAGCATTTAACAATAATAATATTTGTTTTGTCTGTGGGAATAGTTCCCTTATAAACAGAATGTGTAAACCATTATAATATATGTTCATGTAGCTTTGACTTTTACATGCATCACCCAAATCATTAAAACACATTAAACTAAATATAATTCAACTTTAAAATATTTCAATTTAGTCTGGAGTTAATTCGTGGATTTATGCGTTTGTTATAAATCTCCTTAGGCCTCTGACTGTATATTTAAGTAGAGCATGGATTACATTCTTCGTACATACATTCTATAACAGTATAACAGTGAAATCCCTCAGCAGAATTTAATTATACTTTATTCCGAATGCTAAGATGATGCAATCGTTCTATCTTTACGGGAATCAGATTTATTTGTACCCCTTAACGATGACAGTTATTCGATGACAATACAGGGATTATTAAGTGCTAGCGTTAATTAATACTATATAAAATGGTTCTCAGTTTAGCCATGTGAGTCTAACAACCATAGATCTATAGATATATATATATATATATATACAGTAAAAACTGTCTAAACGGAATGCAATTGGTCCGGCCATATTTTTCCGTTTTGACAGGTTTCCGTTTTAGACAGTTTGCTAGAAAAGGTATGAAATTTGTACATATTAAAAAAAAGCAATAACTTGTGTTATTTTAGTAATTTAATAAAACTCAAGAAACATATGTAAAATTTGAAATGAACAAATAGATTTACAATAATTTACGAAACTTAAATTTACATTACATTAATACAAGACACTAAAATTAAGATAATTTATGTAAGTATGTATGTATGTAATATATGTACATTAACATTTTTTTAAAAAGCCGGTTATAGTTGTTTGGTGAACAGATTTAGAATAATGATTATCAATAATTTCTTTTGCATCTTGCATTATATCGAACAATTGCGGACAGTTTTTATTTGCTACAAACTCCACTAGATCATTTACAGCTTTAAGTGCTTCACTGAATGTTTTTATTTTCAATTCCCTTTCATTTTCTGGAATTGCTTTCGCCTCGTCGTCTGATTCAGTTCCTTTGCTAACAATATCAACAGTTCTAATTACGTCTTCGGCTACTGGGAGGTTATCATCGAAGTGTAACACGCCCTTACTTTCAACATTAAGTTTAGCTCTGCGGCATAGTTCAGACATTTCTTCATCGCTGTCGATTACATCGCGAACTTCCATTTGAGCATCCCCACTTGGGAATCCTGCCTTTACAAAACAATTTTTTACAGTAGCTGGAAGTACGCTCTTGGAGGATTACTGATGAAACCAACAGGACACAGTTCTTCGAAAATTCAATTCCATCACTTTCAAACCTAAGAGCCCTAATTCTATTTAAATCTAATGAAACAATTCCTCGAACCCTGTCCCTCACAAGATAGTTTGATTACACGGTTGGCTATATTCCGTTTTAGGTGACTTTTCGTACCGAAAAAACCTTCCGTTTCCGGGTTAGACAGATTTCCGGCTTATACAGAGTGTTTTTAGGTATAAAGTTGGTCGGTTCCGAGATAATTTTTCCGTTTTGACAGATTTCCGTTTTATACAGAGTCCGTTTTAGACAGTTTTTACTGTATATATATATATATATATATATATATATATATATAATATATATATATACACACACACACTATCTCAGATACCCGGCTTCGCTCGGCAATTCATTTGAGGCTGGGAATTCATTTGAGGGTGATGGTATATTTTTGGCATGGCTTTACTTTGCACAATATTTTGACTACCCATCCCAGTGTTTAGGGTTAACACCCGTCGTTTCTGTGGATTTGTTAATAATAAATATATATATATATATATATATATATATATATATATATATATATATATATATATATATACATAATGTTGCGAAAACTGTGTATATGAAAAATCACCGAGTTTAACATATTTAAGAAAAAGAAGTAGATCAAAGGTGCCGACAGATTGTCTAGCCCGTACTGGGCAATACCCGTCCGGATCTAAAAGAATCCAGACATGTTGATGTTTTCCGACAAGCTATAAAAGCCCAGCCCGCCCCGAGTTAGTTTAGTTTGTTCTCAGCTCTCTTCAAGGGATCAACAGTGCGTTCAGTGTAGCTTTAGTGAACAGTCCGTCTTAGTTGCAGTGTTGTAAAGTGTTTTATGTGAAGAACAGGGTTCTGCCGTGATTCCGCAAAGAACATCAGAGTGCCGTGTTTAAGTGAAGGACAGTGCAGTGCCGTTAACTTTGCGAAGATCAGTGCAGTGCCGTGTTTTTGTGAACTTCGTGGTTGAGTTATTGGACTGTGTAATAAGAAGAACAGTGAAGATATCAGTACATACTGGGTGTAGTAGTTAAGTATAATTAACTGAGTGTGTAGTGCATTGATAAATAAATTGTGCAGTGATAAAATCTGGTAAAACTTGTGTTTATTTAAATTTGCAATCCAAAAGAACTCTAATTAACAACACTTATTATTTTGGTAATAAACGTAACAATATGTCAATTAACGTCCACTGTGTGTTAACTAAGGCTCATCAAACATTTACGTAATGTAATGAATATGCCGAGTTGATTTGGAGCGTAGGTTCATCCAATCTTTATATTCCCACAGGAAGCCATTTATATTTTAACCCGTGAACGACTAGTAACACGTACAGAACCTAAATACAAATTCTACGTGAATGCCGCAGTCAGTGATAATTTATTAAAGAAAATTACTCATTACTACTACTCTGACTGACAGCTGTATACAGCTTCCCATCTGTAATTCAAGTTTCGGTTTGGGAATCTTGTGCTAACATGAAATATCCTTCATTTAAAATTCTGTACATCTGTGCTTATTATAATTAATGCTTCGTTGTTCTTTATATTTTAGTGACGGGTTTGATTTTTTGAACTATTAGATATTATTTAAATTAATAATTTAGTCAAAGGTGATATTTGGATAGATACCTATTTACGACGTCAAAGGATTCTACCACGTACTCGGGTAACACTGTGACGTTCAGGTTTTCTTCAATAACATTGCGTTAATGAAAAGGATTGTCGCTACCAAATGATTTTAGTCGGAACCTAAAATCTTGGTTAATTTCTAGATTTGATCGAGCGGCCGACCTGCCTCGATGTGAAGGATTGACTCCCTTGCAATTTTATCAGGCCAAAAAGGAAATATACGACTATAATTTACATATTTACTTTTTCCCATTTTTCTTAACGCTATTTGCACTAGCGCCCTTATTTCTTGGATATTATTATTAATAGTATTATTAAATTCGTGCTTACCTGTTTCAAAAAAGTTTCCTTTAAAAAAAAACCAAAGGTAAGAAAAATTTACGAAAAGCTTAAGAGTTGGTCGCATAAATAGAACTTTGATTACTAAGATATCTAAAATCGATCTTGTAAAATAAATTCTGTTAAATCAATTTTAAAATAGAAAGAAAAGTTCAATTCTAAATTGTTTACATAATCATCCTTTGCTTTGTCTTTACTTGAATAGTTTTCTTTATATATTTACATTATCTCAAAAGGAAATGCAAATTAATTACTTTTAGAAACTTTAGTAATAAGTGATATTCTCGGAAAATGTATTAAACCCACTCTGTTCTTCCTCAAGCTCTTCCTTTTTTTAAATTAAATGACAAGCTTTTAGCTAATTGTTTCTTATTTGGCAAGGGTAATAAAGAGTCATTTGTGAATAAATAGATTGTTGATTTCGACGAATTATTATGAAGATATCCAGGCCCGAGAGGGTAATTAATTTAAGCAAGATTTCTCCGAACGGAAGTTGTATATTGACGTCATGTAGTGATTTGGTACTTTCCTTCAAATGTCCATCTTGAAAACGAAGGTTTCCTTCAAATTTGTGTGCTTGTATATATATTTGTCTATTACCGCTTTCACTGTCGCAATTATTGTTTAATCGTTACCAAACTCTATATTTAGTTGTTTTATGTAAAAAGGAAGATCAAATTCGTTAACTACTGAAATCAGACCAGGGTGAGTGGGGGTTTAGAGTGAGAGAATTTTGGAAATTCGAAATATCTCCGTTACTATACGTCAGATCGAAAAATTGTATTGAATAAAAATAAGATTTAGGCAAATTAAATGTACTATAAATATTGTTATATACATTTAGTCCCAATCTTGAATATTAACCGTGATATTTGCATCTTACAGTTTTCAGCCATCAGCAACAGCAGAAGTTTAAATACCAAATATTGTTATCAAGAGACATTTATTATACTAGATAATGCAAATATGTTCTGACGACCCCCCCCCCTTCTTAAGTTTCTGGACTACTTAAATTTGATTGATTAAGATAAAAATTATTTTGATTCATTATTAATTACAGTTCTAGATATAGTAAATCGTTTTCAATCAAATTAATACGAGTACGTTATATTCAGATATATTACAGTAATTGTTTTTCTTTACGTTAAGAAGTTGGCAGAACTGTTTGTTTACATTTCAGAAGCTTTCCATTGGGAGGTTTCTTTTTGTAGTTTGTATTTATTCACTTAATATTCACGGTGGTGTTGTGTTACCGATATGTTGATTTATCTATTGTTGCACTTCACGCGGGAAATCTGCTTAGTTATATATATATATATATATATATATATATATATATATATATATATATATATGAAGGGTCCAGGAGAAAAACATGCTAAGTCAATATACGTCATTTTTCAGGAGAGCAATTTTAAAATTTAAGTACTTGTACAGAGGTAACAAAGAATCACAACTTGCTGTAAGCACACTTTAGGATAATAACTTAATCAGAAAACAATATTCCATTAGTGACATGTTTCATTTGAAGTCCCAATAAACATTTTGTTTGAAAACCCAACTGTTTGTCATTAAAGGAAACACAATGAATTCATATTTTCGCGGAAAATAAGTAAACAATCGGCAAATGAGCTGAAAAATAAAACAAAATACTACGTATTCAAACACGTAAAATCATGGTAGTAAATTTAGATATAAAATATGATGTTTTAGCTCACCATCATAGGCAATGTTTGGCAGAATAAACTCCGTTTCTGACACTTGCTGATGTTGCAATGGCTGCTGCTTCTTTTGGCTCTTTGTAGGTAGTACTGTGACATTGTTCCACGGACCATGGAAGGCGTTCCGATAGTTAAGTGCAGGATGATCTTCTGAAACACGCAAAACCTTGACAGTTCGAAAAGCGCACTGCAATTTCTTCCGATAGAGTGTGTCCAGGTGAGTTGTCCAATCTTTGATCATTTCTGGTTCAACTTCAAGCACTTCAAAAGGTGAAGGCTTCACTCTTGCAATTTTGATGGCTTCAGCCCAATCTTCTGGCATCTCGGCTCTTTTATCACTCTCGAGTTCTTGTCACATTCGTTGTATGAATGTCCTCTTATCGGGTATGCACAGGTGACATGTTGCAGGCGGTGTTCCTTGTGAACAAGGTGATGGAAAAATTTGAAAACAGTATTGTTCTTGTTTTGGCCTGGGCAAGAATCGCAAAATGCCTCCAGGTCTGTGACATTTTCATCTAGATAGTTGTAGACGAAATGGTGATGAAATGAACAAACTTCGTTGCTTCCTTTTCGTCCGACTGTTTCAGGATAAACGTAATATGTGCTTCTTCCAGTCGACAGAACATGAACATTGAAGAAGAACATAGAAAGTTGACGTCTATAGTAGACTTCACTAGTAGTGATGTTCGGAATCGGGTAGTTCTTCGAGTAGTCGAACACTATTGCTTCCTTTGTGATATCAAGTCGACATTTAACTTTGGCCTTTCTTTTCAGATCATACCGTTGTTGAGCTGTCACATACTTCGTCTTGCTGTCTTTCCGGCTATAATGACTTTCTCTTCCTCTTAAGCTGTTTATATGGTCATGAATTTTTTGTTTACTTTCATCCGAAAGTGCATGAACACGGTTCTTGTGTTTACCACGTTTGTCTCTCGGCGCATCCCCCGAACTCTTAAGCGATTGCAAAATATAGTTCACTTTACCTCTTCCTATCTCGTGCACTGACATAAAAGCTCTTCTGCAAACTCTTACTTCAACTGGTTTTCCATCGTCCATGTATCGTAAACGATACACAAAGGTGGCATCCCTAAGATTTGCTACGTCTTCTGGCTGTCTGGAACGCCGTTGTTTAACAGGTAATACAGTTATCAATCCAGCAAGATAAATATTTATTTCGTCATTAGAATGCATGCTGTTCAGACGTTTAATAACTTCTTTTCTTTTATCTTCATCTACAATATCAAAACATCGTTTCTTACATTGACATGCTGAGCCTATTTCATGACTTTGGAGGAAATATTCCTGCGCCTTCTTCATATGAATCCATTGTGTTTAAACCACAAACATGTACACAATTAAATAGGCATGATTAGTATGTAGCTGAAATGCTGATTGAAACACTTTTAGAAAACACTGCGGTACGTATTCACACACTATTGCAACACAAACAAGCTACACCATAGAGTAAGGAATGGGTCAAATAAACACATAATGACTGTTAACAGGGCTGGCACAATGACAATAATAACTTCCCATTGACTTGGCATGTTCTTTCTCTGTTTCACTATGACTTAGCAAGTTTTTCCCCTGGGTGTGTTTTGTTTAAACGTTCATATTTTCTACATTAACACGTTATTCTGACTTCGTTATTATATATATATATATATATATATATATATATATATATATATATATATATATATATACATATATATTGGGGTTTAGAAATTGAATGAAATGCGAATTTATATTTATATTCATTTTTATGTATTGGTTCAAAAATTGTTATATGACTCATCATTATCTAAAGGTTACGCCTTGTATTTGCAACCATTGTGTTCTAGGAAGCTGCTATTTTCGTATTACTATACTCACCTTAATGTATAAGATGCTTGATGTCTTCAAAATAGGATTTTCTAGGCCTTCCTCTTCCCTAATGTCCAAGTAGTTTTACTCTCCTTTTTCTCATGACCTCGATTACACTTTTGCTCTCACTTATCTCATTTAGAACTTCGATGTTGGATTTTGAGCAGATTTCCCTTAATGGAAATCAGCTATTGAGGTTGTAATCATGACGGAATTTCCGAAATTTTTCTTCAAATGTCCATCGATCCTACCTAGTAGATGACGAAAATTAAGTCCGTTCAAAACTGTATATATATATCTGTTACCGCTCTGGCGGTCGCAATTTTTGTTTGATCGGTACCAAACTCAATATTTAGGCGTTTTATGTAAAAAGAAAGATCAAGTTCGTTAACAGCTGAAATCGGACCAGTGGGAGGGGGGGGGGTTAGATGGGAGGATTTTCGTTACTATACTATAAATATCTCCGTTACTATACGTCGGATCGAAAAATTGTATAGAATCAATCTTATTGCACTACTAGTTAAAGCTAACTCGGGATTTGGGCTGGCTGGTGGAGGCCCATCATCAACGGAAGGATAAAAAGGTCCCCCTGAGTCTCACCGGAGATGTCGGCTCAATAGGGCCCAGCTCTTGATCACTGAAGATGGGACGGTTCGCACCGAAAGTACTGTGCATTTAATAAATGAAGCATTAAGAGTGGAGGTGTTTTTTGACCTTTTTATCCTTCCGTTGAGTTAAACTATAAGAAACATAGTTGGTGACGTTGCTCTTTTGATAGAAATGTTAATGCTATAAAACACTATTAACTCCAAATTTGTTCAGTTAGTTTTGTTCTTCACTTTTGAAAATACAATTATCATTTGAAATCAAATAAAAAGCAAGAATTATAATTTTGATGAAAAATGTGCTCACAATAGAGAAATTGCAGATACCTTGCAGTATCTACTACCGTTCATGCTTATCCTGATATCTTAGTCTTATTCCAAGTTTAAACAAATCTATCCTTAACGAAATAAATTTCAAACTACTTATGTGTAAACTCTTTTCGTCTAAACATTTAGCCTGAAAGTTCAGGACTGACAGACCAACATGCTAAGATATTGTATCAAACAATTCTTTCTAACATTATTTGGAGAGCCATCGTTCTTTGAAACTATTTGAATCTTATTCAATGTGATTGCTTTAAACAAGATATCCATTTCTTCGAAACCCTGAAATTACCATTTAAACTTGTATATCTAAGTTCGGTTCAGACCTGAAACCTTCAAGGATGGGGCGGAAAACCAAACCACAATATTTCTACTTATAAAGAATATATGAGTAGCTTCATTTATCATAAGATATATACATGTTACGTTTTATAAGTTTTTTTTTTTTTTATCGATCTAACCCTTAGCAATTGTGATATTTACGATTTATATTTGCACCTCCATTAGAACTCCTAATTTGGTCTAGGTTGAGATAAGTCGTAATATTAATTAATACTATTTCTTTAAGAAGCTAATATAGCATGTTACATTGATAGCATTGGATTTATCTTTAAATTTCCACAGTCATAAATACTATACGAAAGTCGTTGAGCTGCACATTTGCTTCAATGAAGCCATTTTTTAGCATAATTCTTCAAACAAAGCCAAAACGCTGGGCCCTTTCATTGCGGTGAATTTTCCTTCAATAATTGTTTTTTCTTACTATTGTGAGGGCTTTACTTTAGTGAATCCATTAAAATCCCATTGCTCACTAACTAACTTGTCCTGATCCATTTATCTTGTTAAAGGTTGAAAATGCAATAGAAGAAAACTTGAGCATGGTAATTGCATTTATCCAACTTGGCTATGGTTCATTTATCTCTTGAATGAGCTGTGAAATTTATGTAAATAGGAAATTCACTGGGGATGGTACAGTTTTATCGATCACATCTGAATAAATGGGTTCCCAGTTTTATCTGTTTGGCGGGCTTGCAGAATAACTGGCTACTATGAGCCTTATAAAAGGCGAAATAAATTTTTTGTAAATAAATTTACTTTAATTACTCTTTTAATCTTGATTTTATTGTATTGTTGGTTGTTCTATTTTAGTTATTTATTTATTCAAGTTTTCCGCTGTAGATACCGTTCTCCAGAACAATTTTTTTTTCGAGCTATCGACTCTTATTTGCGCATTTAGTAAATCTTCATGCTTGCTTAAGTGAGTAAATAAATAGTCAATGTATTGGATACCATCAGACAGGAATTCAGTTCGGGTAAGTGCAATTTTCAAACTGTTTAGTTCTTGCCGATCGGTCCGTATGGACTTGGTTTAAAGTATATTACAGCGATTACAACTGTTCCTGTTTTTTGCCCCCGTCTTGCTATGTGATCCATGTATTTCTTTTGGAATAATCTCTGCTAAGAAGTACGAAAACATTTTCTCAGGTACAAATCTGCTTTTATAGAACAATGTTCACCAGAGCAACCATTAATAATATGGCACTGTTGTTGCGTTCACGTGAGGTGAAAACCCACGTTGTCGGCCACCAAGCCATCCCAGTAACTAGACCAGCTATCAAGGAACCCTCACCGTCTACCCCCTCCCCTCAGAGACGTTTGGAGGATTGCAGAACTAATCCAGAGGTGATTTGACTTAACGACACAAGTGAAATTGAGAGGGACGAATAGACATCATTAGCCAATTCTATATCCGTGGTTTATCAGTTAGCTTGTGCATCAGTCCGTATTTGCAAAGCGTAAAATTTATCTTCCACCAACAAAAATTGATGTCAAAGCTCGTTGACAACATTCAGCTCACCCCTCGCTCTGCATCACTTGAAGACCTTCATCGTACAATTCAACAGCTAAATGGAACCAAAACCATCGAAATTGTTGATAATAAATTAAACTAAATGCTTCAACTGTTGTCGACCCTATTTACTTACAATATTTAATTTATTATTTCAGAATGAAGGTAACATAAAACTGAAACAGGACTCCTGAATGAAATGTGAAGAAATATTATTATATTATGGTGTTGCCAATGTTGAGAGTCGAATATTCTGGAGTAAAGCCAATTAAACTTCCGAGGAAACCGAATTCTCAAAATTCATAAGGCTTTATGTTTCCCAAATTATTTTTACGTGCTCGGAATCAAATATATTCAATAAACATTTACTTATATATAAATTATAATTGGAGACATTTCGTTAATATAGACAGCTACTTGAATATACTAGAAGCAAAATCAGAATAAAGGAAAAATCATGACGTAATATTTTACGGATTAATATAAAAGTAATTATAAATTTTTTTAGTGGACACAATAGGCGTAGGAGTGAGAGGGGGTAAAGTACAAAATCATACACTTGTCCATAAATACTAGTCGGACCACGCCTCCATGAAGAGCTTTCTTTTATTTATCGTGTTTTAAAATTGCCTGTACAGGAAATAATATGAAATTTGAATAAAAATACGAATAGGAAAGCCCCTTATCAGAACATGTTAGTAATAAATTGTGTAGTTGATAAAACTCAGTGATGGAGAGAAGCAGTAGACCTCCATTGAGCAGCAGATGGTCCCTGACTCCCAGCCAGTATTATAACAGGTTCTCTTCCAGGCTCCTTTATTAAAAATTTAACTTCCATTTATATCCGACGGTTAAGTTATTATTCTCAGTTTTCTTTCTTTTCTCTTTTTATTTATTTTCTTTCTTCTTGAGGTATATTCATCCGGTAGTGTAATAACCTCAATAGCTGCTATGACTTGGCTGAATTACCCTTTTTTTCAGGATAAGAAATATGTTCCCTAGTAGTTTCGCCAATTGAAATGTGCTGAGTAAAAATACAAGCTAATTACAATAATAGAAAAATTCATAGCATATTAAAACACAGCTAAGAATTCGCTTCCGTAAAGAAAGGGGTTTCAGGCTAGCAATGGTGGGCTCAACGTGCATGGTTAACCTAGACACTTGGGCTTGATTCACGCGTGGGTAATAGACGTATTTAGTAACGAACTCACTAAATAACGTCCTTTGTCCCTTTGATTAAAAATGAGGTGACCTGTAAATAACCCGATTAAGTGGACGTAAATAAATAACATTAAAAAAAAATAAAATTATACCAGTTGAAAGTTCCTCAAATTCCTCAATTTAGATTTAAAAGTTTTATACTATGTACAGTCGAACTATAAGGATTATGAAAGATTTTCTGTTTGTAATTATGCATGAATGTACTAGCTATGGTACGCGAATATGCCTATGTATGTATTATACGGATACTTGTTGCCTCGAAAGATAAACGTGATGAGGCGTAATCATGTCCTCTTACTATTTCAAAGTTCAATGGGCTTATTAAAAATAATAATGGATGACTTTTCGCGTTATATAAATTACAATTTAAACCTCTTCTCTCCCAAAAAGACGGCCGTTGACTATTGTAACGATGTCATAATTATTACAATAGTCAACGGTTTGTTCTGACTTCTCCAGTGGTTCTCACTCTACCCCTAGTTGTGAATGGATCAAATTCACAATGGAGTTAGAGGCGGAAGGGAAGCCGACATTCCTGGGCCTACTCATTATCTAAGAAGGAAACGACAAATTCAGCCTCACTTTCTGGGGAACCAGCAGCTGCCGGAAGATATTTGGGCGCATGCTCAAAACACTACCCAACTCAAATACTTGGCATTGTTCACAAACCCGTTAACAGTGTAAACAGTGAACACCTTTTAATGAATTAAACCCTAATTGCATGGAAACGGTAATAACAGAAGGAAAGTGTATTGAGCTTATAGAAAGATCATAAAGAAAATGAGCGCGAATAGGCAAAGTGTAATTGGAAATAATTAAAGAGACCACGATATTCCAATAAGCACCGCCACACGCTTTCGTGGCAGCCACTTGGGAGAACCTGTACACAATTGAAAGAACACAAAATATGAACCGCGCTTTAACAAAACAGTGAAAAGCCCAAAAACCCACAATGTCTGCAAGATAATGGAGTTTATTTAGTCCTGTGTGGCTGAGAAACAATAACTCGCTTAGTAGTAGAGTTACGATAAAATGAAAGTACAACAAGGTAAATCAACTATAATTTAACAAGAGGGTTCTGAATTATTTTTCAATCCAACACATAACAATGGAGATTTTTGGAATCACCCCCCCCCCTCTATTCCTTGCCCGGTTTCAGCCATTAACGACTGCTATCTTTTTTGTTTAATGAAACGGATAAATATCGAGTGTGGTATTGATCAAATAAAAATTTTCTAGTCAAGAACGTAACAATATTAATTGGTTACATCATAGAACATATTTCCATGTATCTCGTATAATGAAGGTCCAGTTAAAACAATATTTGGCATAAAGGTTATAATAAGATGTGCTGGCTTATTGGTAACCTGCGGTAAAAATTGGGGGTTTACTGAAGACAGAAAGTAAGGCAAGTATCTCGCAGATAGAGTAAAGTGTAAAGAACATCATTTGCCGAAAATTAAATTCACCGAATTCATTGCCGAAGATATACTTTTCGATATCCCTCCCTCTTCCTTCCTCGGTTTAGTCTCTCGTGAAAGCATATTGATCGTGTTTGGGAACGGTCAAACCAAAATTTCAACCCCTGTGTCTGTGTGTGTGTGTGTTTGTGCTTTTTGTGTATAGACAGGCAGACATTTTGAACGGACCTCATTTTGGTCTTCTAGAATATATGGACGTTTAAGGAAATGTTTCGAAAATCGAGTCATGAGCACAACCTGAATATCTTAGCTAATTTCCATGAAGGGAAATCTGCAATAATTTCTGAGCACAGTCAGGCACCTCAGCAAATCTCAGAAGCAAATAGTATTTATATCATATTATTTTAACTAGTGAATACAAATAGAATCCTTTTTAACTAAAAGGTATCCGTTTAATACGTTCGTAAAATTTAGTGTTCGTTTTTAAACATGCAAATCAGCGAAGAATCCACTTGGAACCACTCTACCGGTCGATGTGAAAGAATAACGAAATCTGTAGAAGATTGACTGAATCTGTAGAGGAATGATTTAAAACAACATAAAGACTAGTCGATCCGCAAAAGTCGTATTTGAATTGAAGAATAGATGAAAGAAATGTCAGAATACCCAGCATCAACATTTATCACTCCATGGTATTACTCTAGACCTCCAGTGGTGTTTTAAGCAATTGTTAAATTATAACTCCAAGTACCTTCCTGGATCCTGACTCCTTCATCATGAGTCTTTAATGAAGCTCTATAGAGAACAGAATCGCTCATCACGACCATGGCCTATACCTTCCGATATGTGATAAGGTTATGTAGAATCCATGGATGCTTCAATTCGTTCTGATGATTTGAATTGCAAAACGCCCTTCCCATCACCAATTTACATGCAGAATTTCGTCTATTCACAAGATTCAGGAATACAGATACTGAGAACAGCTTCTACTGTAAATAAATATTAAAGGAATCAACATTTATTCAACATTTTTATTGTCTTTTACTGTTCTGCCAATATGGTTTTTCTGAGGTCCCTGGCCCATCTCTTCAAGCATTTATAAGAGGTACTCTGAAAGAATTGCCCTCTATCAAAAATTGATGTCGCGGGTACAGGAAGCCGATATCTGAGGACTTTACTTAACTAATTATTATTATTATTTATTAACATCCACTTTTTTCATCTTTCTTTTTACATAAAACGATTAAATAACAATCAAACAAAAATTGCGACCGCTACAGCGTTATCAGACAAATATATATATATATATATATATATATATATATATATATATATATATATATATATATCATTTTGAACGGACCTCATTTTCGTCAGCTCCTGGGTTGGATCGATGGGCATTTGAAGACATTTTTCAAAAATCGCGTCCTGAGTACGACCTCAATAGCTGATTTTCCTTAATCTGGGGAACTCTGCTAATAAGTAATAATATTAAAAAAAAACTGGGTTATCTATTATGATTGTGTAAATTCCCTCTCTCTTTGAACTATTTAAGACTCAAAATTAATAAAAGCAGCATTAAAATTCACAAACAAACTTGCCCTCTCCAACAGTTTCAAGTTTTCAGAAATATAATAGGATATTTTAACTTTTCAAAGGAATATTATAATTTAAGTAGTTCCCTAACTATGTGGGGTTGTTAGGTAGCTCATAGAACAAAATTTTAAATATCTCCGTTCGTCAACAAGCTAAAAAAATGTTACAAGGCATTATTTCGTTTTCTCGGTCCTAATTGGTACTGGAGAATTTGCCACTATGTATTTTGTCCATTCCTACATCACTTATTGAGTTGGAAGGAAAGTTCTTGCGGTTTTTGTTATTGATATTTTAAATGAAGTAATTTCAAACTGTGTTGTGTTATAATATTGTGGCTATATCATTTTAAAGCGCATTTTTTGCTGTATCTATTCGTTGTATTGGGTTTGTTTTAAAATAATTTCTCTACACCTTTGCAGGACTTCAACTATAGCGTGGACAAAAGGCAAAATGGCACATTACAATACATTATTAGTTAACTACCTTCGATCAGCAAATTTCGTAAAAAGCTTTTATTCAGAGTTTCAAGGATAAGAGACTTTCCGTTCATGTCACCACAACAAATTCACCTATTTATTTGATATAAAATTACTTTTCAGGCATTTCATAATTTAACGGACCTTGGTATTCCAGTGTAAACGGAAGGGATAGCTTCTTCCCTCGGGAGAAATTCTTTAAAAACCGGCTAAGCTTTGGTTAGAACAAAACACTCAAGAATGGGCCGTTGAAGAAAGAATTTTTGGAAATATTGACATCATTTTAAAAACAAAAGTACTATACAGGAACATGAAATTGTCACAACTGCTTGTCTTAACTACACCAATATTATCAACATCATGATAAGTAATAAATATAAACTTTTACAAATATCCATTAACACGATATGGCCATTCAGTCCTCAGAGTCGCACTCCATCTACTTTGAAGTATCTCAGCTGTTAGTTTAAATATAATTCCCTCTTCTGAGAATTTCTTGATATTTCTTATTAAATTTACTTCCAGGTTAGCAACGAAGAAAAGTTAGTTATTGAAATACCCGTGAATTTCTTTAGCGACTGAAAAGTAGTTTCGTCTCAAACGCTCAACAGCTAAACACAACAAAGGAACTAATATATTTTTAGTATACTTCTACGGTTTTATTAGCTATAAAAGTTTGAAAAGAATATCTTCAATACGGAAGAAAAAAAGGAGATGACATGATAAACCTTCAGACGCTCTTATATAACACAGCCAGTTTAGAAATAAAATTGAAATATAAAAACATATTTCTAAAGAGCGTCGAAATTGTGATATTAAAAGATGCAATATGGTTTTTAATAGCAAACGGAGTGCAATTAATAGGAATCATTTCGTGCACTTAAGAATGTTTGTTATTAAGATTCAAATAATGTGTCATACGGACGGTTGGATAGATACAATGCGAAAATTATGAGGCTGCTTATTAGTCTACAGCCCCTAAAAAGAATTTCAAAGAAATGTGACGTAGATTACGTGATAAGAAATTTTAGCAGATTTCCCTTAAGGGAAATCAGCTATTGAGGTTGTACTCATGACGGAATTTCCGAAATTTTTCTTCAAATGTCCATCGATCCTACCTAGTAGATAGCGAAAATGAAGTCCGTTCAAAACTGTATATATATATATATATATATTTGTCTGTTACCGCTCTAGCGGTCGCAATTTTTGTTTCATCGGTACCAAACTTGATATTTAGTCGTTTTATGTAAAAAGAAAGATCAAGTTCGTTAACGGCTGTAATCGGAACCAGTGGGAGGGGGGGGGATTTTTGAAATTTCGAAATATCTCCCTTATTATGCGTCGGATCGAAAAATCTTATTGAACTAATCTTATTGCAAATTAAATTTACTATAAATATTGTTTTATACATTTATTCTCTATCTTGAATATTAACCGAGATATTTGCATTGGTATTCTGTGTATGATCGGCAGGGGTCGGCTATGTTCGGGACGTTCCGCAGAGAGCTCTGGCGGCTGTTTCCATAACTACTCGTCCCTCTTGAATAGGCTTAGAGATACCTTACTACAACAGTTGTTATTGGGCAGTTTTATCTACTGTATAACTTCACGTGGGAAATCTGCTTAGTTTACGCAGCCCCTGCGTGACGGACTTTCATGATTTGAACTGACGTTTCATTGGCTAACACAGTAGGTCAACGTAATTTATTAACAAAAAATACATTAAATGTTACTTTATATATTGTTATTTTTTTAATCAGCTTCCACATTATTAACTAAGACTTATCAGGACAATTTGTCTACATTTTTCCACGATTTGATTTAGTTTTTGGATAATCTTTCACTAAATAAAGTCCTGACTACTCGATGTCACTTCTTAAATTTTCCATGGGTATTGAGACTGACGCCTTCAATACATTTAATTATTTTAATAATAAACAGGTCAAGTATAAATTCTGTTTGAGAGGAAATCAATAAGAATTATTAAATCTCTTTTAGAAAACACATTTGTGACTTGTTAAATTAAAGTAAAATTATTTATTTGTTTAGTGTTATATTATTATTTCCCAATCAGTGTTCTGTATTATTTATCTGATATTCGGAAGTAGAATTATGAAAGAAAGAAACCGCCGGAAATTGTCGTTGATATTAGAATTCAATATTTGGTCAGGATATATTATGAGTACTTAGTGCTGATGTTGGATTCTGGTCACTGCTTTTGACCCTGGAAAGGAGTTCTCAACTTGAAAAACTCAGGTTTAATGGAAAAACTTTTTCTACTTTTTGTTGAAGTGGTCGGGTTAAGGATCTGTGTGGAGCTAAGGTGAGTTGGAGTGGAGGAGCGGAACCGAATGCTGGCCAAATATTGGATTAGGAGGAGGAAGCTCTCTCAAGGGTAGCCCTCTAAGGTGAGTCGACCCTTCCCCCAAGATGGCAGACCGTTTCCCATTTTAGAACCTTTTTTTCAATTCCAATCAGTTATATTGGGCTAGAAGTTGGTCTAGGTGTATACCACACATCTCAAGACTCATACAAAACTAATCAGATGGCCTATTGAATTTTTCTTTGTTTTTCAGGAAATTTATCTGTTCAATTTAAAAATTGAAGCGTAATAAAACTACACCAGCCCCATCTGTTATCAACTAGGCCATCCAAGGATACCTCCTGAAGAGTGCTGAGCTCTATAGTCTATTTGTGCAAATACTACCTGAGAGGGCATCCTCCAAAGGCAGAAGGTTAAGGACAGGATCGAGACAGAGTGAGTAGGGCAGAGCATAGGAGAGTAGAGTCACTCCTGAGTGGCAGTAGAATATAAGTTTCTTTCTCACACCCATTTTAGAATATCCAATATGAGTGAGTAAAGGAAGGAGCATCATTGGGGAGACCAGGATGGATGGAGAGCACCAGAACAGCATCCAGGACTGCATCACGATTTCAGCAGCCTTAAAGTAATCATTAATCTACTAACATACTAACACATATCTGCCCTGCAACAGTCCATTCCCCATATCATGTAATTTATCCAATATACTCTTAAGATAGTAATAACCGTTTTACAAATCAACATGGTCTCCCGATATCAAATCATACAAAACTTCCATGAACCAGCACCTCTCTTAAAGTATTGCAAGCCGTTAGCGGGTAAGGACGAAGGGCTTGTAAATACATTATCTAATACTAAGTGGACTCAAACTATGAAAATTATTGAAAACAATGTTCTATGTTATTTCAGGAAGTTTGCTTACACTATTCTCAGGGAGCTTGAGAGATGCGTTACAATAGATCCGATATATTTGGAACCCTATGAGAAAGCTAGATATCCTACACCCGAGATGTTCACTGTGTACGTGGCCATGTGAGTGAAGGAATGAATGAATTCAGCCTTTATTATAAAGAGTAAACTGAAAATAATAGTTTACAAAATTAATGTATACATGATTATAAGGTACAAAATACAAATACATTCTTTGAATTTAGAAAAAAAACTTATGTTTCACTCTTTATAGGTCTTCCCCAAAGGGAGCATGGTCTAACTTCCCGGAGTGACCAACTCTATTGATGCGGTTATATATTTGCTGGTAAATATATGTATGTTTAATAGTCAGTGAATTAGTCGTTGTTAATATATATTATATGCTCAAAACATGTGTCATGAAATCTGGGCAAGAAGGGCCCATTTATTCTATAAACAATCATAAGTATAACAATTTTAACCAAGAGTTTTGAACATTGCTTTAAGCTACAAAAAAATAACAATGGTGTGGCTAGCAGGACACCATGACGTTGGACGAAGCACTGAAGTTGATAACCTCGCCAAACTTAAGACTGAAAACATAACAGTGACGTTGATCAACCGACATCAGAAGACTTACAAAACTCTGTTAAAGCTATAGTCCATCAGGAATGGCAAAATGACTGTACACGGACGAACAATAATCTCACACACAAATTATACCTATAATCCGCTGCTTGAAATAAATAAATATTGCATTTGCACGAAAGAACCAAGTAATTCTAACAATACTTCGTATAGGACATTCCTACTGAGCACATGGATTCCTAATAGAAAATGGGTACGGACAAAATGAGATGTATGCAATGCAACTCTTTCTACAAACCACATACAGCCTGCAGAAAGTGTGAACATATACAGATTCCCCATGACTTGCACGACTGACTGATTGAAGGGAGCCCTCAATTAAATTATTCCACACTTAAAAAAACAAACATATATAAAAATAATTAGCTCCCAAACGGTTTTAGAAATTCACATCATGAGAACAAGCTCAGGAAATGGAAGTATGACAAACTTTGACATATCAGTAATAGGTTTAGAAGTTTTGCTTTAAATGCAGTGTATTATCTTTTTTGAGAGGGATGGCTCTTTACATTCTCGGATTTAAATTTAAACCTATAATTATCTTTTAGCTGATAGAATTTATTTGTTAAAGTGTAATGTATTTTACAAGTTTGACATATTGACTAAACTATAAGAGCCTTGGCCGAAAATAAAGGGAGGCACTAAAAATATAATGAAGATATAGAAAAATGAACTAAATAGTGAGACTAAATTCTCAATAAATATGGCTGAATCTGGAGATATTATTAAATAATGGGCGATTTAAGCTGAAGCGGTTCATGGAAACAGAGTTCCAGTAGGAGAGAGCCTTATTAAATTAATAATTCCTGGAACTCATCCCTTCTCGCCAACCACTCCAATTGTATTCAGAACATGGCCAGTAAGTAATCTCAGCTTCAATTCTTTCACTCTGAAAAAAGAAATGAGAGAACTGGAAAAATACGTATCCTCTCCATATTTTGTTTTAATTTCATCCTTTTCAAGTGAATTTATAATGTCTGACTGTTCACATGAAACTTGCTTGGTAACATGGTTATCTCCCAAGGTTGTCTCCCTCCGGGTTTTACATTAATATTTGGTGTTTTATTTTAATTAGTTAAACAAAGTATTTCTTCATTTAATGAGCTAAAAGCATTTCTTTTTGAATCAGAACATAAATTATATTGCCCATCATACACTTATATGAGTATATTATTTTTAAAATGTACATTATTTTCTGTAATACTAGTTTCGGTTAAGAATTGGCTTACCGTGATCAGGGGGGAGAATATGACCAACCCTTAGGAATTTAGGGTACTTCTGATTTCTCAAAAACTCGAGAACGACAAATAACGCTGGTTTTTACTGCAGTGCAATACGTTTTGTCATTTGATTGGATAATTTCGTTGGGTTCTCGTTTATATTCAGAACATAATGGATTGTCCAACTCAAGGAACATTATAACGCTCAAAACGACTTACTTCATAGAATGTTTTTTAGTCAGAATTTTATATTTTCATGTCCGCTGTTAATTAATAATTATCTCATGGGTAAAATAAAAATGATAAATGACATTAAAAATACGTAAAACCCAGAAATACAATTATAAGAAAAGAAATCCTGTATGGCAGAAACGTCAAGTAAATGAAAAATAATAATGATGTTAGGATGCATAAAAAAAGTTAGACTTTGTTGAGCTCATATGATGACAAATGAAACGAACAAGTAAACACATTTGAACGGAAGAAAATTATTCAATGAGATTGTTTTTTTACCTGTGCAGCAATTTCACCATAAAAAGGCCGATAATAGTTAAAGGATTAAAGATAAAAGAAACAGATCAAAATAGGAATTTGGATAAAGTACTCTCCTTCCTATAATAGACAATTTGAGCTGGTTTCGTCAAGGGGAACGGATTCACACAAAGTAAGATAGAAGGTACCAATGATACAACCGAATACCAAGTATCTGGATGCATCTGCTCTGAAACAACGGCACAGAACACGAGATTAGAACAACCCCTTCCTTTTTTATCTATCTATTCTGTTTAGGAAGCCTGTCTTAAAAAATTCAATCTTGATTTGTGAAGGCGTGCATATTAGGTCATTCCTTGATAATTAATAATTGATTCATGTTTAAGGAGATACCAGTGATTCATGTTTATTCCGTTAATATACATTTGTACAGCACCCAATATAAGGTATTTAATAAGCAGGTATGTAAGGGATTGGAATGTTGAAATTGATGACAGTCAGTAGAGAAAATTCAACAATTCCTATTTATGTATTGGAATTTATCTACTGCTGAACGTAAGAGGTTTGTCACGACTAATTTGTTGAAGACGGCAAGTCTTAGAGTGTATTAGAATATTGTGATTAAATAACTATCGATTGTAGGTTTTCAATTATGGGAGATAAATGGGACTTACGAAAGCTGTGTAATACCGTGCCAACGGAAGTCAAGTAATCTTGAGTGTAATAATGTGTAGGAATGGCTTTGACACATTCATTGCCTGAAAATGATATTCTTCATTGGGGTAAATTTTGGTGGTTGCTGAAGGGTTTTAAAGAAGTCAGTGCAGTGTACAAATAATCTGATGCCCAGACACCTAAGTAGTGGCAGTTATCTTCAATGTTTTCTATGTGTTTTGGAACAATTGTTATAGTATCTCTTATCCGAACAACTGAAGAATTTCTCGTTTATATATATATATTGTGAGGAGCTAAAGAAGAAAACAAAGTGAACTTGAATTAATAATAATTAAAATTATTTCTTATATAAAAATATGTTTTTCGCTTCTGCCTAGAATTATACCCGAATATCCTGGTTATCTCTTTGAGTACTCTACCAATTAAATCAGAAGTATGGGTAGCGACTTGTGAGGGTGGGGCTTTTCTCAAAACAAACTCCTTAAACTAAAGCCCCCTTCGTCAATTGCTTGAAAAGGGAAAATTATTATCGATTTATGATGATCGATGTGTAGCGGCGAGTTTGAGAAGTTCCGCTTAGAACAGTGGTTTCCAACCTTTACGCTACTACGCCTCCCCGAAAGAAAACATTTTTTTGTACGCCTCCCCATTTTAATATTATTTTAATATACATGTATAATATACATATACATTATATATGTATATAATAAATATATAAATAATATAAAATAAATTTTATGTTACGATATTAAGTTACATTTGTTTGTACATATTATGGTATATGTTTTTATTTAAAATTTTTGGCGCCTCCCCTGGCAATTGTTGGCGCCTCCCAAGGTTGGAAACCGCTGGCTTAGAATGAAAAATTGATTGAACTAGTCAATCCGTTTTAGAGGTTGACTTGGTTTAGAACTGAGCCTAATAGTCAGGAGATGTCATGTTTTCTCTTAAATAAAAACTATACTAATTAAGAAAGTATATTAATTTAAAGAATAGTTATTTACTAACAATATTTTCGTTAGTAAAACATAAAGTAAATTTTGTTAGGAGCGTTGTTATTTTTCAAAATGAAAGATGAAAAGGGATGATGTATTTCTTTTTCATGGTGTAGAAGGAAAGGACTTTGAGCTGTTGATACAATTTTCGATTGGAGAAGAAATTTCATTATCTGGGGGTTTTCTGTGGCCAATATTATTATTTGTATGTGGAAATGGGATATCGAGTTAGAGATGAAATCCATCCGGATGAAAATGCTCGTGACGAGAAGGGAATTGAGAGTGACATATCGCTCAGACATCCGATTGGTATGACATGAAAGGGTGGTTGGATATGTATTGAATATGCTACATGGGATATGGAGCAGCGGTACATGATTAAGACGAGAGGTCGTGGAAGGGCCAGTCGATCGATATAGTCCACCTGACCCCTAGCTCTCTAGGCTCGCGCTCCCAGCCTCGTCTCCGCTTTTTACATCTACCCCCCCCCCCCGGTCAGCTGATAAGGTTATCAATACTCGAAGCCTTGCCCCTATTGGCGGGGCCCATAGCAAAATATATGGTGCCAACTAATTAAATGTCTGTTTGAAATCAACAAGAATTCCGACAGACTAGTGAACTTACCTCGTCATATATTCTCTATTTCTAAGTAAAAATCCCATGAGAAGAAGTGAGGGTTTACTGAAGGCTGGAAACAAGGAAGTAGGAATAACTCGCTTAATATTTAAGTAACGAGGGTGTATTTAGAATGACAATTCTAGAGCTTCAATAGTTCAATAACATTTTTTGATCCGACTCATAATAACGGCATTATTTTGGTTTTTCGGCCCCCTCCCTATTCCTCGTCCCATTTCAGTCTTTAACTAATATAATCTTTAGTGTTGAATAGAAAAATTAAATATTGAGTACGGTATAGATGAAATAAACATTGTTGTGTCATGACGGTAAAATCATAATTGATGACATCACAAAACTATTTGGGAGATATATCTAGTAAAGATCTGTTGAAAACAATATCGGGTATATAAGCTTGAATTAAGACATTCCATAGTATATTCGATTATTTTAAAAGTTAAGATTTACTGAGCCCTGAAATTAAAAAGCAAAGGCATTAACCTCGGCTAATGTTTAAGATTGAGAAAAACTGGATAAAGCAACATTTTTAGCAAATTAAATTTGTGATAAGATTAGTTCTATTCAATTATTCGATTCCATTCACAATAACGAAGATATTTTGAATTTTCAAAATTCCTCGCTCCCACTGGTCTGATTTCAGAGATTAATCAAATTGATCTTTAGTTTTACTTAAAACGTTGAAAAATCGAATTTGGTAACGATCAAACAATAATTTCTACCGCCATAGCGTTAACAAACACACACACACACACACACACACACACACACACACACACACACACACACACATATATATATATATATATATATATATATATAGAGAGAGAGAGAGAGAGAGAGAGAGAAAGAGAGCTTAATTTTTAGGCTAAATAGGGGAAGATTTTCCAAAAAATAAACAAAAAACAATTGCACATCAGAAACAATCGACCGCTGGAACATTTAGCCGATCTCAATGAAAACATATATAGTTTTAAATGGAGGTCAATTTCGTCGTCTCCTGGGTAGGATTGACGAACGTTTGATGAAAGTATTGGAAAATCGCGTCTTGAGTAATATTATTTGCCTTACTTAATAACATGCTTATAGGTAAATGTGTACCACTTGTAAATAAATATGTTTATTTACTACAAGTTAGTGCATATATTCCATTCGATACTCAGTCACACAGTTCTTTATATCCAAGTAATAATCCATTATTACCAGGGAGATAATTAAAGAAGATGCTTATGAAGCTAGGAATAAAGAGATGACATATTGCTATGAAATAGGAAAACGTGCTCTCGACCCAACATCCAAGATTTATATCGTAAGACTAATATCATGAGAGCCAGTACTCTCCCTCTACCAAATCAAAATGGTAAATAAGGGATGATAGGAGTGAATAATGATATCACAATGGAAAAAAAAACAGTTTCAATCAATACTCCTAAGACGTTTCTAAATTTTATTATATCTATTTTTAAAAACTTCAGTAAGCCTTTATGAGAGTACTTTTTTTTATGTTATGATCAATGTCAATATGCCAATATATATTTATTACTAAATTTAATGATTATTCTCCCATTTAGAAAACAACATTTCCAAAAAAAAATAAAATTAAAAAAATGCACTCTTGAAATTTATATAATTTATTCCAGGTTCGAAATATGTGACAAAAACCTCTTGAAAAGGAATTATTTTTTTTGGGGGGGGGGAGATTTTATGTATTATGTTCAGCATGCTGGTGAGAAGCCCAAGTCGTTTTATATTACTTGGATTGACGTTAGTTTTGTGCTGGAAAACCTAAATTTTGCTGTTTAAAAAAAAAAGGAATTAGTTTGCACTTGTGACTTGGAGGAATTCCATTTTCGCGTATTCGAATCCCATGAACCTAAATATTTAGTCATGGAGAGCAAATAAATTATATCGATTATCTGAATGGAGGTGTTCAGTTTATTGAGAATTTCCCCGAAGGTGTTCCCTAACTTATGGTAAACTTATGATATTCAAAATGTCACTTTATGAAACCAATTTCTGGCATGAGTCCAGCGTTTGAGGAGAGCGAGCGGGACCGCTGGATGTTCTGCAACATTAATCTCGGTCTCTAGCCAGCGAATCGTTCCAACTAGATTAGAGCTGGAATTCAGCTTTACCACCTCGGAAACTAACATACAAGAGATATTGGCTCACACAAAATCCAATAAATTCTAAAAGTTGAATCCATAAAAATGTAAATAAACAAAAACTAAAATTGTAACTGAATTTCCGTCAGTCATGGTGAAACAATGATGAGTACTGTTATGCTGCTTATCGAAATAGTTAGAAATTCCTCAGCCGAGTATAACGGTGTCCGTCATTTCAATGATCATATATCAAAAGATATTTTCATTTTACTATAGTTTTTCAAATATTAAAAAAACAAATGTGTATTCTTCCATCAGATTGTGCAAGGGATGATTCTTAGATCTGATAGAAATATGGTCTGTTTTATTCCTAGCATAGCATTGTTGTTCTATGCTCCTTGGTCCATCTCCTTGTGAAGAAACATTGTAGACAAAGCCCTTATAAGAACACATTCTAGCATTAGTAGACTCAAATTATGTTCAGGTCTCTAGCTATCACCCATGCCTGTCTGTACATTGAAATCCCCAAACACAATCTGTCTATCTTACAGGCCTGGGACTGGGCAGAAATGTGGGCTCATCAGGATTATCAGCATCACATCTTTATCTTGTTAAATGAATTACAAGTACCCGAAGTAAGAGAACTTTGGTTCCAGCAGTGTCTGTAAAGTGGACTATTCAAGTACTTGCTCAATCCTACTTACAGGTCATCTCCAAAGGGGACATGACTATAGAATAAACGAGGATAATTTCCAGCTAGGAGAAGTTCATCAAGTTGGTTCTCCATAAACTAAACCTTCATACGTACCCAAATAATAAGCAGTTTATCTTATCTCATATGTTATTCTATATTTCTCATTTACTATTAAACCACTATGAAAGACGCGAAATTTAATGTGGACGTGAGATGTTTAGTAATACAATTATTATTATTATTTATTAACGTCCACTTTTTGCAACTGAGGCTAATTGGGACGGGTTATCTACAGGTTACCACCCTTTTCTAGCCAGGGTGGGACTAAGGATTTTATTTAATGAATTCCGTCACTAAATAAATTCCTATTGCCCAGGCGGGAATCGAACTCGCCACTCTAGATTTACCGTGTGAGATTAAGGCTAACACTTTAACTCACATGGCTAACCTGAGCCCCTTAGTAATACAATTGAGTTAAGACAAATTGCAAGTGTAGGTGTGGGAGGAGTTTGCTTATGTCTGAAAAGGCAAAAGTAGAAATAACTCGGATAATATTCCATTTAGAATAAAAATTATAGCTTTACAGTAACTTATTGTCATAATGATATGGTAATTGTTAAGCAAATAAAAATTGATGCCTCTAAAGCAAAAAATGTTCCTTGATGTCGAAGCAACTCACATTTATCCGTGTAAATACGTCATAACAATCTTATATAGGACGTTTGAGGATATATTGGCTTATTAATTATATGAGATGAGTATGAATAGATGTTACTGAAGCCTAGATATGAAAACATATAAATAACTTGTTTAATATTCACATCAGAGAAAAATATATAGGTCAATAATTTTAGAATATTATATTGACAATAAAATTACTTACATAAAACTTCCATTCGAACGAAAAATAAAGAGGTATTTTCAATTTTTGATTTTGCCCTTTCTTTAAACCCTATTTTGATATTAATTTTTCAGTTTTCTGTAATATAAACTTATATATAGTTTATGGGCATTTTTGAGTTTGTAAAGAAAATACTCCTTCGACATTTTTAGAAAGTACCAATAGATGGCAAATGACAATACAGTGTTTTTTTTGTTTTTTTGGTTGACAATTTGAATGCTAATTTGATATGAACATTGAAACGACCATTTAATGGGTTAGGGTTAAGGAGAAGAAACGGTCGAATGTACATCATGCATTTCGTATTATCCATTAGGTTTCTATTATTAATTTAAATTAAATAGAAGACACTCACGAGTGATAATTATTCATAACTTGTTATTATTCATTAGGTATCTACAGTGAAATTACATAAATAAAAGACACTGTTGATTGTTAATTATACATAATTTTTATTATTCTTTAGGTTTCTATAGTGATTTTACATTAAATAGAAGACATTTTCGATTGTTAATCATTCATAATTTCTTATAATCCATTAGGTTTCTATTTATTATATAAGGATTCTATATTGAATTTAAATTAAATAGAAGACATTGTCGATTTTTAATCATGCATAATTTCTTATTATTCATACGGTATCTATTCATTAGATTATGTTCCTTTAGTGAGTTTAAATTGAATAGAAGATACTGTTAAATGATAATTATGTATAACTTCTTATTATCTATAGTGAAATTAGATTAAATAAAAGGCACTGTTTATTGTTAATCATGTATGATTTTCACTATCCATTAGGTTTCTATTTATTAGATTCGGTTATTGTGGATTTAAAGAAGAAGACGCGGCCGAATATTCTCTTGGATAATTTCTTTAATGAAGAATAAATAGTAACTGCTGTGTGCCTTTTTGCTTAAACATTAAAAGCATAAATTCGGACTAGCGCAGGATAATATATTAGTGTATAAAATAGGTGGTGGCTCGCTATAAATCGTGAACAGGGTGAAAGTGCCAGATATTTCATTTACGCCTGGATCCCCGCAGCCCTGGGAGAATATCACCAGTAGGCTCGTTATCTCTTGTGCCGAATCAGATTCCTTTTCAATTCCACCGGCAACTCTGGAGTTTGTCCCTTCTCCTCTTCCTATTATTTGAGTGTTTCCAACAAATTCTTTCTGCGCTAATAAATCTCTCTTCAAACCTGAAATATATTCAGCTTTGGCTGTTTTGTTTATGATTTATAATTCAAAGTTTAATCATACACCGTGCAGCCTATAAATAATATCCCTTGCTCCGTTTAAACTTTGGCTGTAATAAATTTATTGTTTCCCCTTACAGTACATCATTGCTGAAATAAATATAATGGAAATTCATACAAGGAAATAAAATGTGAAACTCTTTCTTTTAACAGAAAAATTGAATTTTATTTACTTAATTATGTGTTTTTATTTACCATTACTCTGACTCTAAAGTAAGCAAAATTACTTAACTTTTCTCTTCTCTAAAATTATATAAAAGTGCTTAAAATGTATGACAAATCTTAACTTATAGGTGATTAAAAACAAACCGCTTTATTATTCTGGTAGCTATTATGATTCATTTTTTTTAGGATACCCGCTACGCTTCTACGGTTCCACTAAAAATTATCAGATTTAGTATGACAATAAATTCCGCCTATTTAATGTCCTTGTTGTTGTTTTGAAGTCAAAATGTAGAATAGTTTTTTTTTTATTTGTTTTCTTGGAAGAGTTCTTAATTACTAGTATGCTTAATCTGGTGATACAAGTGGACGGCTTAAATATGTTGAAAATGTTCTACTTTAGCTTCGAAGTGAAACCTTATTTTTCTTAAATATAGGATGAAATGAGTATGCAGTATTCGTCCTTGCCTTTCTTTCAAGCAGCACTGAGAATGGCTAAATTCTTTTCTATTGGCACTTTTGAAATAAAAATAAATTAATTGTCCGGCGTAATGGAAGCATCAGAATGAGCCGTCATTCATTCATATTTTGTTTAATTTTATCGAAACATTGAATTGGCCTGGGCTGTGGTGAGCTGTGGGTATGCTTCTAATATGTAAACTAAGCTACGAATTTGCCTTCCAAATATTAATGAAAAGGATTTGTTCATTTTTCAAAAATATTGTTTTAATCATCATACTTTTTTAAATAGATTACTAGGAGGTAGGCAGGAAAGTTTCATCTTTTTTCTTGCTTTTTTAAGGATCATCACTGAGGTATTTTAGTTTTAAGGAAAAGAGTTGAAGTAGTTGGTAATTTATGTTCCGTACTATCACTAAGGGCATTTTCTCTTCGACTTTGTTTTTTTTTAAGACCTTAAACTTCTTCCAAAGCTCAACAGGTTCGTTGAATTCTCAAACTCTGCTAACTGTTTACTTAATTACTTGTTTCGGCGAGTGAAGAAACTTTCTTCCGCAAGTCTTCATAATTCATTAAGCCTTTCATTATAGTTTTTACTTTTAATTTTTAGAACTTCCTTCTCGGAAAAATAACTGGAAATTATCCAGTGTCTAACCACATTCAACGAGTTTTGGTAAAAGGCATAAACGTTTTTATTAAACTATGTAACAATGAAAAAACTAAACTCTCTCAGGCGCCCATAAGTATGTATAATATAAATTAAACATTACTTTAAATAGGGGTTTGCACGTGCGGCAACTGCTCTTCATTTAAAAATCTCTTTAAATGAGGCCTTCATCTGTCGAAATCACACAAAATTTTGGTTTTTCTACAAATCGGGGGATTCCATAATGTTAGCCTGCCCAATTTGCTTTGATGTAAATAAATGTGCGTTATGCACATTTAACATGAGATATGCAACGAAATCTGATGTGATACGCCTCGCTTCTTTTGTAGTAACTTGGAATTTATCATAGAAAATCCTTAAAAAAAACACCCGTGTTAAGATAAAATATAATTTAAATGTCCTTCTAAAATAATAGATAAATTTATTATTCTCAGTGGTATGATAGATCATTATATTTTACACTAGAGTATATAAAATGTTCAAAACGCCACCTTCTTATTGACTGACTTCCAAACTTCCTTATGCTTTGAGAGGATCTATCAGAAATGATTATTTCCCTTTAAAATGAGCTTTCCAAACTTTTGACTGATATTGTTTTCCCTCAGATTTGAGTCTTTATAGGCGCCAATAACGTACTCAGGGGATAACTCATTATTCATTTTGAGGGAAGGAGAATTTGATAGAGAGAACCAATAAAGTAACTGGGGTATTCCCAGACAATATTCCATCTTCCTTCAAAAGTATTATACTTGTAGAAAATTTTCTTGGGAAATTTAGGTTTCTTGATTGGTCCATTCTAGCCAGCTCTATTGCTCTCAAAAGTCCTTCACTCGTTGCACCATTCTCGTTTAATAAAGAGGATAAGCGAGAATAACAACTCGACTTTTTAATCCTAGGAAAATGAAAGGGAACGGTGTATTCCAAGCGATATGTGACAAGAACCAAATAGTTTGTCAAATTGCACAAAGAAACAATATCTGGAATAATAAACCTGAGGTCCTTCCAGCAGTTGATATATCTAAAAATAATTAGAGAATTACATTACTTATTTCCATAAAATCTAAAGTTTAAATATTTTTGGGTGGGATTTTAAGGGTTTGCCGGTTTTGAGACTAGTTTTTTCTATAAAATAATTACTCAGAATTTATGTTCAAGAAAAGAGTATACTTTAAAGGGGCTTCTAACACGAAAAAGAATTCAGATCTTTTTAAATAATTAAAGTGGTTTTCATCACAAAATCCAGATTACTCCAAGAAAAAGCATTAATTGAAAATCATGAATATCGTATGTATTCATTCATTAGCTGTTTCCCTAATACCGAGGGAATTCTCAATTCTGCTTTCCGTCTAGTCACTTATCACAATGACTAATTTAGATGGGGCTAGTGGGGAAAAAAAGTTGTATTCCGATATTCATGGTTAACAGTAATTATAATATATATGTCTATACTGAAGTTTGAACGGCTAGTGGTTTCCCAGGGTCTTGAAAGTAATGTTATTTTTGAGCTCGGTTTAATCGTGTCCCACATTTCTGAAGCATAATTTGCTTTAAAAAAAAGGGGGGGGAGGAGGACAAATAGGCCTGGCAGATATCCTCACACATTTGGCTAGTTCAGATATTATATTTACTTGAAAATTAGGTATTATCAATCATTTTTATGAAATTCAAGAGTTGTTGAAATTATAAAAAACTGTGCTTTGAGTGCCTTTGTGTAATGAAAACAGAAATATATGGAATTTTTGTGTATCTTTGTTTATTATTTATAATACCGAGAACATATTCTCTATTATTAAAGCCGAATTATAACTTTGAGTGAAGTGTTAAGTGCCCTTTTAGTACTTAAGTTTGGAAGTCGTTATATTCTGAGATGACTCATCGGACTTAGCAGCTTAACTTCATCTACAGTAATTAGAGGCCTACGCTTCCTCTAAATATTAAACTTTATCTTCATTTACTTCTCACTTAAAATATCCCATTAAAACATAAATTATAAGACAATAATGAAGTCCTTGATGAAAATTAACGACTTTTTTCGATGTTTACATTTTTCCTATGGTTATAAATAATGAAAAACACCTTAAAAGTTAAATGTTAAATGTTATTACTTGTTCTTCTTATGAGACATCAGTTTTTTACTCAGTTACATACTTCTGAATATACTATACGATTGCAGGTACCTGAAACTGTATCGAGTTGACACCACGTAGAGTATTATGAAGTCACCAAGAAAGATGAGGAAATCACTCCGACGACGTGGTCACGAACAAAATTATAAATATTATTCTCAGTTTTACTTCATTTTGTTAGTTCTTATCAAATTTCAAGATCAAATCTACAAACGTATAGCTCTCTAGAAGGGGATGCTTTGGCTTATTTCTATCAATAAAACTTTATTACTATTAACCCCTTTCCCAGGAAATATATCCAACATTTTTTATTTAAATGAGTACCGCAACGCCGGCGATACACTCATTAACCAAGTGTGCTCTAAAAAGCAAACAGCAAAAAACAATAATGAAAAATGAGAAAAGGAGTGAACTATGGAATATGGCGGTCAATTCTCCTCTACAATAGCAGGGTGTATACACTTTAATTTCATTTATTTATTTTATTTTTTTTTTGGTTTTTGTTTTTTCCCCTTTTTCTTTTTTATTCTCTTCTTTTTATATTTATATTATTTTCATTACCCTGATGTTTCCATACACAATATCGTTTTCTATATATATAAGACTGGTATATATGCTTTAGTAGACACTGAAAGCAGAATTATTTGTATTGGAAACTGCTATGGCATTGTTTTCAAGTCTTGTTTGTGGTAGGACCCATTACATTCATAACATAAATCCTTCCCTGGCTGCTTGATTAAATATTTTATCATCTCAGCTGATCTTTAATAATATGAAGGTTGTTTCATGTGCTATAAGAGGGCTCATTGGATTGTGTTATGCGGACCACTGTTCGATAGATCGAGGAGAATCCAGCAGAGTTTTGGGAAGGGGAATGGATAGATTGTTGAGAAGCAAATGCTTTGCATTGCTTCTAGTTTCTGTCTAGAATAAGATCTTCTATTTTCGCGAAAGGGAATGAATGACTTTGTTTTTTCTATGTAGATCTGAGAATCTGTTTCCTTACACTATTTTATTATACTATCCATCTCCGTATCTTTAAAGCAAATGCACACGTAATAAAATTTTGGCCTAAATAGATCCAGAATCCGTCCACAATGGTGTTGTTGTAGAATTAATTATATAATAAACTTCTTCTAGAATAGTGTTTGACTGTTCACTTGGTGTAATTATTCTACTGCCGAATCGTTACCTTGATATTACGTCGTCTTGAATGAAAGGAATCTGTGTATTGAATCATTAGACTACGCATTCTATAAGACGCTTGCATGTGTTGTACACGTTTTCGCTACTACAGACTTGTGAAAAAATATAACCTGAAGGGGGGGAAAACTGTTTCAATTAGTTTAAGTCATTTATTTTGGAATTTGAATGACACAAGATATTATTTCATCTTTAATTAAATTAAATTAATTTTTCTAAAATATTTAATAACAATGTTGAGATTAGCTCCACTTAAGACATAATTACAAAAAAAAAAATTGTGAAAATTCAAAAGTTATTTCATTTCATTAATAAGTAAATTTACTTTAATAATGAGTGCTTCAGCTTTTTTTTTTTTTTATCACCTCCAACAGTCTTTTGGGGACACTTCTTACTAAATTAATTAATGTGCTCTCTGGTATGTTATCCCAAGCTAAAGTTATGCGTTCTTTGAGTTCATTAATATTTTGGATTTCTGGCTTGTGAAGGTCGTAGACTTCTCTTGCCACTATTCCCCACAAATTTTCTATTGGGTTGAGATCCGGACTAAGGGCTGGCCAATCCAAAATGTTGATGCCGAAATCTTCAAACCATTTTTTTGCAGAGCATGCAGTATGAATCGGAGCGTTATCCTGTTGAAAACTTATTTGTTGTTTGTCTTCCAAAAAACGTGATAAATGCCAATAAATCTCTTCTATAACATTCTGATATTTGACTGCATCCTTTTTTCTGAAATAAAAGCGATTTTTGATTTTCCTCTTTCATTAAGTGCAGCTCACCATGACTCCGCCAACCCAATGTGACCTTCTTGATAAAAAAAATTTTTCTCGTCTTAGGTCATGCCAGTAATAATTTAAGCCATCTGGACCATGAATGTTAAATTTTTTTTCATCACTGAAAATAACATTTGACCATTTTTTGCTGTTATGGATATGATTTTCAGCGAAATTCAGTCGCCGCTGCACATGGTGTTTTTTAAGTTGTGGTTTTTTCATTACCTTACAATATTTTAACGTCGCCGACTCCATTAAACACATCCTGATCAAGCTGGCATCACAACCTCATAATCAGTGAGGAGGATGCTCCTGTCTTTGAGATTTCTCTCAAAACCGAGCGTTTCACGTGCTTGGACAATTTTGGAGGTCGTCCACTTCTTTTATTTTTTCCATAATTGTCCATGCCACTATTTAAAAAGTTTTTGACCACTCCCTGGGATCGGTTTAATTCACGAGCAATTTGTCGTTGGGTCAAACCACCTCTTCTCAAGTCGACAATTCGTTGCTGCTCAATTTCTGAGAGATGAGTTCCGCGCGGCATTATTTTAAACAAAAAATACTAATTAAAACGAGTCGGCACAGTATAAAAATTCAACACACGTACTCTCCCTTCAGAAGTTGAGAGAAAACTGAGGTGATAATAATCCTTTAATACTCCTGACAATTGAAAACAAACTTATTCACAGGTCAAAACGTGGTTTGTGTACATAATATGATGACTGTAAATTACCAAACGGATCAAAGGCCATTTCAAACTTCTTGCCAATCTAATGACATCAAAACATATCTAGAAACATTATTGTGCAATTAGTTAATTTTTAAATTTCATAAATACTTCGATTTTATAAGTTGAGTTTATATTTGTTCACAGGACTGTATTTCACCATAGCAGAAAATGGTTTTTTGATATGTTTACATAGGAGCTTAATTACACTAATATTGAATGATTTCATAAAAACATCACACTTTTTTTTTTAATATTTCGTGTGTTAAAAATCTCCATCTTAACATTATAGAACTTCCCATACACTAAAACCTTGTAGTGGATATAATATATTATATACCCTTAGCTTATTACAATATTATGTCCCAGTGGCATTTATATCATAACGTACATCATGAATGCATCTAATCTCATTAATTAGACCCTATTGAAAAAAATAAAATGTTATATTGCTTTTGTGAGATTTTCTTTTTCCTTGATTTTCGTTTGGAACGAGTAGTGATGCGTTGAATAAGGAAATTGAATTGATTGTTGTGTCGTTGAATATTTCCCACTTGATATATCAAAGGAGAAAATTATTTCCCTCCATCTAATCTCAAGCCTTGCCTTTCCCTCGTTTTTTTCTCAACCAGTAAAATTCTTTTTTTTAAGCATTTTCTTTTCAAGGAAATATAAATCATTCGGAAGAGAAGGGTATTTCTAAACTAGGTTCAATACTGTGAAATCATTAAATGCATATCATATTTAATTTATTTTTTACTTTTAGAAATCGAAACAAACTGAGGGAGTTTATAAGGGAAGTTTTCCGTGAATTTTACGCCAGTCAAAGATAATTAAATTTTATTAAAAAGTAAAATGACTTTTTCAGTATAATAACAATTTACTGAACCTTTTATTTATTTGAAAAAGAAGAAATAAAAATTAATATTTATTTATTTATTCATTTATCAAATATATTACGAGGAAATTCAGAAGCTACAAAAAAATATTACATCCAGAGTTTAATTTTCTTTAGCCATTGGTACACTCCGTCAATTGCAATTATTATTAAAACCAATAACGTTTTACGACATTTAATAAATGGCCAACTACCGAGTAAAAACATTTCCTTCTCTGGGGGCTCATTTTTCCTCATACTAAACCACATTTCGAAGCTAATAGCATTCAATTCCTATTCACGAAAAGTGAGATTCTGGTTGCAAAGCAAAAGATTGAATCCAGGTCTGTTCAGGTTAATCCCAGTTTTACATTGACTATGATGAAGATGTAGTATTATTCGTTTTAGTTGTTAATGCAATTGGTTAAAGAAGAATATTTTACTATTTTTGCGCCAGAATGGCCAAAGATAATGTTGTTAGAAGTTCTGAGGGTTACTGGATGAAGCTGATAACATCTTCATAAAGAATGTTATCTCTAGCGGCATTCGCCTTTTTATTTTAACTTCTGTAATTTATAAGCCCTTTTTATTTTTATCTAAATCATTTTCAGGAGGCTACATTTTAGTTATCGTGGCTTTACTCCTGATAACATTTTTCTGTCTAAAAATAAAGAACAGATTTTACAACAATTACGGTCATGTTGGTAATTTCATTAAAGGTTGGTTGATTTTCTTGTATTCATGTTGCTGAAGTAAAAAAAAGTCCGTCACGCAGGAGCTGCGTAAACTAAGCAGATTTCCCACGTGAAGTTTTACAATAGAGACATTTCAGAATAGAGAGCCAAAAGGTTACAGGAACGGCTTGAACTAGCTCGTGACGGAAACTCACGACTAGACCCGAAGTAAGCCGATCTCATCTAGGAAGCTTTGAACATAAAAATGCAAATATCTCGGTTAATATTCAAGACACAGAATACATGTATATAACATTATTTATAGTAAATTTAATTTGCAATAAGATTGATTCTATATAATTTTTCGATCCGACGTAAGGTAACGGAGATATTTTGAATTTTCAAAAATCCTCCCCTCTAACCCCCCCCCTCCCACTGGTCCGATTTCAGCCATTAACGAACTTGATCTTTATTTTTACATAAAACGTTTAAATATCTAGTTTGGTAACGATCAAGGAACAATGGCGACCGCTAGAGCGTTAACAGACATATATATATATATATATATATATATATATATATATATATAATTTTGAACGGACCTCATTTTCGTCATCTCCTGGGTAGGATCGATGGACATTTGAAGACATTTTTCGAAACTCGCGTCATGAGTACGACCTCAATAGCTGATTTCCCCTAAGGGAAATCTGCTAAAATAAATAAGTTGGAAGGAACTAGGAATAATGGTTGATTATTGTTCTTTCCTTGTTACTCATTTCTTTCTTTTAATTCGTACCAAGATCTCCTCATATTTAGTTCATAAACCAATTCTGTTGTTATTAATGTAAATAGAACTGTTTAAGATCTAGAAATTATTTTATTTTTTAAACTGAACAGTTAAAAGCAAAGTAAATATTCGCTATATAGAGACACACACAACTCAACTCAGGTTAGCCATCTGAGTTAAAGCGTTGCCTTGGTGAACCTAGAGTGGCGAGTTCGATTCCCGCCTGGGCAGTTGGAATTTATTTAGTGACGAACTCATTGACTAAAATACTTAGTTTCACCCTGGCTAGAAAAGGGCTACCCAATTAGCCTTAGTAGCAAAAAGTGGGCGTTAAAAAACAGTGAAATAACAATAACAAATTATAAATTAGCGTGTGCGTAAAATAGAATAAGAAAGATAAAACACCAAGCCCCACTCCCCCACCTTGAAAATCTATCTGTTCAAAATGCTCATTGTAGAGGCAAGAATGAAAAGAAAATGAGGAATCTAAGTACAGATTAACCGTAAATCCGTTATTTATTTTATTAGTATGATCTAATAACATTTTTCAATCTCATGCATAAAATCCATAGTATATAAAGCCTAGCGTCAGTCGAAATTATGGTATTAGTCAAATGGCTGTCGAAACCTTGACAATTCTGAGTTTCTCCTTTTGTAATGGCACAATATTGTCTGCTGTTATGTTTAGCAGAACAAATTTCGAGTTGTATTACCTTATAAATGAGAAAATCTCAAATTAGTAACGTTTTTAACTGAATTACCGGACACTAGGGGTCTTACTTAAATCATCATTATTTATTCATTGTTTCTATATTCATGCAATTTTATATATTAACTAACGAGTATCCAATACTAAGATATGGCTGGACCAAGGTCAATAATAATGTAGAAATCGACTGATAATTTACGTATAAACATATTTCAAGGACCTTTAGTCAGGGCCCAATGAGATTGGAGTATACATATCAAGTAAGCCAAATAAATAATATAATCATTATTTCTCTATCTATCATTCTCTAACTATAGTTCAATAAATTAAAATTAATATTAAAAGAAAAAAAAAAAATATATATATATATATATATATATATATATATATATATATATATATATATATATATATATATACTAGCTAAGTTACCCGGCTTCGCCTGGGAATTCATTCAACATTTCCCCGTCCCAGTGGTTTATACCCGTCGTTTCTGTGGATTTGTTAATAATAGATTTATTTGTTATGTAAGGGTTCACTGTCCTCAATATTTTTATATTTCCCGTCTCTTGTGCATGTAGTTTTTTTTATAACGTAATGGACCATATAATTCATAATCATAGAAAGTATTCTATTTTCCAAACCATGTATGAATAAAAGTTCCTTTCTCTTAATGTAGTACAAAGCCCAACGGTGACAGCTGTTTTAGGTACATCATAACCGCTATTAAAAATGCTCTTTTGTAAATCTCGATTGTAAACTGTATATTCATATTGGTATATAATTCAGTAATGTATATCATATATTAACGGAGCAGAGTTAATAAATACCACTAATAACTGGGTGCACATCCCTAGCGTTCAACCTTTTAAATTATTTATTTATGATAATTAAAAAAATTCAAATTCCTGAGAATAGCACTGCATTGCTAAAAATGTAAGCATCAAGTAACATGTAAACATAGACCAATATGAGGTCGGCAGGGAAGCTGCAGAACTGATAGGACAAAGGAAGTATCACCACATGTCCTGTGATAAGCGCTGCCAGACCTTCGTTTTAATTAAATTAAGTATTAAATACACTTAACCCTAGAACGGTAGTGATATTATTTCCCACTTATTGGTACTGATACGTAAATTTTACGTGTGCAACTGGTAATTGGTGAAATTATTCAAAATTTGTTAATGTTTGTGACTATTTTTTTATTTTATTAAAACATACACATTTCTTTAACTTATATCTACGTTAATATCTAATAATGTGCACGGCATTCCTTTCAGGCGCTTTGTTCGAGACACGTTCCGGAGGTTGTGTGCTCCATTCATATCCATTCTTACTAAGCACAACCCCACCTTCTACATTTATTGTGACTGATCTGTCAATATTGTGTGGTTGAGAGGTTTTAGGTTTTTTGTTATGTGTTTCTTCTCTTTCTTCAATTACCTTGATGTTTTCTAAAATTTTCTCACTCTCATCGCTATCTAGCCCACTCTGTGTTGCAATCATTTCCGAAGGCTCAACCTCCTCATCACTTGGAGAATACTCCGGATCATCATCGCTGTCGTATCCATATCCATCTATTTCTAATTGTCATTTTCCCCATCTGACTCATCGGAGAGTTATTTCAACAAATTTCTGATTTCTTCATCCATTGAGTATTTTTTCTCCATTTTTCCGAAACTATAAACAGATTATTATTATTATTTATATTCTTCCTATACATCTTTGTCTATTTATATCAAAAATAAAAGTTAATAACATTAAGGTAAAATAAATCAAAATATAAAAATAAATTGGAAGAAAATAAATTGAGAATAATATTAACCAAGTTGTGGCATTAAACCCGGTTATTAGTAGCGATACGTAAATTTGGCGTGTCAAAAAGTTGCGGTTAATAGTATTGATAAGTAAATATTAAGTGTCGTTTTTATTTCAAAAAATAGTATTGGATGAGTGGGAAGTTTCACTTAGCTGCACTTGGCGAATATCAAGTCCGAATGTCTGGAGGCCTCATAGCTAAAGGATGTGGGTGGTGGGGTCTATAACAATCGTTTGATAACAGTTCAAATCATATAAGACGTACTTTTTTCGTTCACTACCATTCTAGGGTTAAGTGCGAACGGGCATTTCTCATGAATTAATGTTTGGAAATATAGAAGGGGGGGGGGGCATTTTACTTTACTTGGTGCAATCGGTTACTGGTGTTAAAAAAAGTAACATACATTTGAATTATTAAGGATAGAGTATTAACATAGATTTGAATTAATTTTTCCAGGTGAGGTACCTGGACCTAGTTCAAATTGGAAAGAATTGTTGAGCATATCGATATTTCTTACTTCAAATTACTTGCTTCATACATTGTTATACGAAATAATGTTTAAAACAAACGTTACTTTTAAAAACACAAAAAACATCTTTTGTTATGTGCACGTTTGCCTTAAAACAAATAGTAAATTAAATATAGCGATTTTTTATTCAGGCCTCCCTTATGACTTCCACTCCCGTTCGAACCTAAATATATATATATATATATATATATATATATATATATATATATATATATATATATATATATATAAAACCTGCCTAGGAAAGGGTGGTAACTGGGAGATTACCCGTCCCAATTAGCCCTAGTAGCACAAAGTGGACGTTAATAAACAAGAACAAAAGATAAATTGTAATTCTTTTTCTAAATAATTTGTTTGGTTTACGAGTGTTGACTAAGAAAAACACTGGGTTGCCAACGTGGGCTATTGTTTAACTGTGCAAATACCAAGCCCGCAGAATGGAACGTTTGTTCCGGCAAGTTGGCTGAAAGGCGCGTTTAGGATAAAACTTGTAGGAGAAGTTTGTCGAAGGAGAAAATAATGTCTGGCTCGAAAACTTTCTTCATTTCAAGTCGTTGCTTGTTATGCATGTGGAGGATAACAAAAGCTGAGTGTTGAACAGTCCAATGGCTTCCTGTCAGCAGAAAATATTGCCCCTCAACCAACTGTCCCAACAACAATGATAATAATATAGCTCTGCATTGCTCCAAACAACCCTAACTGGAATGTTTTTATTCAAGCTCTCTTCTGCCAAATAGAAATATCCTTTTACAAACACTATCTTCCAGCAAAACTACTATTTTAGACCATTTTCCTGATTAGGAGCCTTGTAATCCACAAAACAAAAGTACCATTGTAAAGACTTTGTACAAATGTATTATTTTAATCTCTGATAATAGTCCCATGTAATTGGAGTTATCCCAAACGTGATACACTAGATTGTGTAATGGTGGAATCTTCTTGCCGTTGTGTGTGTAAAAAAAATAACTTTTGATGGGAATGTTCAGGCGCCCAAAATAAAACTTGAATTATTGAATAATGAAAAATAAACCTGTTATTTATTAGCTTCCACAGGGACGGGTTATTTACAGGTTATTATCATCTTTTTCTAGTCAAGTTGGGACTAATGAGTTAAGCAGATTTCCTTTAAGGGAAATCAGCTATTGAGGTCGTACTCATGTTGTGATTTTCGAAATTATACTTCAAATGTCCATCGATCCCTACCTAATACCTTACGAGATGACGAAAATGAGGTTCGTTCAAAATTGTATATATGTTCAGGATCAATAAGAAGGCCAAGTCCTCTACAGTTTTTTAATATAATGCAGAGTGCACTTTCGGAGTCAACGCTCCATCCTCAGTGCCTGCTGACAAACACAGACCTCGAGTTAATTTAACATTCACAGCATGGCCAAAAGGCAAAATAAACAACAGTCATAAAAAACAAACACAATATAAATAGTAAAAACAATGTTAATTCTTAAAACTAGTCAACCAATAAAAATATAACTCAACTACTATAAATTAAAGCCAAAACAATCAAAAAATATAATAACAAGTCAAATAATAAAAACAAACAACGGTAAGCATATGTCAAAAACTATAAATAAAATTAAAAACTAAAAAACTACCTAAATTTCATATTTATATCACAGTGGGTGAGAACCTCGGAAAAACTACCCCGAGGAACTGTAAGAAACATCTAAAAAATAAACAAAAACCCCAAACTAATAATAGAGAGAAGATGAAGGAGGTACCTGATTAAAGCTGCGTTGCCTGGACCACGACTGCCGGGCGACTGAACCTCTGCCCCCGTAGAGAAGACAGGGCCCCGTCACCGACATACTGCCTAAAAGAGCAAGCGGTCCCTGAAAACTTGTTTGCCCCGTGTTAAGGACTATGTGGACCCCCTGGATAGATCTGGCGTGTAGAGGATCTCGTGCACGGGATGCGATGTGGGGCAAAGTGGTAGAAAGATAAGGACGCGTCTTAAGGAGCACATCACTCGCGACACTGAGTTTTCCGCACACGCCAGGAAAGAGGGCCATGACATGTCCACCATAAAGTATCAATTGCTGTATGAGGAGAAGAAGGGCAAAAGATTAAATACGGCTGAGGGGCTGCATATAAGGCTGGACAGACAGGCGAATGGAGATAGGAATATTAATAAGAAGGAGGTGGCGGTAAGGCTGCGACATGTCGGTGACGGGGCCCTGTCTTCATGGGCTCCTTCGCTATGGCCCTCTTGTTCTTGATGGCAGAAAAGTCCGAATTTGAGCGATAACCATGTTCTCTACACCGGGTTCTTATCATTCTTCCTGTTTGGCAGATGTAATGCCCTTTGCATGTGCCACACACTATTTTGTACACACCGGACCTGTCTTTTATATCGTTAGGATCTTTAGCCCTGCAGTGCATATCGCCCAGATTCGGTGCGCTCTTATAGGCTACTCCCACTCCAATCTTACTTAGTACGCATCCTATTTTCTCAGAGAGTTTTCCTAAATATGGAATAGCCCAACAACGGAGCTTCTTAGCATTTTCGGAGAAGTGGCTAAAGGATGGTTTGAGGGCGAGTTTTTGGACCACCGTTCATAAATGGCATGGATGAGGTTTTAAATCAAATTATATTTGTGAAGAATTGGACGTCTTTTTCTCCCTCCAAAACAACATATATTGGTTTATCATATATAACGCACAAATTAAGACTCACCATACTTTCGATCCGATAAGTGGAAACTTATACTTATCGATTTGTCTTCTCACTTCCTTAGTTCCACCCTGGCTAGAAAAGGACCCTGTAGAGAACCCGTCCCAATTAGCCTTAGTTGCAAAAAGTAGACGGTAATAAATAAATAATAATTTTCACTTCCCTTACATCCACACTTAGAACTGTACTAATTTACATATGTCAGCAACTCCTTAAAACCTTTAAATATCTCGTACCATGTGCACAAGTTTTGTAGGCATTTTAATTCTATTAGAAAATTTACGCCAGAACAATTATATGGTAAATGTAATGAATTCGTCGAATGTGCTGTATACAAGGAATTTCTCCTTTCTACTGGTTAAAGTGTTTTGGGCATGTATATAGAAGAAAATACGATTAAATAGTTGATCACGCAGGGACCATATAAATTTAGCAGATTTCACCGTTCTGGTTGTTACCATACTGTTATCATTATACCATATATTCTCTATTTATACAAAAATCCGATGCTTAGGAGAAGTGGTATCAAGTAAGTACGAATAACTCGCTTATCGTTATTAACTGTACTGATGGACTTATAGAATTGTAGTGCAACAATAGTTTGACAAGTTTAGTTCTATAAAAGTTTTCGATTTGACTCATAATAACGAGGATATTTTGAATTTTCTAAATGGCCCCTCTACCCTCCCCCCCATTCCGATTTCAGTCATTAACTAATATGACCATTAGTGTTGGATTAAACATTTAAATATCCAGTTCATTATTAATCAAATTAACATTTTCTGGTACATAAAGCTCGAAAGACGCAAAGACTTAATTTATGAGGTAACGCGCACACACATAACGTATGTGCATATATCTCAAACTAAAATTTCAATTTAACAATATTTGATATTTAACCTTCCAATAAAGGTCATGATATAACCATTAATTAATGTTAATATGCCATAAGTAGGAGGAAACTGCAAATGTCTTGGTTAATATTCAAAATAAAGAAAACTTGTAGATAACATCATACATAACATAACATTTACATTTAGATTTGTTCCATACTTTTTTGCGGTCACACGTATAATTTTTTCCATTTTCGAAATCCCCCCACTGGTCCGATTTTAGCCATTAATGAATTTTATCTTTATTTTTATATAAATCGCTTAAATATAGAGTTTGAAAACGATCAAACAAAAAGTGTAACCGCTAGGGCGGTAACATACTAGCTAGTATATATATAAAAAAAACAAGGCTTCAATGTGTACAATGACACTTCCCGTCTGGTCATATTGTTTTCCTGTTAGGTCCCGGTAGCTGTAGGGGACTTATTGAACAGAAATTTTAGCTTTGAAAAAATGAAATAAAATGAAAATATGTTCCTAATCAATCTCTCTCTACTGTTTGTCACACCGTGGATTATTCGAATCATAATCAAGGATAACATTTATTAAAATTAAATATCACCTATAATTTATGCATTTCCTGTTAAAAATCAATCCGAGCACAGATTGTTTAAGTAAAGTTATACACACTGCATTACATACGTAATAGTAAATGTGGGTAGAAAATAATTCCAACATTTGAATATTAGTATAGTCTAAGTTAGTAGTAATATATGTACCAAGTTTCATAAAATTTGGTTCAATTGGTTGCGTGAAAAGGCAACAAACAAACACAACACCAAAGAAACAAATTGCAGATATCTCATGTGAAACAAAAAAAAATATTGTGAAGATATATTTATCTATTTTTAACCTGGCGTCATTTTCGTCATCTCCCATAAGAATGAATCTTTTGGACATTATAAAAATGTTTAGCTCCTAAAGGGAAATCTGATCAAAAGCCACTGAACTGTCTTTGCATTTCCTTGGAACAATCCGTTTGCATCCTCTTATTTTTAAATACCCTATTCTTCTAATCCTGTGCACAAGACAAGGTGACCCAACACAGAAGGTGAGGTCTGGAATTAAGTATTAATCAACTGAAATAATATAATCGCTGCGTTTACTTTTCTTTTAAAAATACGTTCATTGTCGTTTAAAACTTTTTACGAAATTATAAAGATAACTTTTCATCATAAAATAATGAACTCACCAGACATAAGCAGGAACTTCTTAAGGACGATGGTAAAGTTATGCAAAGTTTCGAGTCTCCCTAAATTAAGTAAAAACTTTCTTTGCGTGATGTATGGCTGAAAGTTTTAGATTTCAGCAAAGGATAATCTTTCTAATCTCAAAATAGCTGTATACACCATAATAACAGTTTTTGTGCTCATATCTCTTTAGGGAATTCACCATATACCATTACCATAGGGTGAAAAAAAAATTTTAATTTTCGTTTAACTTCGCCAATAAAATTGTTGGCTCCCACTTTAATTTTTTAGTGCATATTTCGTTTATACTTTGTTATACGACAAAAGTGAATATAACAAAAATTACTCAAAAGAACAACATAAACAGCTTTTATCCTGTGCATATTTTCCGAAAAACCAATAGGTAACGAAGTATTGCTGGTTTTAATTTTAGGCCTCCCTTACGACCCCCACTCCTGCTCCATCTGCCGGGCTGATTTGTGAAGTAAACCACCACCAAGGGGATCACCCAAACGCATAGGAAAAAATTCATTCAAATCGGCCCAGGCGTTTAGTTCAGTAACACACGCGTACAGTAGAATTATATATATATATATATATATAAAGATATAAAATTTTGAAATGGATTTTTGTCGTCTCCTAGGTAGGAATTGAAGATATTTTTCGAACATCCCATTATGCCTACAACCTCAATAGCTGATTTCTCTTAACGAATTACCACCTGTATATTCACAGATGTTTTATGTAATGGATGTTATGTAAATAGTATCTGGTGTCTACGCAAGCCCCATAAATTATTTAGCCCATTAGTTATTTTGTTGTAATATAAATAGAATTTCCTCTTTATACCTCTGAAGATGAACTGATTATTTAAAGCCATTTGATATAGATAAAAGCTTTCTTAACTTCCTTGAAAACTAGTCAATATTTTCTTTAATAGTAGAAAATGGGATAAGGAATTTCCTCCCCTCTGTTTATCATGGAAAAGATATTACAAATTGTTGAAGTTTTGAGAATAAAATTTATACAGAACTCTGTTCATTAGGTATAACCAACAAAGACAATTTTCAGAGACTTTGTTTAACTTGGTGTATTCAACGAAATTAATAAACTTTCTAAATCTTTGCTGGTAAATTCGAAGAACGCCATTGATCCCAAATTATAACAAGGTTAGTTTATTAATTAGCTATCTGCTGTTGAGTTATGTAACTGGCTAAGTATTCCGTATCCCTTTGATCATTCTGAAGAGTAATTTTGCTGTCAGAATCATGCAAGGTAATTATTAATATACAAAGCTCTCGCTCTGACATTTTACTTTAGCGAGTTTCTGGATTTTATTTTCATTTCATATCCTGTGCATGATACAATTGCTAATATTTAATTGGCAATTTGTCTTACTAGATATTACAGTATTTGTTTTATATTTATGGTCAGTTATACTTCTCTCATTTTACCTTTCTCTCTCATCTATTATTAGGGTCCTTTGCCTTCGGCGGGAAACGTTTTGACTCGATTTTGTGTCGCTTTATATTTTCTTAAATAGTGGACATAAATTCACTATATTTGGATTTCACATTTAAAGTCACCTGTGCCTAATTTTTGTACTCCTATTAGTTGTGCTAAATATGGGTGAATGCTTATTTAAGATGCTTATTGTGGATCCTACCCAGGGGGACGAAAATGAGGTCCGTTCAAAACTATATATATATATATATATATATATATATATATATATATATATATAGAAAGAGAGAGAGAGAGAGAGAGTGAGAGAGAGCAGGAATTTCGAATATTCAGAAATATTTCCGTTGCCGTGCGTCTCATGAAAAAAGTGTATAGCACCAATCTTATTAAAAATTTAATGTTCTATAAATGCTGTGATATATGTTTTTTTTCGCTGTATTGTTTATTCACCGAGATATTTGCATTTATTAGTTTTCAGTCATGAGTAAACCCCCATTCAAAATTGTCAGATTAACAATAAGCCATTATAGTATGAACTTTCTTATTTGCAACGTAAATATCAAATATTTTCTTCATTGAACGGTTTCTGCGGTAGATATATGCAAATACGTAGATTGATGACGTTATCAATTAAGATTTTCGTTCTTCACTCTAAGACGTTTATTATATTTTTACTATACTCAACATTTAGCCGTTTAATTCCTGTCTAGTGTTAATATTCGTTAATGGACCAGGAATCTAACCAGGGTTAAGGAATTCGATAATTTAAGAGAGCTGCGTTATTATGAGTGGAATCAATGGTGTGGCATACAACCTCATGGGATATCAGCTTAGGTTATGCAGCCCCTGTGTGTCCGATTTTTTCCTACTAATGCTAAGATGGCGAAATTAACTTTATATTTGATGGAAGACGACATTTATTTGATATGATGAACCCGGGCCTTAAATCGTCTATAATCGTTCAATTTCTATTTTTCATGATTCCCATGTAAAATATCATAATGAATGAAGTGGAAGTTATTTTGATAATATTACGAAAAAAAAGAAGGAATTTCTCAGTGCTTGTGTTAATCCAAACCTGTTTATTTACAGGAAACCATTTTTATTTCAGCCTGCCATTGACGATCATCAATCATTCCAAGCTTAAATTTTTCAAATTCATAATTTTTTCAATCACCATTATTTCATCAGGGTATCTCGAATGAATGGATATACATTTGTATCTCCTTTTTCACGTCATATCTATATATAATGTGATAAAAATGAGATTATTTCGTGCATACATTAATCTAATCTTTATATCTTCCCCACTAACATTTTTACTCCATGCGCCTTGCCTTTAGAAATAAGAACGACCGAAATATGGAGAACTGAAGTTAGTATTTTCCTGTTAGCCCCAATCCTACTTTATTGTCATCAATATAAATAAAGCTCTGTCCGATTTTCTATTTGAGTTCGGCGACAGTAATCTTTTTTTCACGTTTTATGCCATTCTAAAAACAATTGTTCTTCCTTTGTTATTGAGCCCTGGGTCGGCTTTTAGGGGGGGGGGATGTAACAACGATATTTATTAGCCATATTATGATTTATATTTCGCGTGATATTGAATATTCAGAAGGAATTGATAGCTGGTAGAATATCAACTCTCTTTAGTTTGCAGAGACATATAAAGACAAATCTATATATATATAGAATTGTAACCTCTGTCTGTACATTGATTTTTTTCTCAAAATTTCACGATAACTTTTCGTTTCACATGTCATAGACACCATAACTGCATTTATTTCTTTCGTGTTTGTTTGTTTGTTTATTTGTTTGTTTGTTTGTTACATTTTCACGCATAAACGGCTGAACGGAATTTTATGAAACTTGGTATGTATATTACTACTAACCCAACTTAGACTTTAGGCTATACTAATTTTGTCTGAGACGAACAGGAGTGGGGGTTATAAGGGAAGCCTGAAATTAAAAATAGCGATATTTCGTTTTCTATTGGTTTTTCGGCAAATATGCACATAACAAAATTTGTTTATTTTGTTATTTATAGTAACTTCTGTTATATACACTTTTGTCGTATACCGAAGTTTAAATGCGTTATACGCTAAAAAGTATAGCGGGAGTCAATAATATTATTTGCCAAAAAATACTCAACCGAACTAAATAAAACTCGGTATGTGTATTAGCAGTGAGGCCTTCATTATAATAAGCCATACCAACATTTCTATGGACGGGCAGGAGTGGGGGTTATGAGGGAAGCCTGAAATTAAAAATAGCGATATTTCGTTTCCTATTGGTTTTTCCGCAAATATAAACATAACAAAAGTTGTCTATTTTGTTATTTGGAGTAACTTTTGTTATATACACTTTTGTTGTATACCTAAGTATAAATGAGTAATACGTTAAAACTTTAGCGGGCACTAACGGCTGAACCGAACTTAACAAAACTCGGTATGTCAATTAGCATTAATTCTTCCATGATTATAAGTTATATTAAAATTTTTAGGTTCGAACGGGAGGGGGGTTATAAGGGAGGCCTGAAATAAAAATTCACCCTATTTACATGTATAAGAGACGGGAAATATAAAAATATCGAAGACTGTGAAGCCTTATCGAACAAATAATTCTATTATTAGCAAATCCACGGGAAAGACGGGTATCAATCCTAAACACTGGGACGGGTAAATGTCAAAATATTGTGCAATGTAAAGCCTGCTAAAAAATACCATCACCATTCAGCCTCAAATGAATTCCCGGGCGAAGCCGGGTATCTGAGCTAGTATATATATATATATATATATATATATATATATATATATATATATATATATAAAATTGTAACCTCTGTCTGTACATTGATTTTTTTCTCAAAATTTCACGATAACTTTTCGTTTCACATGTCATAGACACCATAACTGCATTTTGTTTCTTTCGTGTGTTTGTTTGTTACCTTTTCACGCATAAACGGCTGAACCGAATTTTATGAAACTTGGTATGTATATTACTACTAGCCCAACTTAGACTTTAGGCTATATTAATATTCTCTAAGACGAACAGGAGTGGGGGTTATAAGGGAGGCCTGAAATCAAAAATAGCGATATTTCGTTTCCTATTGATTTTTCAGCAACAATGCACATAACAAAAGTTGTTTACTTTGTAATTTAGAGTAACTTTTGTTATATGCACTTTTGCCGTTTATGGAAGTATAAATGCGTTATACGCTAAAAACTATAGCGGGAGACAATTTTATTTGGCACAAAAGACTCAACCGAACTAAATAAAACACTCAGTATGTGTATTAGCACTAACGCCTTCCTTATAATAAGCCATACTAACATTTCTAGGGACGGGCAGCAGTGGGGGTTATAAGGGAGGCCTGAAATTAATAATAATGATTTCCTATTGGGGTTTCGGCAAATATGCACATAACAAAAGTTGTTTATTTTGTTATTTAGAGAAATTTGCTCAACAATTCTTTTCAATATGAACTCCCAGGTACAGCACCTGGAAAAATTAATTCAAATGTATGTTAATATTTTGTCCTTAATAATTCAACTCTATGCATAATGCACAGGAAACGGGAAATATGACAATATGGAGGATTGTGAAGTCTTACATAAAAAATTAATTTTATCATTAACAAATCCACAGAAATGACAGGTATTAACCCGTATAACACTGGGACGGGTAAATGTCAAAATATGTTGCAAAGTAAAGCCTTGTCAAAAAAAATGTCATCACCATTCAGCCTCAAATGAATTCCCGGGCGAAGCCGGGTATCTGAGCTAGTATATATATATATATATATGTATATATATATATATATATATATATATATATATATATATATATATATATATATATACACATACATACGTTCTTTTAATAGAAGGCGTAAAGAGATTGTGTATACCCATGCAATCAATAACATCTAGTATCTACAGGCTACGCCTGCTAATTGATCCCGTCAATAGCCAGTTTCTGCCCGCTTACATGCTGCTGTGTGAGAATTTAGAGTAGGGGAATGAATATCACACATTCTGAGTATTCACTTTAAATGATTTCAGTGCAGAACCAGCTTAACTCGACTAGTCGTTTATTACTATTTTTAGGTATATTTATCTTTGTTGTTGTTATAGCACTTGTAATTTATAATTTTGTTTATAAAACATATACTCAATCTTTATAACTTAAATTAATTTATAATTTCCTTTCCCCAGGATTTCGAATTCGATTCTCGTCTGGGCAAAGGAAATTATTTAGTGGCGGAATTCATTAAATAACATCCTAAGTCCGTCCCACTCTGGATAGAAAAGGGTGGTAACCTGTAGATAACCCGTCCCAATTAGCCTGAGTTACAAAAGGTGGGCGTTAATAAATAATAATAATAATAATTAAATTAACATTCGAGGTCTTTATAAAACATGTTCAATTCAATGACCTCGAATGTTACTTCCATAAGAGGTAGATTCCTTAATATCACGTAGTAATGAATATTTCTATTGTTTCGCTTTCTTTCCCATCAGCAGTACAGCTCAAAAACTGTAACAATACAAATACATAAACGTTAACCTAAATTAAATTTAATGCATATTTTTTTGTATTCTTTTAATTTTAGAGAGCGGTTGACAGAAAGGCTGGTTCATGAATTTTCAATTCACGGGCAGTTCATGAATTTTCATAAGGAGGAGGAAATTGCATAAAATTTCCCAAAATCAATTCAGAACTTAAAATAACAAAACTAATTTACTCCAGTGAATTAAGTAGGCAAAAGGTCAAATTATAAAAATGTTTCGCTTCCATTAACTCTGGATATTTTTTCCTCCCTCTTTTCATTTCTAGTCTTCAACTGTTGATAAGGCAGTATGTAGTTATTGTATCCCTTTTCATCAGCCGGTGTACCTGCCAGATAGATTCACTTGCAAAAAAAAAAGTTAGTATCAACTATGTGTTCACTGGTGGAGTAGCTGGTAATAAAGGTAAGGAAATCATAGATTAGTGGACCCATCACAATATTTTTATTAAAAACTTAAGCTCTTTTCCCGGAGTTACAGATGAATCAAGGAATCATGTATTGCTTCTATGAATTAGAGAATCATGTATGCTATTATCCATAAAAATAGAGATATTTTGCTCATTTACGACGAGGGCCAGTCCCGCTTCGCACACACACACACACAAAAGCAGAGACGAGGTGTAGTTACAAGCCCTACGGCATTACCCGCTAACGGCTTGCAATATTTTAAGAGAGGTGCTGGCTCATGGAGGTTGTATATGATTTGATACCGGAGGACCATGTTGATGTATAAGACGGTTATTACTATTAATATTATATTGGATAATTACATGATATTGGGGATGGACTATTGCAGGGCATATATGTGTTAGTAGATTAATGATTACTTCAAGGGATGCTGATGAAATTGTGATGATGTTCTCGATGCTGTTCTGGTGCTCTCCCTCTTTCTCCCTCCATCCTGGTCTCCCCCTGGATGCTCCTTCGTTTACTTACTCATTTTGTTAAAAGGGGTGTGAGAAAGAAACTAATATTGCTGCCACTAATAAGAAGCTCTAGTCTTTCCTGCTGTCCTACTCACTCTACTGTTCTGATCCTGTTCCTTATCTTTGCCTTTTGAACCCAAGGATGTCCTCTCAGGTAGTGTTTTCAGAAGTAGCCTATAGAGTACAGCACTCTTCAGGAGGTATCCTTGGTTGGCCTAGTTGATAACAGATGGGGCTGGTGTAGTTTTATTACAGCTTCAATTTTTGAATTGAACATGAGGTCTTGTCAGTTCGTCTGATGGCCTGCCGTATTTGTGGTGGCGTTGTATTTTGTATTCAAGTAGCAACACAAAGCGAAAATAGCATCAGGTGTTTGATAAAAGTCTAATCGCTAAGTTCGGAAAGCCCGAAACAATGAAATGTGTGTGTCTTGATTCACCTGACACCTCTAGTACTTTAATCAAGAGAAAAACCTACTGCACCTATTATTTTTCATAATATTGAGTATGCGCCAATTTCTATTGAAATACTAAGCATACCAAATATAAAACTATGTTGGCAGTTTAAGGAGGGAAAATGTTTTAAGAATTAAAGTACCGTTTAAGTTTGACTTGGGGATACTTTTTTGTTATAGCTCAAATACGAGTAATTCTTTTTCTATTAAGGTTGTCAAAGAATGGGGTAACGTTACTCTACTCGATTGTCTAATGACGGTAACGGATTTATGAATAGTTATTCATTCTGGAAGCCTGTTTTAATTGAACTAAATAATTAGTGTTCCTTGTGTTGTGTGTGTGACTTACATGGCCGGTGTATCCCTGAACCACGTCCCCCAAATAATTTTAATAAGGAATATTCTACTCATGATTTCACCTATGTCCCATTAATTTGAAAATACGACTATTTATTCTGCAACAAAACTAGTTTTAGTCATTAAACAAATATAAATATTTAGCCAGCTAAAGGAAATTGTCTACCAAAAAACAGAAAATTTAAAGTTAAAAATGAGATGGATAATTTTTCTTGTTTATGATGAAAGCATGTGTATAAATGGGCTCACGTATAAAGAGGAATATATTCTTGGATGACCTCATGAAAAAGGTTAATGAAGAAAATATTTCACGAGGGAGGTAGCTCATCAGCCCCCAGAAGACTCCACCACAAATAGCTCCCTGAATTCCTCTAAATATCTCCCCAAGAAAAATGTTGGTGGCCATAAATTTTACTCAGCACATTTCCTATTTCCTTCCCTTTAGCCGTTTCCCTTCGCTTGGAGAAATAATGTAAATATGTACTTGGTAGATGAGGCTGAGGCCCTTAATTTGTAGCCTTTTTGGTCGTTCCTGTTTGTTTGCTCACACTCAGCTCAAGGCTCTTATATGCGAATACTTCTTTTTTATGGATTATAAAAGACTGGCCTCTTGGAAAAGATATTTCTTTACACGAAAATCTTTATTTGATTTACACCATACTCAGTATTTAACTGTTTCATTAAACACTAATGATAGTATTTCTAATATTCTAACGGCTGAAATCAGACCTGCAATAGTGGTGGTTTAGATGGGGGATTCGAAAATCAATATATTTCCGTAATTATAAGTCGGATTGTAAAATGTTATAGAACCAATCTTGTTAAACTATTGCTGCTTTACAAATGTTGTTCTATGTATTTTTTCGTAACTCAAGTATTACTATAGTTATTCATACTTTCTTGTATTCTGTCTTCAGTGTTTTCCGTCTTATATTCATAGGTTGTTATATTCATAGAAATAGGGAATATGTAGTGAGATGAAATCGCAAGCCTGTCATACCAGTACATTGGGAAACTGTTAAATCAAATATTAACGAAGATATTGAGGATTTAAGATCTGACTTCTACCTAAACCCCTACTCCGATATATGATGGTACAATATAAAAGTCCGTCACGCAGGGGCTGCGTAAACTAAGCAGATTTCCCTCGTGAAGTTTAGTAATTGATAAATCTACATTCTGCTAACACAACACCACCGTGAATATTAAGTGAATAAATACAAACGGAAATAAGAAATGTTTCAGTCAATTTCAATAACTTGCCGACAGGAAGCGTTTGAAATGTAAACAAACAGATCTGCCTGCCTCACACTGGAAAGAAAAATAACTATTGTAGTCCAAGAAATAAACAAGGGGGGGGGGCATCAACAAAATGTATTTGCATATATCTCACAAAGTAATAGGTTAGAAGACATGAAAGGTTAGGTTACACGAGCGCCGACCTACGGAAAATGCCGAACTAATCCGAAAAATTCCGACAAGCACACTTAATAAAAATGCAAATATCTCGGTTAATATTCAAGGTACAGAATAAACGTATATAACAATATTTATAGTAAATTTAATTTGCAATAAGATTCATTCTATACAATTTTTCGATCCGACGTATAGTAACGGAGATATTTTGAATTTTCGAAAATCCTCCCGTCTAAACCCCCCCTCCCACTGGTCCGATTTCAGCCATTAACGAACTTGATCTTTATTTTTACATGAACCGTTTAAATATCGAGTTTGGTAACGATCAAACGAAAATTGTGACCGCTAGAGCGTTAACAGACAAATATATATATATATATATATATATATATATATATATATATATATATATATACAGTTTTCAAAGGACCTCATTTTTGTCATCTACTAGGTAGGATCGATGGACATTTGAAGAAAAATTTCGAAAATTCCGTCATGAGTACAACCTCAATAGCTGATTTCCTTTCAGGGAAATCTGCTAAAACAGAGCACGTTGAGAATTTTCATGTTCTTGATACAAAAGAAATATTCATAATTCAACGGAACATTATTTCCACGGAGCAATATTAAAGTATGTTTAGCAGCCCGAATTCAAAAGTTTTAATATTAAAAATCTAAATAACGTTTTAAGAATGTAAAATGTATTCTCAACTTATGTTCTTTAGGTTTTTCGGGAAAAAAAAACTATTACGACAAATGTTAGCAGATTTCCCTTAAGGGAATTAGCAGATTTCCCCTAAGGAAAATCAGCTATTGAGGTCGTACTCATGACGCGAGTTTCGATAAATTTCTTCAAATGTCCATCGATCCTACCCAGGAGATGACGAAAATGAGGTCCGTTCAAAATTATATATATATATATATATATATATATATATATATATATATATATATATATATATAGGTTTAGACATCCCTTACTACTACAGTTGTTACTGGGCAGATTTCTCTACTGTAAAACTTCACGTGGGAAATCTGCTAAGTTTACGCAGCCCCTGGACGGAAGTCCAAGTAAACCCCCTCCCAGTCGAAAAAAAACATTTCTCATATAGCCTGATTGTATCATGGGATAGAAGTAATTAATACTATAAAGTAAATTTATTTTCCAGGAAATTACAGTGCAGTTATTTCAGGAATACATAATAATTTACTAAGCTTGTTATTTACCTTTAGTACGAGTGACGTATGATAGGTACATAAACCCACTTAGGATAGTTCACTCTCCAATATGAACCTCGAATTAAATCTTCAAAGCAGTTTTTGAGTAATAAGGGAGTGGGGCAGAGAAAGGACAACACTTCCAAATTTGATACTCATGTTCTTAGAATGGCCTGATACATGAAAGACATTTATCCCGTCGAATTTAAATAGAATATCAGGCTCACCCTAGAGGGTTGAAACCGCCAGTATAAATGATACTGTTGTCACACCTATCGGTGAAGACCGTCGTCACTGGCTGATGATCGAGTACAGCTGGCAAGCGCTTTCGATGCACAGGCACCATCTTCAAGGCTGTCAAAAGTTGTGCTCAGTACAACAATTTTTGACGGGCTTGCCAGCTGTACTCGACCATCAGCCAGTGACGACGGTCTTCAGCGACAGGTATGACTCACCCTAGAGTTTAAGTCATCGTTAAATGCAAATCCCTTCTTACAGTCAGGTAACTGGCGTAAAGAAGTTACTTATTATTTTAAGAAAGAATAACTAGAGATTTATCTATCCATAGGAAAAATGCTATTCAGAATTTAGGATGCATATTTTCTTTTGGTTCTTTTAGAATCAAGTATAATTGAATACAAATGGGTATTGAAATAATTATTGAATAATCGGAGATTATTATGAATCACATAAAATAAATATACATTGGAAAAAAAATGTTCTTTCTTGCTATCCAACTTGATTCTTTTATTCAGTTTGTTTTCAAATAATGTATATTGTGAATAGAGTGTTTAATTTATATCTCGGGATATGGGGTTGGCTGGTGGAGGTCCCACATCAACGGAAGGATAATAAGGTCAAAACATCTCCACTCTTAACTTTTAATTTATATTATCGAAAAGGCAATCAGTAAAATTATTTAATTCTTTTGTAGTATATTGGCAAAAATGTTTATGAAGGCCATGCCTTGGTCTCCTGTATTTATAAGGCCGCACTGTAACCAGCTGAGACAATGAATGATCTATTTAATGACTAATTTTGAAGGTAGAATGTTTGAAGTTACCGTTAGTTCGGATAAAAAAATGTCTATCTACCGAAATATCTATAACTTGATTCGGGCTCGAATATATTCAATTGTTGTTGAGTTGCGAGACGTTACATTGCTTAAAGAGCCGTAAACCGTATTGCCCAAAATAGCTGCTGCAATGTAAATACCTTTTGTATTTGCAGATCCGTGTGGTAGAGTTGATAGTTTATTGAGGGCCTGTAATTACTGTGTGTGCGGTGTTCCACAAGGTTCTCCCCAACATACGATATATGGCCAAATAACAATTACAGCTTAATGCTCGGGTTGCTCTCAAAATACTACCCTTTCACCTCTGCCGGCAGCCCTTAATTTCATTTGACCCACATCAAAGCACGACTGTAGGGCCTATGCCCGATATAATATTATTTTTATTGGTTTCATGGTGATCCGTGAGAGGGTTCCCATTATCGGAAAAAAAAAATTGACCAAATAATCCTTCGGTTTCACCAAACGAGTTTCATTTCCAGAGTATCTTTACACTTGAAATAAATTGTTAAGAATAAATACCTATATCCTAAAAGGAGCTGCCTAAACTAAATAGTATTCTTGGAATTATTCAAATGACGACGTCATTCCATCAGTTGAACCCTACGAAATAAAGACTTCACATTCAAGTTGAAGGATATACCATTGACTGAAAATAATAAAGATCAGGATGGCCGTTTATTGGCAGCTGAAAATGTACAGAACAGTAGTTTTAGGTGGTCCCGTAATCAACAAGACCGTGTATAATATTTAATTTTTTACTCTTTCTTCGGACCCGGCTATTTGCTTGAATGTTCTTTATTTAAATCTGGTATTCAATGGTAAATTAAATAAGCATTCAGGTATAAATATAAACACGGCATATATAATATATATATTATACTATATTATAGTCAACTTTGTTTGTCATCAGCAATATAGGATTGATGGACATAATAAGAAAAGTTTCATGTATAGCTAGCTCATTTGCTGATTTACAAAAGTGTTAATAATAAATTTGTTTTCTCTAGAGTCCCTTAATCTATTTTATTTCTACATATCTACTACTTCATTCAAAATAGAGATAAAATGAAATTAAGGGAGAAAATGATCTAATTATGTAAATGTGTTTCTCTTTCCTCTATTACAAATAACAGACGACTTGAACAGGAGATAATAAGTTCAAAAAATAAAAAAAAAATATGTTAACACAATCTATTTTATTTATTTATTTATTTATTTATATATATATATATATAGATCTCCCAAAAGCAAATCCAAGTCCACACATCATGAGTAGCTACATGAATAAAGAAGTAGCGACCTCTCATCTCTCAATACCACCACATTGTAGTAATGAGTCAGTCGTAGTGGTCGACCTACCATTTAATTCATTTATGGACTGTTTAGACAACAATTTTCGAATACCACAAAAAAAAAAAAAAAAAATTATACCCGTCCAACTATTGTACATGTGGTGGCATAGAATGGGATTTATGTTAGAAATAAACTATAGTAATAATAATGTTCAATCAATCAGCATTTATTACTATATTATTTACTTTTATTTTTTAAGGGGCTCAGCCATGTGAGTTAAAGCGTTAGCCTTAATCTCAAATGGTAAACCTAGACTGACGACGAGCTCATTAAATAAAATCCTTTGTCCCTCTCTGGCTAGAAATTGGTGTTGACCTATAGATAACCGGTCCCAGTTAGCTTTAGGAGCAAAAAGTGGACGTTAATAAATGAATATTCTTGTTATTTATTAACGTCCACTTTTTGTAACTCAGGCTAATCGGGGGGTTATCTACAGGTTACCACCCTTTTCTAGCCAGGGTGGGGTTTTAGGATGTTATTTAATGAATTTCGTCACTAAATAATTTCCTTTGCCCAGGCGAGAATCGATTTCGCCACTCTAGGTTTGCCATGTGAGATAATGGTCAACGCTTTAACTCGCATGGCTAACCTGAGCCCCAAAATAAATAAATAAAAGATATGTCTATATTTTTATAACAGATGAAAATATTTCAGTCACCGAGATCGAAGGGAGGTCCTCTCCCTACTTTTCCATAAATCTTGATGCGTTGGTACTGTCATATATGGACTCACAATAGCACTTTCTTGATGTCTAATGCCTGTAATTTCACGCTAACCGCCATGCTCCATCTCGGATCCAGAGCTATATATACAACCCCTTTGTACTAAATGACACCTCGGGGAGAGTGGTGTCAGTGTAACAAGAGCAGATGTTTGGGTGTGGTAAGAAGAGAGAGGTGAGTTAGTGTTGGGGCAAGGTGGAGTCCAATCATATACACCATGTAGGGACTAATGGTGGTGTAGCCTGGAAATACTCCAACCCCTACTTCATACACACACAGCCACACCCTTCCTTTCCCACTCCCCTCCTTTACACCCTACAAATTACTCCTTTAGATGGTAATTAGAACCATTTGTAAGCTACGGCAACAATTTACCACACTCCAGCTGGCAAGGTAGCTTTCATATAGAAAATAAAATCACCTTGACAGCTTATTAAGTTGTGTGGTTTACAAAGATTATTAATTTCCTGTATTGCGCCCCACTTTGAGAAAATAATAGAACTCAAATTTCTCAACTCCAATTATTACGAGTTCAGAAAGTCCGAAAAGGAAAGTCAAAGGTATTTTATGTATGTGAAAGAAATAGAAATTGAATCCCGCTAATTGGAATTTTACAAGTACCATTTTGTGGTGAATGGGAGGTGGCTTCCACCACCTGATTGTCACGTGATGTTTGACGTTGAGAACTTGAATGGTGAAGTTTTGAGTTGTCATTACTATACCCAGGGTATAGTTGTATATATAGCTCTGAATCCGAGTTGGAGCAAAGCGGTTAGGGTGAAATTACAGGCATTAGGCATCAAGAAAGTGCTATTGTGAGTCCATATATGACAGTACCAACGCATCAAGATTTATAGAAATGTAGGGAGAGGACTTCCCTTCGATCTTGGTGATTGAAATATTTGCATCTGTTATAAAAATATAGATAACTTTTTTATTTATTTATTAACTATTTGGTAGTTTTTTGGATTTACAGGCCATCCTGATTAGTCGATCAACCTAAACTATTACAACTTGGGTATTATCTACAGTATCTGGTGACGAAATCTTGGTTGGATTTGAGTTTAACTAGCATTATAAACAAGGTAACCTCTCCATCATCAGAGGTCTAACTGTCGTTGACTATTTAAAGGAACAGTTCATAAAGCCTGCACAAATTTGTTTTTCTGGCATACGTTTATCATCATTAGTTAGCATTCTTAACTGTTTTAATTCTTGAGCTGGCTAAGTATATTTCCTTCCATCTTATGTACTAGTAACTTGTTGAAATTGTTTCTAGATATATTCACAAAGTTATTGAGTTGCCAGCACTAATCAGGGAGGCTTCTCATCGATAATTAGGAATTACTGTTTTCTTCTAAGGGCCTTTCTGTATCCATTTAAGGACCCACACTGTCCCAAAAGTGTATCCACAAAATGGGGCAGCTTGTTATTAGTTTTTTATATATATATATATATATATATATATATATATATATATATATATATATATATAATCTCAGTCTTACATAAAAACTTTAAATATCATGTTGGTAACATATTTAAATGGTTTATTTTAGACTGTATTTCATGTTGCACATGATTGAAATCGGACGAGTATATACCTTGTGCGGTTATATACCTTGATACATGAGCATGCGCGTACATAGGACCGGTTCGGTAAGCCAGCATCTCTTGGGGATCCTATTGGGGAAGACGTGACGAGAAACCGCTCCCTTTTTACTAACTCAATAACACCCACCTTCTGTGCTCTATTCCTTTCTTTCTGTCCCTATATACCACCCTCCTCTAACATACAGCTTTCTCATGATCTCTCTCTCTCCCCCAGTCTGATTTCGGATGGGTGTGGAGTATGTAAATGAAAAAGTCTGTCAGGCAGGGGCTGCTTAAACTAAGCAGATTTCCCACGCGAAGGTTTACAATATATAAATATACATACTGGTAACACCACCGCGACTATTAAGTGAATAGATACAAACAGTAAAGAAAAATCTTTCAGTTACAAGTTAATAACTCTACAACGGAAAGGGTCTAAACTGTAAACAAACAGGCCAGCCAACCGGAATTCTAGACCGGAAAGACAAAACATTAATGGAAAATATCTGAATATAACTCATTAATTTTATTGAAAAAAATTTACTATAGCTAAAGCTGTAATTTGTAATGAATCAAAATCAGTTTTATGGGGGAACAGAACATATTTACATATGTTTCACAAAGTAAAAGTTCAATGAAAACAATATTTGGTATTTAACCTTATAATGAAGGATATAACATGTTATTATTAATATAATATGAGTAGGAGTGGGGGTTTACTGAAAGCTGAAAACTATAAAATCCAAATAACCCGGCCAACACTCATGATACAGAAAATATGTATAGAACAATATTTATAGATCATGTAATTTCCAATAAGATTGGTTCTATATAATATTTCGATCCTAATAGTATTGGAGATATTTCAAATTTTCGAAAATCCCCCCCTCTTCCACTAGTCCGATTTCAGCCATTAACGAACTTGATCTTTCTTTTTACATAAAACGTTTAAATTGTTTGGTAACGATCAAACAAAAATTATAATATATATACAGTTGGATGACCTCGATACCTTGAATGGACCTCGTTTTCGTCATCTCCTGGGTAGGACCGATAGTCATTTGAAGAAATATTTCGAAAATCGCGCCATGAGTACGATCTCAATAGCTGATTTCCCTCAAGGGAAATCTGCTAATAGCCAATATTTTCCTACGACATCCATCAGGATGGTTTACTAAACATTTCCCCTGTTAAAAATTTGATTACGATACGACGGAGTTTCTGAATATGATATGTGGGTTTTCGTAGAAATATTGGCCGCTGCTACAGGCAGGCGGGAACTTTTAAATTTAAGCCAGTGTTTATTTATTTCTTGATATTGATTGCTAAGAATGTTTGATATTAATGTTCATCAGTTATATTTGGTTCCTAATATGCTGCTTGATTGGGTTGTTGCCTAGATGATTTGTCAGCTAGTTCTATCAGAATAAGTTAGTGCAAACTTCCTCGTTTGATACAGTTGGTTGCCACAAAGCCACGTCTAGTAGTGGATTAAATTATAGTAGTTCCTCGTTAGATTAATTAATGTTTGGTAATTGGAGAGTATGTGTGTGGCTTAGGGATATAGTCTTCCTCTCTCCCGCCACTGGCTAATTCCAAGAAGGTTTGTTAACTAAGTTCAAAATAATCTTATATAATAACTTAAAAGGTTGCTGACGTTTGAATAAAAGTCCTTCAGCTATTGAGGTTGTATTCATAATGCAATTTTCGGAAAATACCTTCAAATATCCAGGAGTAGACGAAAATGAGGTCCGTTCAAAACTATACATATATTTGTCCGCTCTTGCGGTCGCAGTTTTAATTTTATCGTTACCAAACAAGATATTTAAACGTTTATGTATAACTAAAGATCGAGTTCAATAATGACAGAAATTGGACTATCAGTAAGAAGGAATTTCGAAATATCGCGGCTATTAAACATCAGATGAAAAATACTACATACTATTGCAAATGTAATGTTCTACAAAGGTTGTCATATACATTATTTTCTATCTTGAATATTTACTTTATTATTTTAATTTTCAATAAACCATATATATATATATATATATATATATATATATATATATATATATATATATATATATATTTGATGTTTGTAGTGCCTTGATTGTTTTTGAATAGTTAAAAATACCTACAAAATAGGGAATTCACCTCTGAGGTGACCGCGACTAACAATGCATTTTTAAAACATTTTTCAGAAAAAATGGACCAGGAAATACGTATTTTTTGACTTGTGTAATCAAAATGATATTGCTAGACTCCACCACCCATTAATGGATCCTTTAGAAGAAGACGATAACATACAGAACGACACAGATTCGGAATTTGAAGACGGCTTGGAAGAACGGGGTATAGACTCAGAGACTGAACAAAGTGACGTGGAATCGGAAAGTGATGGGGAGGATGAGCAGTCACACGAAAAATATGTTGCATTGAGAAGTGTGAACAGAAAGATTGTTGACCGTTATGAGTGGAGGAAAACCCCTTTTCCTTTGCGTACAATAGGAAAACAAAATGTATTGACACACCTTCCAGGAGTGAAAAGGGCGCGGCAAAGGAGGTTACTAATGAACTTGACTGCTTTTTCTGGCTCTTTGATAAGACGATTATTAGTAGTATTGTGCATTGCACAAACGAATTTATAAAAATCGTTGAGCCAGAATTTTCTAGGCAGAGGGATGCCAAAGTGACGGACTTCACAGAAATGAAAGTCTATATAGGCCTTCTTTACTTAGTTCGCACATAAAGAGGAGCGAGAATGAATTTAGAAGACTTTATGTAAAACATGTTGGGCAAGAAACTCACCTGAGTTGAACTTGAAAGCACTAAAAGATTCGACGTGAAACATTTTAATTTCCTTTTTTATCATAAATGTTTTCTTGTATTTGCTATTCCTGCAGTAATGAGTACTCAACTATTCTTATTGCACTTTATTTATATATGTTTTATAGTAGCTAAGTAAGTAGTACCTAAGGAATTCATAGTTCATAAATAGCTTCATGTTACCAGAAATGAATTAATATTTTTGATAGTTGTAAGATATATTCATGAGTTACTTCGCTAAGTTTTAAAGTAAAATAGGTCTACTATTTGTTCAGATAAGTATTTATATTTGTTTAACTCTATTTTAGCCCTAAGAAGCAGTTTTACCAACATATTTCTCCATCGTCACCTGATAGGTGACCCGCGCCTAGAGTCGTTTGGAAATGACCCGCGCCTAACGGAGGGTTAAGGGAAATCAGCTATTAAGGTCGTATTCATGACGCGGTTTTTGAAAAATTTCTTCAAATGTCCATCGATCCTACCCAGGAGATGACGAAAATGAGGTCCGTTCAAAATTATATATAACGAAGTAAACACGAGATATACGCTAGAAACTATAGAGGTACTCAACAATTTTATTACTACTCATTAAAGTATTTTTAATATAGGCAAGTTATGACAAATGATGGTATGTTTTTAGACTTAATGATAGTTCGAAGTATGATTCTGATTAGGGAGGTTATAAATCTCCGACTCTACCATCCTAATTTGTTACTTATTTTAATTAAGAAATAATGTCTTTACTCCCAAGACATTTAAACTATAAGAGCTTTAGGACTATTTAATTTTTGTAATGTTCAATTTAAACAAAGTAATGTTCAATTTGCACAATGTGTAATAGGAGAAGTTGTGGCGAATCAATGTCTTTAATTGTGGCATATATTATCTTATTTCCTCTTTTATGTTGACGTTATTGAAATGACTATGTACTATCAATAAATATTTTTGCATGCTAATGTCATTATAACAAAATACATTATGCCTTTAAACTCTATATAATTAGAGTTTTCTGGGTGGGGTTTGATCTCTTTTCCTCACCTCACTGTTAGAATATAAATTAAATTATTTTTAGGGCATCACTGCTATTTATTTACACCAGGCATATAAATTACTAGAAAATTCGATTTTTTTAATGTTTGGAATAAATAATTTAAGTAAATCAATGTTGATAGCAATCAAGCAGGAGCAGAAGTTGTCGAGAGGTTACCACTGTTAATTGAGATAACTTATTTTCTGTGAAATGTTGTATTTGCTTACTCACATTTACTATTATGTATATATTAAGCTCCACAATGTGTACTCGGATTGGTTTTTGATTGGAAATATGTTACATTAGTTATGATATTTAATTATAATAAATGCTATCCATGATTGTGATTTGAATAATTCACGGTGTGTCAAACAGTGGGGATTGATTTGGGACTAATTTTTATTTATTCTTCAAAACTAAAATTTCTATTCTATAAAAATAGAATGCACTCAGGCACACATATTTGACGGTACTCATTTTCGTCATCTCTTGTTTAGGATCTATGGACATTTGAGAAAAGCATTCCAAAATTGTTAGTTTTCTTGGAAAATCCACAAAGTCCTTTGCTAATTTACCTAAATATTCTTGTAATGTTATTAGTACTATTACAATTACTATAATCAAATTTAAACTTATACACTACATAAACTAGAGTAGTTTATACTATAGGTATATGTAGTGTATAAACTTATACGCTACATAAACCTAGAGTGGCGAGTTCGATTCTTGCCTGGGCAAAGGAAATTATTTAGTGACGAAATTCATTAAATAACGTCCTAAAATCCCACCCTGGCTAGAAAAGGGTGGTAACCTGTAGATAACCCGTCCCGATTAGCCTAAGTTGCAAAAAGTGGACGTTAATAAATAATAATACATAAACTAATTATTTTCAAATTATTTTTATCTCGAAATATCACGATATATTTTCGTTTCACATGTCATAGACACTAGATTTGCATTTTGTTTCTTTGGTGTCTGTTTCCTTTTCACGCATAAAAGGCTGAACCGAATTTTATGAAACTTGGTATGTATATTACAAAAACCCAACTTGGACTTTAGGCTATATTAATATTCTTTGAGACGAACAGGAGTGGTGATTGTAAGTGAGGCTTGAAATTAAAAATGGTGACATTTCGTTTCGTATTGCTTTTTCGGCAAATATGCACATAACAAAAGTTGTTTAGGCTAAAGTGCATTTTAGTTCCCCCTAGCCGCCATCTTGTTACGTCACTGTCCTACATCTTGTTTCTTGCTACCGTCCAACATATTGTTTTTGCTAGTGTTTACTATTAATACCGTATCCGTTTTAGCTATGGCTCAAAGTGAGTGCACGACTAAGTTTTTTACACAATTGGAAGTGCAGGGAAAGCGTGCCGTTATTGAATGGTGTATAAAAGTGGGATTCTTATCACCTACATACGAAAGTCTATCCTCCGCAGTCTAAGGATCCAACAAATTAGGTGAGTTAACAAAATTTAAGTTAAAATTACCCCCCCCCCCTCCCCCTTACCCTCCCCCCCCCGGTTGAACCGCCTATGGCGTATTTTGGAAATTTTAAAGTGTTAAAAAAGATAAAGTAAGAAAAACACAACCCCCCCCCCCTTGGTGTTAGAAAAACAAGATGGCCGCCGTCATCATCGTGCGCCATCAAGGGGGGAACTAAAATGCACTTTCACCGTTGTTTATTTTGTTATTTAGAGTAACTTTTATGATATACACTTTTGCCGTATACCGAAGTTTAAATGAGTAAACCTAAACAAAACTCGGTATGAGTATTAGCAACAAACTCCTCCATGATAATAATAAGCCGTACCGAAACTCCTTATATAATTTAGTATTAAAACCTCCCTGATTACATATAAGCTATATTCAAATTCCTAGGTACGAACAGGAGTGGGGGTATAAGAGTAAATTATTGAGATTTTTACTCCAAAAATTTGGGGTGCCTCAATAATGGATTATAAAATTCTGAGTTACTTTTATCTCTGAATTAAAGTACGGATTTTATGTAATAAACATTATGAAATGTACTCATTTATTTATTTTGAAATTAGCGTATATTAAAATATATCCTTCTAATTTGAGTATATTTGTTGCTTAAAATTTAGGTAGCTGTTAGTGTTGACTTCCTTTGTTCAATTTCTCAGATCTCTCTCTCTTTCCTGAGCTCTTTCCTATTGGAATGATGACTTCCAACATTGTCTTTTCGAGATGTAATTTCTGTTTTGTAATCTATATTATTTATTCATTATATTGACCCTAAAGTGGTCTATATTTGATTGAATTGCTACTTCATAATTTTGCTTAACATACCAATTCGTCATTATTGACTGATTCATTATGTATTTGTGCAAATTGCACATGTGCTCAAGAAATTTAATGCATGTTAAGGGATTGAGGACGGCTATTCATACATTATTTACACATCGTCATCTGAAATTGAATATTTATAGAATTTTGAAACGCAGCAGTAAAGATAGCTGGGAAGTATAACCTTAGCCGTGGGAAGGTTTAGTTCTTGTTACAGCCCCAGTTCACTTGTCAAGTGTCCCGTTGTTCAGTTTTAGCTATTGAAATGTTTGAAAATATACAAAGCTTTTGTTTAAGGAGTTATACTAAAGTCGTCGGAAATTAGCTGATAGTTTTCTTTAAACGAGTGCTTAATAATTAACCCATTACGAAATCTGGCATCTGTTTTTTCACCAAAGGAATGATGGTTTAGCTGAAAGTCTAAGTAATGTATTATATTTGATCCTTCATCTCAATAACATTTATATTGGTTGCTCTAGCATTTCAGCTGATATCTTAACTTATCATTTCACTCAAGAATCTTATCATTTCACTTTCATATCACCTCAAGAATGGATTTTATGATTTATTAATTATTCTTACCAGAAGCTACTTATAAAATGAAGTGTAACCAAAACTCATTGATTAGTAGACACAATTTTCATTTGTTTAGTGAATTTTTCTTACCTTGATAACTTAAATGTAAACTAAAAATCAATATGGAAAAGAATAGAGACCACCAATGCTAATTAAAGCAATATTATTCTAATGCTCAGTAGTTATACTCTAGTTTAAGGTCCACATAATTTTAATTGTGGCCAAAATATTGTTACCTTGTGAAAGTGGGAATATTTAACTAAATGTTATCCACTACTTATGTAAAGTTAAACCTCGACCCCAAATAAGTAAGAACAGAGTATTCTGACACAAAACTAAATTCAAGCTTCATTTTGATAGTGTGGAGTTGTATGATTGTAGTGCAATTAGAAATGCATTTGTCAATAAAATCAGTGTCTCGCATCTAAGGTGAATCTTAAATCATACGCTATTCTTTTAAATTTTTATGAGTTTTACTTACTAGTCTCTTAAATAATATGTTAAAGGAGAATAAAAAAAGTAACTATTAGGTATATATCGAAACAAAATATCTACAGTGCTACAGTATCATCCAATATTTCATAATTTCCAGACCTTTTTTTATCATCATTTTACACGGTTATTGATATGAATATTTTTGGTTTACTTAAAATCTACTCCGTTAATTGCGCCGGACATGGATGTCTTAAGGAAAATCAGATATTGAGGTTTTACTCATGATACGTTCTTCAAAAAAATGTCTTCAGAAGTCCATCGGCCCTACATAAGTGATGACTTAAATGAAGTCCATTTAAAATATATATATATATATATATATATATATATTTATATATACACATACATACAAATAAATATAATTTTTCTGTTAATGCTGTGTTATAATGTTTGTTTGATCATTGTCAAATAAAACAAAACTATATATGTGGGCGTATATATAAAGTTGATTAATGGCCAAACTTAGATCCCATTTTAAAAACGGGTTGAAATGTAAAGTTACAAACTTGTTAAATCTCGAAAACATGTAGCCAATCTTGTTAATGAATTTATTTCCTATAGTTGTCTTCTACAATTTTTTGAAAATCTTAGCTAATATCGTATTACAAATGTATTTCACCAATTAGGTTTATCTTCACTTTCAATTGAAGTAATTTAATTGAGCTGCAATAATAATTTTGTATATTTGTTTTAGTTGGGATACAAGGAAGTGTGATTTTTATTGGTCTAAGTGTGGCAGCATTATAAAATGAATTTTTATTCTCTTTGGTACTTCTGAAAACTTATCTTGATTGTGCTCTTATTCAATATTAAGAGCATTTTCAATGACTTTTTCAGTTTGATAAATAATTGAGTATTAGAAAGTGATATCTGCTAATTCCTCATTTCAAACTCTTTAGAGACATTATGTACTAAGAGGCGTGTCATTCAAATTCATGCCGACATTGTTTCTTTGTTTTATGAATAAGTGAAATTATTACAAAACTATTATATCACTCATTTAATGCTACTAGACTAATCAGATCGGGTTATCTATAGGTTACCATCATTTTTCAGCTAGTACCTTTAAGGTCTTAGCCAAGTACTTAAAAATTAGTTTTAAATTGGCATATGGCTACTTGTCTATTTTATAGAAAAATAGCAAAATACTACTGTGAATTAAGAGAGATAAAAGATATTGAAAATAAAAAATATGTTATATAAAATTGTACCGGTCAAGTTACCAGTAGAGTAAAGTACTATCAAATACGTATTTAAATTAAGAACTCTTATGCTGAAATAATACAGTGCTCGAATGTATTCTTTGTGAACCCGTATTAGTTAGAATTGTGTACATTATCAAGGTATTAGCATTTAAAAAATACTAATTTCATAAATTGCAATAGAAAATGTAGTTCATTGTCTATCCATTTTCTTCGTTCTGTATTCCTATAATACTTGAGCTTTTTTTTTTCAAAAGTAAGTCAAATGATCCCTGCATTGATGAACTGTGAGAATGCTATGGCAACCATTATGTTATACACTTTACGATCTGAAGGCCAACAAAATAGAAAACCTTAAATTATTATTAAGACCATTTTTATTTCTGTAGTAGTTTCTCGTTCACATGATGCCTCATCTGGAGGAAATGTTGTTGTAACAACTTCGGCTACTTCGTTATATACAACCTTCCACTAGATGTGCCATTCAGTGAATGGCTTGCAAAGTATGGTAGGTCACGTCATCTGATTTAGATTGGTACATAAGACAAATAAAAATGGTCTTAATAGTCATTTAAGGTTTTCTTTTTTTTTTTTTTTTTTTTTTTTATGACCTTCTGCCATCAGAAGAGAAATAAAAGTTGTTTTAATAATTATTTGAGGTTTGGTTTTTTGTTGAGCTTCTGTCTTCAGATTGGTAAGTGAATTTAAGTAGGTCATATTTACACATGATGTGTAATATACTTTATATTTATTACACATTTATTTTTTTATTAAATTACTTATTAACGTATTCTTTTTGCAACTAAAGCTAATTGGGACGGGTTATCTACAGGTTACCACCCTTTTCTAGTCAGGGTGGGACTAAGGATTTTATTTAATGAATTCCGTCACTAAATAAATTCCTCTGCCCAGACGGGAATCGAACTCACCACTCTAGGTTTACCATGTGAGATTAAAGTCAACGCTTTAACTCACTTAGCTAACCTGAGCCCCTATTACACTTTTGTTTTAATGACCAGTTTCATTTATATGAATTTAAATTTTAAAGAATGTTAACCAATCTGTAAAAAATTACTACTGTGACAAAAAGGAGAAATTTAATAATTTGGTGACAAATTGTATCTGAGAATATCTTGAGAAAAATCGATTAAAAAAGTTACATTTTTTATAATAAAAGTTAAAGAGTAATTAAATTGATATAATTTATATTCATTAATTTTATGAGTATCAATATGGTTTTACTTTGATTGATTGAGGTGGTACTCATGATGCGATTTTTGAATTTTTTTTTCAAATGTCCATCAATCCTACCTAGGAGATGAAGATTTGGTTGTGAACACTATGCTTTAAATCAAATAAACGCTTAGAACCGCTAGTATAAATGATACTCTTGTCATATCTGTAGGTGAAGGACAGTCGTTACTGGCTGATGTTCGAGTGCGTCTGGCAAGCACTTTCGATGCGAAGGCACAATCTTCAAGCCATCTAGAGTTGTATACCACAAGTCTAAATTTGTGGAGTACAACTACAGACGGCTTGAAGATGCTTCCATCATCTATAGTGAGAGTGCCATTTACATAAATGGCTGGTTGGTCTTTTTGTACTTCATAAAGTGATATGTCGTTCTACTAAACGTATGTTTTTCTAAAGCGAATTATTTTGAAATATTTGTTTTTCATTTTTCTTATTAGGTCTCACCTTTAGTTGTTTGTTTATAAAATTTGTCACTTAGTTTTAATGTTTTCATGAAAACCCTTCCGAATTTCTTGTGTAAATGCTGGCATATGAAGATCCTATACGGATCATGGAACATTTCAGAGAAAATAAATGCATTTGGTATATTAGATCTTAATAATTGCATATACCATATTATTTATTTACTTTTTATCAATAATGTCCTCTCAATTAAGGTATGTCACCCAAGATATTTACTGGCCATTTTTTAGATTTAATGAAGATTTTATTTAGATAAATTCCCTTACTTTTTAGTAACAAGTCTAAGACCATTAAGTTTGTGATGAAATGTTGTTCCTACACATGAACAGTGAAAATAAAGTAGGATCTAGAGACGTAAGTTCTTTGAAAATTATATCATAAGCACAACCTCAATAGCTGATTTCCCTTAAGGTAAATTAGCTTAAATTTGTTTGTCAAGAATATTTTATAAATTCTCCTGAGCTTACTCTCATTAGGCAATTGTAAAGGTACAATAGAATTGATGATTAGGCTAGTCCTGCTGTGTTTCATTGACTTACTCCAGTTAGTACACATTGATAATGTTGAGACTTGGACCAAGTAAAGAAGTTATAAATTAAGTAGTTAACAAAGGAAGTTCATTTAGTGACAGACACACTAAATAAAATCTCTATCCCAAAAAATGTATTCACCTGGATAATCTGTTTCTTCTCTCCTTTATGTTATGAACCTTAAAAGTGGGATGTATATATGAGCTATATGTTAAATAAAATCAAGAAGTATGAAATACTGATTATGGTTTTCATAAACCTGAGAATGGAGTAATAGTATACAGGCAGGCAGGTTTAATCCCCTCTTATGTCTGCTTAATGCAAGTCTTAGCTCCTCACTATCTATTTTTAGAATATATTCAATTTAATCCTGTTTTGTGTCTTATGTACCGTTACTCTGAGAAAGTTTTTTTTTGTGTAACAAAACCCATGGTGTTTGTTATACAATGCCTCCTATATTTGTTCAGTGCTTTCTTCTGGCCCCATTTTCTAGAATTGTTGTAGGCTCCCTGTAATTTTAAGGAAGTTAATTATCATTGAATACATTCATTGTGACTCAATAACATATTGCCTGCTCAACTGAACTGAAACCCTTTTTGACCCCCTCCTTCCCACCACTGCCTCTGTACTCTCCTTTGCTCTGTTTTTACTGCTTCTCCCAGTCAGCTGAGTGAAGTTAGGTTATGGGAGTACAAGACACCTTTAATTGTATGTATCTACCTTTTCCATTTACGAAACAGACATTTCATTAAAGTGAATATGTTTTTCATTTATTTGGTTCAGTACTGTGTCATGGGTTTTTTCTTTTTTTTTTTTTTCTCTCTCATAGTAACCCTATGAGGAGTTATTTATTTGATTACATGTCCCATTGCCACATGGCATATTACATGTATTATTATGTTTAAATACATTTTTATTTTACAATATATATATGTTTATCAACTATCTACTCAAATATTATATACATGAAATAAAATAATAAAATACAATATTAAAATAACTAAGATAATTACAAACAAAATTAATAAATGAAATGAAAAAGTAAATAAATACAATAAGAACAAAAAACATCTCAATTAAAGTTAAACTCAACCTATGTTTAATTTGCGAGTCTATCTGTGTAAGGTAAATACATTGAATTATGATTCCCATTCCTCACAATCAGCTTTACATTCTAATGTATTTTTGCTACATCCATATCTATACTTTTCATAAACTTTATAAGTTCTTTATTATATTTGTTAAATATAATATGAGGTGCTTCTCGCCAATTATTTTTTTTCTTTTTTTTTAAACAAAATAAATGGTAACGTAAATATTTGGACTCTATCTCCACCATTGCCATTTTTTGCCATGACATTTTTTTTTATAACTGAAAGGTATAATAACTTAAACTATTCATGGACATTTATTTTGTTTCAATATATATGTCCTTTCTGTTGATAAATATGTTAGTTGGGTAAATTTTATTCACTGGGCATGGAGGTAGAGGTTAGTTATGGTTTAACGTTGTCTTCATTTTTGAATATCAATATTTCTAAATAATCTCTTGAACTGCCCTTTCTGTTATCACAACTTACAATATTGAACAGTCTGCTATAGTAGTGTTGAAGTCTGCTGTTTTTGGGACATAGTTATTTTTATCTTTTACCAGGTTAGGATGGTTATGGATCCATAAAAATATTAGTCATGCACAGTTCATCACGGATCTAAATTAACCTAAATAATAATATTTTTGTGTAAAAATGATTTTATTTAATTAAATAAAAATTGTTATTTTAAAACAAATTCGTGTTTCCCTCAAGATGTTTTTTATAAGGGCTAAATGAAAACATTGTGGGTGAGGTAAATTTCATTTCAACCTTACATTAAGATTGGATTCCTCCTTCTGACTTATAGTATATGATTCAGTATATTTCCTACCCTTGTATCTTGAGCAATTGTGTCATCTTTTCATTTATTTAGCAGATTTCCCTTCTTAAGGAAAATCAGCTTTTCAGGTGTTATTAATGACATGATTTTTGAAAAATGTCTTCAAATGTCCATGAAAATGTAATCCTTTCAAAACTATAGCCAGTCATGTCGATATGGTGGCAGTGTGGTGTAGACATACAGGGAAATGTGGTTAAATTACTTTTATTTTAATGATTTGAAGTAATATTCAAATATTGCAATACTACCTATTGAAATATTGAATCAATTATATATATATATATATATATATATATATATATATATATATATATATATATATGGAATCTATTTATTACAGTTTTTTAATTTTTTTTTGTATTAGTGTAAATTATTAGACAGCTGGAGTTAAAACCTTATGTTCTCCTGCCATGATTGTGGACACTTACACTGATGGATCGTGCCTTCAAATAAATAAATTTAAAGAAGTAAAATAAATTTCAGATTTGCCTCCCATCAATGATAGAGCTGAGTAACATTTCCTAATAATATATTCGGTCAGCAATCCAGAAAGGATAAGAAACTGCCTCACCTATCTCTTGCCTAGCTATGTTTATAGCATTCTATTCCAAGACTAGGTGTACTCTTTCTTTCGACTAGCTACTCATTGCCCCAGAAAGATTAGAAGACTCTGGGAATTAGAGGGAAGTCTTTATCTTAAAGCCAATTAATTTCACTGCTAAAGAAAATTTAGTGTGCCACTCCTGGGATTTGGATCTGAATAATCTAGTTTGGAAGATATTTGCCTTAATTATCACATTCTAAGGCTATTAGTTTTTGCATTTTGCAATATGTACAGACGTCTTGCCAAAGGTAGTCAAAATGGGTTCAGGGAGTCCCAAAACGGATAAATTCATTGAAATTTAAGTGATTACGATACTTCCTTTACTTTTACACACAAGTAAAAAGTGAATCAAAATAAAAGTAATAATTAAATAATGCTCTTTTGTATGACTATTTTTTTAAAAGGCTTTCAGAGTCAAGATTCTGATTTTACACATTTTCCATTTGAAAATATTCTTGAAATATTATAATATTCTGATAATAAAAATTATAATATCCTGATACTATTATACTCTAATACTAATATTCAGGAATTTTTGTTTATTTATGGTTATTTATGTCTACTTAATGCAACTATGGCTAATCGGGACGGGTTATCTACAGGTTACCACCCTTTTCTAGCCAGGGTGGGCCTAAGGATTTTATTTAATGAGTCTCACTAAATAAATTTCCACTGCTCAGGGCAGGAGGAATCTAACCCGCCACTCTAGGTCTACCACGCGAGATTAAGACTAACGCCTTTTCAGGAAATATTTCTATTCTTGAGCCACCATATAAATGATTACATATTGACTATCCTCTTTGTACGTTATGTACCCTTGCCCTTTCTTTATGTCCTTGCTGGGTTATTATGGAAGCTCTTTTTGGCAAAACAATCCTTAAAGTAGAAAATATGCCTATGACATTTATTGGGAGGAGATTCAAAGCTTGCTACTTCATTGTTCAAGTAGCTTTAGATGCTGAGTTGGTACTTAAACAGATTCACTCTCACAGCTGAATGAAAGATTGTATCCCATTCTGAGAGTCAATCCTGTAACAGTCATAAATTTAGTGACCGCTGATAATATTACTCCTAACATGTATTGTATTTCTTCCAAAATTATTAAACTCTGCGCTAACTAATTTTAATTTATGAGGTATTTTCATTTTAAAATTCTTAGTTTCATTATTAATTATAGCTTACTCATAAGAACAGTCAATATCTTGATATTATTGCTTGGGATCCTTACAGGAAATATTTAATTTTGGTCTCAAATTGTGTTCTGATAATTTAGCTACAATACTTCCCCAATTGCTTGAAATATTAGTGACTTTATTGATTAAGAAGGATCTCTCTCTCTCTCTCTCTCTCTCTCTCTCTCTCTCTCTCTCTCCCCCCCCTCTCTCTCTCTCACACCATTTACAATGAAAACTTGTTTCTTTTTCTTCTATTTAATATGTTTCATTATTATTTATTTTCTAAAATAGTTGGCAGGACCAGTAAATATACACTATTCCTTTTTTTAAATCTTTGCACTCTATTATTCATGCTATCTCTTCAGAAGCCCAAATATTCACACTTGAGAAGTGCTCACAAACTAATGTATCGTTCTTGCTATTTATAGGTATTGGTAATGTTTCTAGATTCATGTAGTATATTTTTGTTTATTTTGCAGATCCTAAAATGTCAAGACACGAAGGCGTCAGTTGTGATTCATGTCTACAAGGCAATTTTCGAGGGAAGAGATATAAGTGCTTGATCTGTTACGATTATGACTTGTGTTCAACATGTTTCGAAGCCGGAGTTACAAGCCCCAGGCACACTGCTGCACATCCAATGCAGTGTATATTGACCCGAGCCGACTTCGATCTCTACTATGGAGGTGAAGGGCTGTCGCCAGAGCAGCCCCAATCGCTCACCTGCCCCTGCTGTGGGAAACTGGGTTTCACAGAATCTTCTCTCCAGTATCATGTTACTGTCGAGCACTCTGAGTCTACACAGGAGGTTGTATGTCCCATCTGCGCTTCTTTGCCCCTTGGTGATCCCAACTATGTGACTGATGACCTTGCTGGGCATATGGCCATGGAGCATCGCAGTACTGCTAGGGAAATCATCTCATTTCTCGAGGAACCTGCTGTCAGACAGGGCACTAGGCGAGGTGTTCCTCCACCTAGAGCTGCTTCGACTAGGGCTAGACGCTCTATCAACCTAAGCTCAGCTTCCAGCTTGAACTCCGGGCGTGAGAATATCGATCCGATAACAGAGCTTCTTAGCCAGCTGTCAGGTGTGAGAAGGAATCCTCCTAGTAACCCAATGCAGCTCCAGCAACTTCAAGTCCAGCTTCAAATGGCTCGACAGCAACATGGTGGCCAAACCAGGCACCAGCTCGAGCGGACTGGAGCTATTCGCAGGCCTCTTACTGCTAACAACGTAACCACTGTTCCTACTTCCTCTGGCATCGTTGCATCATCTACTCATCTTTCTTTGTCATCTTCTAATGACTCTGTCTCTACTAATCCAAAGTTCTTGCTTATGCGCATTCTTGATAAAAAGTTATCAGAAAATGACTTACAAAAATTAGAACTTTTGCGGGCCAACAGAAGTGTTTTTACTAGGTATCTGCTTTACAGTGCTTTAAGCAAAGAAGGCAGCTGTCAATCAAAACCTAATTTGCAAAAATTACCTGATTCGACTGTTCTTAAAACAGAATCTGTGATTGCATCAAATAGTGTTTAATATATAGAGGCTATTATAAAATTACAGTTCACATGCTTGTAAAATTCACAAGTGGAAATAAATGTGCCTTTATTATTATGTCTCTATAAATATTACACCCTGTACACAAATTGCTTTTAAGTTGAGCAATTGGTGAATCTTTTACCTATCTATATCTATATTTATGAATTGTAGCTCAATTTATGACCAAATATATTTTGTTGTGTTTGCTTATTTTTTTTAGTACACCATTTATTTCTCAATAATCTTTTCTAAACATACTAAATTAATATGCATGGTCTTCCAATAGGCACCATTATTAAATTGATATACAGTATTTGTTTTCTATTGAATATTGAAATTAAGTGTACCAAACTTGCTCTCCTTTCATTTTATCTTTCTGTCTCAGGGGTGGAAATGGGCTAGTAAAAGCAATTATAATGCAGCCCTAGCTTAAGTGACCTGAAGTCCTATTGCAAAAGAAATGTTCTTGGTGGGTTGTATACTACCACAAACTCAACTAGACTTTAATTATTCTCAAGAATAATTATAATAGAGGCTTTAAGGGTGCTGTGAACTGAAAAACAAAGACATGGTTTTATTTTTGTGATTTTGGATTATTTTTTTTTTCCAAATACTTTCGTAGGTATGGCAATACACAGTGAAACTATAACTATAAATGACCCGATAAATTGTGCATTTGGTTAATAGGAAAATTCTAAAGTTATTAGATGTAATTTAATTTTTCAGTCCTTGAACTAGTTCAGCTAGCTGGGTGCTATAATCTCAAGTCCCTCTGACTTTTATGAATGAATGAACACTACTTAGCATTTTCTTTAAACAAAATTTAGTATTTTCTGTTCTTTAGAACTTTGAATTAAGCATTCACTCAGTTGTGATCAATTATTATTATTGAATTATTTAAATAATATGAAAAACTAATCTATATAAATAAACCTCTAAGGTTGTCTAATTTTCAATTTAAATTTGGCAGTGATCAATTTTTTTCACATTTCAGATCATTCTAAGAGCAATGGCATCAAAATTGAAAAATCTTTGTGTGTCTGTCCATTTGCTGCACAAGCTCTCAAAAGCACCTTGGAGGATTTCTATAGATATTTATATTTGTGTGTCAACTATCCCAAAATACAATTAGGCTTTATGAAAATTCGAATTTTAACTATGAGGGAGGGTTTAATTCGTTAATTGAACATATATGTTTAGAATAACAATTTCAGTCCTAAAGCATTATTCACTTTTTAAAATCGAAGTTTTGATTTACATGATATTATTCGTGTTCTATAAAAATGCCTAAATAGAAATGAAAAATGTCTTGCATATAAGCTAAGGGATAGTATCATGCGCTATTTTATACTTCCACTCTCAAAAGTGGATGTTTACTTCGACATCAATATCTTTCCTAATATTGATTTGATCAAATAGACAACGAGATCACATTGTTTATAATGTATTAACTATGTAAACCATTCCTTATATTATCAGCTTTCTAATACACATAGGAATGGTTTACTTGTAATAACCTTAATTAATTTCTACGGGAAATCAGTTTTATTTCAACCAGATATGGCGAGTAACAGAGCCAGCTAATTACTTCATCTTATACTGCATAATCCCTGAAAAGGTTTTAGCAGATTTCCCTTAAGGGAAAATTTTATATATATATAATTGTAACCTCTGTCTGTACATTGATTATTTTCCGAAATTTCACGATAACTTTTCGTTTCATGTGTCATAGACACCATAACTGCATTTTGTGTCTGTTTATTTGTTTGTTTGTTACCTTTTCACGCATAAACGGTTGAACTGAATTTTATGAAATTTGGTATGTATATTACTATTAACCCAACTTAGACTTTAGGCTATATTAATATCCTCTGAGATGAACAGGAGTGGGGGTTATAAGGGAAGCCAGAAATTAAAAATAGTGATATTTCGTTTCCTATTGTTTTTTTCGGCAAATATGAACATAACAAAAGTTGTTTATTTTGTTATTTAGAGTAACCTTTGTTATATAGACTTTTTTCCTATACCGAATTATAAACGAGATATACGCTAAAACCTATTGCGGAAGTGAAACATTTTATTTGGGACAAAAGACCCAACCGAAATAAATAAAACTAGGTATGTGTATTAGCACTAACGCTTTCATTATAACAAGCCATACCAACATTTCTAGGGACGGGCAGGAGTGGGGGTTGAAAGGGAGGCCCGAATTTAAAAATAGCCGTATTTCGTTTTCTATTCGTTTTTCGGCAAATATGCACATAACAAAAGTTGTTTATTTTGTTATTTAGAGTAACTTTTGTTAAATTCATTTTTATCTTTTAACATAGTGTAAACGAGATATACACTAAAACTTTAGCAGGCGCCAACAATTTTATTGGGGACTAACGATTGAACCGAATTTAACAAAACTCGGTATGTCAATTAGCATTAATTCTTCCATGATTATAAGATATATTAAATTTTTTAGGTTAGAACGGGAGTGGGGGTTATAAGGGAGGCCTGAAATAAAAATTCGCGATATTTCATTGTCTATTTGTTTTTCGACACACATGCACATAACAAAAGTTGTTTACTTTGTTATTTAGATTAACTCGGAACAATGTGTGTAGCAAGTAATTTGCGTAGAAATATTGATAAGCTCAACAATTCTTTTCAATATGAACTACCAGGTACCTCACCTGGAAAAATTAATTATAATGTATGATAATTTTTTGTGCTTAATAATTCAGATCTATGCATAATGCACAGGAAACGGGAAATATGACAATATGGAGGACAGTGAAGTCTTACATAAAAAATTAATTTTATTATTAAAAAATCCACAGCAACGATTAGTATAAACCCTAAACACTGGGACGGGTAAATGTCAAAATATTGTGCAAAGTGAGGCCTTGCCAAAAAAATACCATCAACATTCAGCCTCAAATGAATTCCCGAGCAAAGCCGGGTATCTGAGCTAGTATATGTATATATATATATATATATATGATATATATGATACCCGTCGTTGCCGGTGATTTGCTAATAATAGAATTATTTGTTCGATAATTCTTCACAGTCTTCGTATTTTTATATTTCCCGTCTCTTATACATGTAAATATGATGAACTTTTATTTTAGGCCTCCCTTATAACCCCCCTCCCGTTCGAACCTAAAAATTTTAATATAAGTTATAATCATGGAAGAATTAATGCTAAATGACATACCGAGTTTTGTTAAGTTCGGTTATAAACAGCCGTTAGTGCCCGCTTAAGTTTTAACGTATAACTCATTTATACTTAGGTATACGACAAAAGTGTATATAACAAAACTTACTCCAAATAACAAAATAAACAACTTTTGTTATGTTCATATTTGCCGAAAAACCAATAGGAAACGAAATATCGCTATTTTTAATTTCAGGCTTCCCTTATAACCCCCACTCCTGCCCGTCCATAGAAATGTTGGTATGGCTTATTATAATGAAGGTCTCACTGCTAATACACATAACGAGTTTTATTTAGTTCGGTTGAGTCTTTCATGGCAAATAATATTGTTGCCTCCCGTGATAATGTTTAGTGTATAACGCATTTAAACTTCGGTATACGACAAAAGTGTATATAACAAAAGTTACTCTAAATAACAAAATAAACAACTTTTGTTATGTGCATATTTGCCGAAAAACCAATAGAAAACGAAATATAGCTATTTTTAATTTCAGGCTTCCCTTATAACCCCCACTCCTGTTCGTCTCAGAGAAAATTAATATAGCCTAAAGTCTAAGTTGGATTAGTAGTAATATACATGCCAAGTTTCATAAAATTCGGTTCAGCTGTTTATGCGTGAAAAGGTAACAAACAAACAAACATACACGAAAGAAACAAAATGCAGATATGGTGTCTATGACATATGAAACGAAAAGTTATCGTGAAATTTCGCGAAAAAAATCAATGTACAGACAGAGGTTACAATTTTATATATATATATATATATATATATATATATATATATATATATATATATATATATATACTATTAGTATTATTTTAGCAGACCCCAGAATTTAGAAAATTACAGAAAAACGTGTTGAGTACCACCTCAAAGGCTGATTTCTGGAAAGTGAAATCTGCTAAAAATTGTTCTTAACCATGTTTGGAATGTTGATGTACGCAGTGGTGGTAGGGCGGGATCGGGGTAATGAAGGGGAAAATTGAAAATTTAGCGGTTATCAGTAAATGTTTTTTTCTCGCCTCTTTTCCATTAAGTTATAGTTTGCTATTTTATTTAATCATTTTGGGTGATTATATGGCTAAATCACTCCTCGTAAAATTTTACTCATGTTGTATTTCACTGTGATATGAGAGACAATTAATAAATGCATACTATAAAAAATTCTTAAATTAAAAAGAGTTGTTCCTTTTTTCCTCCACCCAAATTCCACCTAGTAAATACTACTCTAAGCTTTGGCCCATGGAAAAGGGCACAGGAAAAGCTTCTCCTTTGATTAGCTAATGGACTTTCCCATTCTTTGTCTATATATTTTAAACTACTTTTGGGACTGTTATAATTTATTTCATAGATAAATGATATTGGATCCAAGATAGTCTTGTGTTTAAATGTTATTATGTCAAGTATTAATTTACTTTCTACCTGATTTACCTGACATATTTCACTATTTCATGTTATATTTCGGATTAAGTTTTGTCCTATAAACCATTTTCAATTTCCTTACTAGTTCAGGGCCTAACAACGTAGACTATTTACCTACAAAGGTATTAATACTGTCGTGGTTTTAGCAGATTTCCCTGAAGGCTATTGAGGTCATAATCATGACGGGATTTTCGAAATTTTATTTCAAATGTCCATCGATCCTATCTAGGAGATGACGAAAATGAGGTCCGTTCAAAACTATATAGATATGTCTGTTACTGCTCTAGCGGTCCCAATTATTGTTTAATCGTTATCAAACTTGATATTTAGTCGTTTTAAGTAAAAAGAAAGATCAAGTTCGTTAACGGCCAAAATCGGAGGGAAGGAATTTCGAACATTCAAAATATCTCCGTTACTATAGGTCACATCGAAAACGTGTTGAAACAATCTTATTACGAACTAAGGTACTTGTGTATTATATCCACCACATTTTAGTTCCACGCTAGAATGCGCTACTGAAGTGCGACGCTAGCTCTCCCAGGCTAATGAGGTTATCTTTTGTCATAGTTGCGTTTGCTGTTTATTGTGCTGTTTAGAGTTTCTTAGTCCTTTAAAAATGCCTCTTTGGGATTTGCCAACGACTGAAGAAGACGCTGTTAAATATTTACATGAGAGGAATATTTTGGCTATCAGAAGAAAGTGTTCTAAATCACATTGTATGAAACTTTATAGTGGAAAAAAAGTCTTTTTTGGAAGTGTAATGTAAGAAAGTGTGGTGAGCAAGTCGGCGTTCGGATTGACACTTGGTTCGAAGGAAGTAAAATTCCATTTTGTAATGCATTGAAGTTCATTTACTGCTGGTGCGAAGAATTGGCATCTGTCAATTTTTGCAAAATACAACTCAAAATTGCCAATAAGACTGCTATTGATTGGAACAGTTACATGAGGGAGTTGTGTCTCTTAGATATGAAGAACAGTATTTCCACACATTTCCCGCCTAAATGTGAATAAAATGTTTTATTTTTAAAAATTGTGTTTTCTTTTATTTATCATTATAATCCCGTAGAAGGTTATAAGGTAAGTATAACCTCCCTTGCGGGCAATGAATCGTACTACTTAAAACAGTAGCGCACTCTAGCGTGGAACTAGTGGAACTAAAATGTGGTGGATATAATACACAAGTACCAAAATTAAATTTAATATAAATATTGTTCTATACATATTTTCCGTATGAGTATTAATAGAGATATTTGGGTTTAATTGCTTCCCGCTTTCTGTAAACTCCCACTCCTACTAGTCTTATATTAATAATTAGCTGTTATATCATGAAACACTTTATTACAAGGTTAAATACCAAATATTGTTTTCATTGAACTTTTATTTTGCGAGATATATGGAAATACTATCTGTTGACCACCCCCTCTTCTTTTGTTCTTGGATTACTAAGATCTGAGTGATTGAGATAGAAATTATTCTGACTCATTTGAAATTAAGTACTCCACTAGCAAAAATAGTTTTCAATAAAATTAATTTGTTATATTCAGTTATATTTCGTTAATTGTTCACCTTTCCGGTCTAGAATAATCTATTCAGCGCTGCGATGTTGGTTGCCCTGATTGTTTACAATTCAGACGCTTTCCGTTGTAGATATCATTAGCTTATAAATTGACTGAATAATTTCTTAATACTGTTTGTATTTATTCTCGTAACAGTCACGGTGGCGTTACCAGTATGTAGAGTTATCTATTGTAAACCATCCAGTGGGAAATCTGCTTAGTTAACGCAGCCCCTGCGTGACTGACTTTTTTTGATTAGGAGGTTGATAAGGGTGATTTCAGTCGCTTTGGAGGTTATTCCATCGACCACTGTTCATTCTCCCATTAGTCTCGAACCTACTTATTGTCATGATGTAGGCTTTTCATTCGTTTATTTATTATTATTTAAATATTATTTTTCAGAGTACTATTTTCTTTTCTATCTTTCATTAGCTGTAGAGTAACTTGCAGGTCAAACATAATGATACATATTGGTTACTTACTTATTATTTAATTTTTGAATTCTGAACTGTATTTTACATTCTACGTCTTATCTAACGCGAGATTGCTCATTTACAAACCATGGGAATTGGCTATTTCTTATTAGAAATATAATATTATTTTTCCGAGTACTATTTTCTTTTCTACTTTCAATATGTCATCTATTTAAAGACAACGATATACATGCATATATATATATATATATATATATATATATATATATATATATATATATATAGACACACACACTTTCTGTTGTCATTATATTCCTTAGTGATCTTTAGCCGATCTGGAGCAAGACTTGAGGGATTCGTGATCAGAATTTTACGATGTGAGTGATCAACTTGACAACCCCCATAACAAAGGAGGACCAGAAATAAGTTGCCCCTGTAGGCCATCGGGTCTCATTGTATACGAGATATGTGGTCAGCTTGCCTGTGGACGGGATCTAAGATACCCATAATCGTTAGTCGTCCGGAGTGAGACCAATATACTCATTATACTCCTGCGGGTCAGCAAACGCTTGCGACACCTGTGCATGTTGGTGGTTAACTCGTGAACCTAATGTCCTTTTGACCATTGGACCTCCACCTATTTTTACCTTCAGCTTTATGAGAGTTGTCTATTTACCCATGCCTTAATCCGCACTAGTGTATATATATATATATAAAAGTGTAACCTCTGTCTGTACATTGATTTTTTTCGCGAAATTTCACGAAAACTTTTCGTTTCACATGTCATAGACACCATAACTGCATTTTGTTTCTTTGGTGTCTGTTTGTTTGTTTGTTTGTTTATTTGTTTGTTTGTTTGTTACCTTTTCACGCATAAACGGCTGAACCGAATTTTATGAAACTTGGTATGTATATTACTACTAGCCCAACTTAGACTTTAGGCTATATTAATATTCTCTAAGATGAACAGGAGTGGGGGTTATAAGGGAGGCCTGAAATTAAAAATAGCGATATTTCGTTTCATATTGGTTTTTCGTCAAATATGAACATAACAAAAGTTGTTTATTTTGTAATTTAGAGTAACTTTTGTTATATGCACTTTTGCCGTATACGGAAGTATAAATGAGTTATACGCTAAACACTATAGCGCGAGTCCACAATTTTATTTGGCATAAAAGACTCAACCGAACTAAAACAAACTCGCTATGTGAATTAATACTAACGATTTACTTATAATAAGCCATACTAACATTTCTAGGGACGGGCAGGAGTGGGGGTTATAAGGGAGGCCTGAAATTAAAAATAGCGATATTTCGTTTCCTATTGCTTTTTCAGCAAATATGCACATAACAAAAGTTGTTTATTTTGTTATTTAGAGTAACTTTTGTGATATGCACTTTTGCCGTATACGGAAGTATAAATGAGTTATACGCTAATAACTATAGCGAAAGTCCCCAATTTTATTTGGCACAAAAGACCCAACCGAACTAAACGAAACTCAGTATGTGAATTATCACTAATGTCTTCCTTATAATAAGCCATACTAACATTTCTAGGGACGGGCAGGAGTGGGGGTTATAAGGAAGGCCTGAAATTAATAATAGTGATATTTCGTTTCCTATTGCATTTTCGGCAAATATGCACATAACAAAAGTTGTTTATTTTGTTATTTAGAGAAACTTTTTTTATATACACTATCGTCGTATACCGAAGTATAAAGGCGTTATACGCTAAAAATTATAGCTGGAGTGAAAATTTTATTTGGGACAAAAGACCCAACCGAAATAAATAAAACTCGGTATGTGTATTAGCACTAACGCTTCCATTACAATAAGCCATACCAACATTTCTAGGGACGGGCAGGAGTGGGGGTTGTAAGGAAGGCCTGAATTTAAAAATAGCGGTATTTCGTTTTCTATTCGTTTTTCGGCAAATATTCGGACTTTTTCACTTCGAGTATTTGAGTTGCACAATTGAAGGCCGCTACCTACATATCCACGATACTCGGGTTCGAATCCACCAAGTACAAAAAAGTCTGTTACGCAGGGGCTGCGTAAACTAAGCAGATTTCCCACGAGAAGTTTTACAATAGAGAAATCTGCCTAATAACAACTGTAGTAGTAAGAAACCTCTAAACCTAAAACATTATTAAGGGCGTAATAACCCAGTAGTTTCTAGCCCCAAAACGCAGTTAACCTAACCTCTAAACCTATTCACGAGGGACGAATAGTTATAGAAACGGCCACCAGAGCTCTCGGCGGAAAGTCCGAACATAGCCTACTGGTGACCACACGCAGAATACAAATGCAAATATCTCGGTTAATATTCAAGATACAGAATAAATGTATAGAATAATATTTATAGTAAATTTAATTTGCAATATGATTTATTCTATAAATGTTTTGATCCGACGCATAATAACGGAGATATTTTGAATTTTCAAAAATCCCCCCCTCTAAACCCCCCCCCTCCCACTGGTCCGATTTCGCCATTAACGAACTTGATCTTCCTTTTTACATAAAACGATTAAATTCCGAGTTTGGTAAAGATCAAACAAAAATTGCGACCGCTAGAGCGGTAACAGACAAATATATATATATATATATATATATATATATATATATATATATATATATATATATATATATATATAATTTTGAACGGACCTCATGTTCGTCATCTCCTGGGTAGGATCGATGGACATTTGAAGAAATTTTTCGAAACTCGCATCATGAGTACGACCTCAATAGCTAATTTCCCTTAAGGGAAATCTGCCAAAAGTCCGTCACACAGGGGCTGCGTAAACTAAGCAGATTTCCCACGTGAAATTATACAATAGAGAAATCTCCATACGAGAGCCGAACAGTTACGGCAAAGGGCCAAACTAGCTTTTGGCCGGAAATTCATAAATCCGTTGTTTATTTTGTTATTTAGAGAAACTTTTTTTATATACACTATCGTCGTATACCGAAGTATAAAGGCGTTATACGCTAAAAATTATAGCTGGAGTGAAAATTTTATTTGGGACAAAAGACCCAACCGAAATAAATAAAACTCGGTATGTGTATTAGCACTAACGCTTCCATTACAATAAGCCATACCAACATTTCTAGGGACGGGCAGGAGTGGGGGTTGTAGGGAAGGCCTGAATTTAAAAATAGCGGTATTTCGTTTTCTATTCGTTTTTCGGCAAATATGAACATAACAAAAGTTGTTTATTTTGTTATTTAGAGTAACTTTTATCATATTAATATTTGTCTTTTAACAAAGTATAAACGAGATATACACTATAAACTAAAGCGGGAATCAACTATTTTATTGGGAGCTAACGATTGAACCGAACTTAACAAAACTCGGTATGTCACTTAGCATTAATTCTTCCATGTTTATAAGCTATATTAAAATTTTTAGGTTAGAACGGGAGTGGGGGTTATAAGGGACGCCAGAAATAAAAATTCACGATATTTCATCGCCTATTTGTTTTTCGACAAACATGCACATAACAAACGTTGTTTACTTTGTTATTTAGATTAACTTTTGTTTTATACATTTCTCCAGGAACAATGCATGGAGCAAGTAATTTGCGTAAAAATATAGATATGCTCAACAATTCATTCCAATTTGAACTATGAGGACAGGAAACGGGAAATATGACAATTTGGAGGACAGTGAAGACTTACATAAAAAATTAATTTAACAAACGCCAAAAACGGGTATTAACCCAAATCACTGGGACGGGTAAATGTCAAATATTGTTCAAAGTAAAGCCTTGCCAAAAAAATACCATCACCATTCAGCCTCAAATCAATTCCCGGGCGAAGCCGGGTATCTGAGCTAGTATATATATATATATATATATATATATATATATATATATATATATATATATATATATATATACACGTATATATAATATATAAAATTTCCATGTCACAATGTTAGTTACCGTACTCCTCCGAAACGGCTTTACCGATTTTTATCTAATTTTATATGCGTATTCAGTAGGTCTGAGAATAGGCTACTATCTATTTTTCATACCCCTAAGTGATAAGGGTTGTTCACCCTTAACATTTTTTTTTAAATTTTTTGAGGAAATTTTTTGTTTTTATTTTTTTATAATGTGGCATTAAAAAATACATACAACCCTAAATTTTTACTTTTTTATCACCAACCCCTATTTTTTATAGCCATTTTAGTAATTTACTAGTAATTATTATCATCCCGCTCGATAACTGATCAATTATACCAGATGTGCCAATTCAATTCAAACGAATACAGTTACCGATTAGATTGGCATTTGCAATGACAATCAACAAATCCCAAGGCCAAACTATGTCTACTCTTATTTGTGGCTTAGATTTGAGTACACCATGTTTTTCACACGGGCATGCTCTCGAGTGGGTAAACCATCCAGTTTGTTTCTGCACGCTAAAGATGGGCTAACAAAAAATATTGTTCACGCTATAGCATTAAAAGATTGATGTTGTTTGTTAGTGTTAATGTAGTGCTTTTTAGTATTAGGTCGTACTCATGACGCGATTTTGGACAAATGTCAATCGATCCTACCAAGGAGATGACGAAAATTAGGTACGACCAAAACTCCAAATAAAAGTCCGTCACGCAGGGGCTGCGTAAACTAAGCAGATTTCCCGCGTAATGTTATACAATAGGGAAATCTCCTTGCAATGCAAATATATAGGTTAATATTCAAGATAGAGAATAAATGTATATAACAATATTTATAGTAAAGTTAATTTCCACGTGTGTGAATTCGTTTTCTTTCACTTGAAGCACTGTAATCGTTCAGTTATTAACACAAATTACCTTACAATACAAAGCACTGTAAAGTTGAGTTCTTTATTGTTGAATATTGAAAATGAAAGCAATATCGGAAGAGATGAGTTACTTTAATTAACGGGAGTACATAATACCTTTTCTGAACGGTTTATTTTTCCCAATTAACTTAAAGCAATTCCTTTTATAAAGAATAAATATATTGGGTTTGAAACAATGAAATCGAGTTTATACAGTCTGGAAAACCGCTGTCTGCAAAAATATGTATTATTGTATCATTTCATTACTTTAATCACTTTTTAATAAAATAATTCTTTTTCTTAAATGGGTTTTATTATATAAATCAAAAATTATGATTTTTTTTTATCTTTAGAAAATTGTATTTTAATAGAAATGCTACTTCGCCTAACATTATCATTCATAAGATAATAGAAAAGTCCGTCTCGCAGGGGCTCCGTAAACTAAGCAGATTTCCCTCGTGAAGTTTAGTAATAGATAAATATACATACTGCTAACACAATACCACCGTGAATATTAAGTGAATAAATTAAATTACTTATTAACGTCCACTTTTTTGTAACTAAGGACGGTTTCTCCTAGGATTTACCAAGAGCACTGGTTAAAGTCCGAAATCTAGATGAAATTCGAGCTTTTATCGCTTAGCAGTTGGTCAATCCCCGGTTTTACCTTCGGGCTTGGCAAATGCCCGAAAAACATTAAATAAATGTGAGATTTCGTACTTTTATCAATGTGGTTTGGTCAATGTGCGGATTTCCCAAGGCTCAGTGGTAAACGTCCAGTGAAGAGGAGTGGTGACAGGGATACTTCTTGGCCAGAACTTGAGGATCAAAATTCCTGAAGTCAACCGATCTAAAGTCGACCCCAAAAGCACTGCAATCATAGTGATCGTCAAAAGAGATGGATTCTACTTAGTCGGAACTTCTTCAGGAAAATTGAATACATAATTTTCGCGTAATCACCCGATCACCCGGATTATCGGTTGTACCGAGAATTTCATGTCTCCTGATAAAGTGCCAGATGAAGAGATAAGCCCGCAGTTCATCAACAGTCATTGGTTGGTGGCCAGGGTTTCGAAAAATGCAACTGCTTAAAAACATGTTCAAATAAGAAAAGTTTGTGCAAGTTAGCTAATATGAAGTCCAATTCAAAGTGCCACAATTCTTTCCCATGCTGTAACAAATAATAATAAAACTTATTCTAAAATTTTCATTTCAAAAAACCTTTATTCCAATTTTTACTGGCATACGCTGGGAAATGTTAGGATTTACCAAACTCTGTTGGTGAAAGTCCGAAAGACGCCTCCTGATTGAGATAATTCTAGCTTTTATCGAGCCTCTTGGGAAATCCTAAGATTTATTGGCTAAAGTCCGATTTGAAAGATAAAATCGGACATTTTCTAACGCTTCTTGTAAATCCCAAGATTTGCCGGTAAATCTTAGGATTTACCACACTCCAGGGTTTTACAGTAATATATATATATATATATATATATATATATATATATATATATATATATATATATATATATATATTTGAAGGGACATCATTTTCGTCACTTCCTGGGTAGGATCGATGGACATTTGAATAAAAATTTCGAAAATAGCGTCACATTTACCCTGTTTATTTGATGTTATAAAAATATTCACTTGATTTGGAGAAAATTAATTTGAAATGGAAAGTTCTAAATTTTGTTATGGGCAATACTAAATTAGACTTGGAAAATTCAAACCTACACTTAACAATAATATATATATATATATATATATATATATATATATATATATAGAGAGAGAGAGAGAGAGAGAGAGAGAGAGAGAGAGAGAGAGAGAGAGAGAAGGAGAGGGTGCGGGTGATATTGCGAAGAGAGAGGCGAGCTAATGACTATGTAAGGTCGATGTAAGGGCTATCGAGGGTCCCACCACTTCTAGAGTATTCTTTGTTAGCTTGCTTGACTCTTGGCTCGTAAGGCAAACCGCTTACAGCCACACTTTTCTCTATTTCTCAACATTCCTCTTCCATTCAGACAACTTTAATTTATCCACTAATGCGTGCATTTATGTTTTAAGTATTTACTATTTTATTTCTTAATGAAGGTAACTATTTTGCACCCGCTTCTCTTCAGCATCTATTCGCATTTATTTAATAGTTGCTATTTTATTTAAAATAAATTATATCTCTAAACGCGTTGTGAGGATAATCTATATTATTTCTGGTAAATTATGTTTTTTCACACTAATTCAAGTTCCTATCGATATTAATGCTCTAGAACTAAATAACAAACATAATCTAATTAAATTCATGGGGGGTATAGGCGGCGTTTCGACAAATGACATTGAATTAGACACAACTGAGAATTGGTTCCATTCTGCATAATTAAATTCATAGACACTGACTCCAAATATAGAAATGTATACTGACAGAAGTAAAAGTACAATGTGGGATTCTGGTTTGTCATGTAAATTGGGAGAGATCTGGTTTATACTGAGAGTCGGTGCCAGTTCCATTATTAACGAAGCTGAGCAACTGGCAATATTATAATATGAGTCTCCCAATACATTAATGAGAAAGGACTTAACTCAATTTCAACACATACTGACTTACTTAGCAAGCCAACAATAAATAAATATTTAGCAATGGAAACAGGAGATTAACTTATATTAAAGCACAAATAGGACACATAGGCTACCCGCTGACCCATAGAAGCTATTTTAAATCAACAACGTACCACACAACAGTCATATTATTTACGGACTCCTTGAGTTGTTTGCAAAAACTCTTAGAGGTTTATACTAATAATCCCATGATAACGAGGAAGTCACTTTATTTTGGAGAGAGAAAAAGACGTCCAATTCTTCACAAATTTTTATTTCAGCGCTAAGCGCTTTCAAAGACTATTGTCTCCATCTTCAGAGCTACACATGAAAAACAATAACATCAATAAAATCTCTATACATTGCTACAGGGGCATTAATCCTATTAATATAAATAAATAAAAAGTCCGTCACGCAGGGGCTGCGTAAACTAAGCAGATTTCCCATGTGAAGTTTTACAATAGAGAAATTTCACGAGACCGAGCCAGTGAAGGAAACGGCCGAACTAGCTTTTGGCGGGAAAGTAAGTCTTGCCCGTTAGGCGCCCCGATTTAATAAAAATGCAAATATCTCGGTTAATATTCAAGATAGAGAAAAAATGTATATGACAATATTTCTAGTAAATGTAATTTGCAATAAGATTGGTTCTGTACAATTTTTCGATCCGACGTATAGAAACGGAGATATTGCGAATTTTCGAAAATCCTCCCCTCTAAACCCACCCCCCCTCCCACTGGTCCGATTTCAGCCGTTAACGAACTTGATCTTTCTTTTTACATAAAACGACTAAATATGGAGTTTGGTAACGATTAAACAAAAATTGCGTATAATTGGTAACAGACAAATATATATATATATATATATATATATATATATATATATATATATATATATATATATATATATATATATACAGTTTTGAACGGACCTTTATTTTCGTCATCTACTAGGTAGGGTCGATGGACATATGAAGAAAAGTTTCGAAAATCGCGTCATGAGTACGACCTCAATAGCTGATTCCCCTTAGGGAAATCTGCTAAAACACAAAAATAAATATTTAACAGTGAACATAATAAATGTACTTAAGTCAAATCCTAAAATAAAATACGGTGAGTGAGAGATCTATTGAGGTATAGCCAAAAAATATATTACTGACCTACTTGCATTCACTCATTGGGAAAGACAGCAAGCGACTGGCTGGCACGTGGGAGATAACATCGAGGAGGGGGTTTTACCAGTTTTCCCTTAATTGAAATCAGCTATTGTGGTCGTACTCAGGACGCGAGGTGCGAAAAAGTTCTTCAAAGGTCCCTCGATGCTACCCCGGAGAGGACGAAAATTCGACGAAAATCCGTTCAAAGTGATATATATATATATATATATATATATATATATATATATATATATATATATATATATATATTTGTCTGTTAATGCTCTAGCGGTCGCAATTTTTGTTTGATCATTACCAAACTCGATATTTAAACGTTTTATGCAGAAAGACAGATCAAGTTGGTTAATGGCTGAAATTGGACCAGTGGGGGGGGGGGGTTTAGAGGCGGGAATTTTCGAAAATTCGAAATATCTCCGTTACCATACGTCGGATCAAAAAATTGTATAGAACCAATCTTATTGTAAATTAAATTTACTATAAATATTGGTCTATACATTTATTCTATATCTTGAATATTAACCGAGATATTTGCATTTTTATTAATTGTGGGCCGATAACGGATGGCTAGTTTCCCGCCAAAAGCTAGGTCGGCCCTTTGCCGTAACTGTTTTGCTCTCTTATGGAGATATCTCTATTGTATAACTTCACGTGGGAAATCTGCTTAGTTTACGCAGCCCCTGCGTGACGGACTTTTATTTATTGATTTTATTATGATTAATGACCCTGTTGCAATGTATAGAGATTTTATTGATGTTATTGTTTTTCATGTGTAGCTCTGAAGATGGAGACAATAGTCTTCGAAAGCGCTTAGCGCTGAAATAAAAATTTATGTAGAATTGGGCGTCTTTTTCTCTCTCCAAGTAAATATTTTTCACTTCGAACAAACACTGCTGTGGATCACTTTATTTTGGTTACCGGACATACGGATATAACTGAGAACTCAATGGTTGACACGTATGCCCAAATTCCAACAACGAAAAGTGACATCGACATAACCCAGATAACACTAACTGATGCACTATCATAATTAAAAAACAAGATTGTTCAAAACTGGGGAAAAGAATGGTTATAAATAGATTGCAAGTTGAGGAAAATCAAAAATACAACGGTGGAATGGTCACCAATTATTCGAACTTCAAGAAGAGAAGAGGTGGTTCTGGTTCGACTGTTACATGGCCATTCCCATCTAACATATAAGTACCATATGGCGAAATCTGAACCATCAACTTGTGCCCAATGTAAAAGACTACTAACTATAAAACGTTTACTGACTGCAGAAGAAGATATAACATAGACCTACCTTACAATCTGGACGAACTTCTAAATAACAAAAGTACATATCTGTACGCCTTATTAACATATTTTAAACAAGAACATCTATCCATAATTATATTGTAATCATTCCCTTTTTATTTCCCGAAAAGTATAGCCATAAAGGTTTAATTCCAGCACAATGCAATACCAAATGTAATGCAAAATTACATTTTGTGTTATACATTGTGTGTCCATCCGTATGTGGGCGAGTGTGTATGTTATGTAATTCTGAATGCTTCTGTAAGATTTTAGAAACTTATAAATTCTTATATATATATACATATATATATATATATATATATATATATATATATATATATATTACGCCCACGATCATCATATAATAATGAATAATTATAATTTTAACAATATATCTTATTTTCTGAGCAAATTTAGTGGTACGCCCGGATATATCCGGGCTTGCTTCATATTAAAATGGTATTACAACAGTTGACATTCTCTATATTATTGAAATTATATTATATTTAATATATTAATCGAATTTTTCTGTTTCCTTTGTTAAGACTAAAGATTTTTATAGTAATACATGCTTTGATTTATTACCATTAGGATCTATGTAACTAATTTAAAATTATTCAGATAGGTCTATGTTATTGATCCTAACTATAAAGTTATGGAATTAAACTTATTTCGCATGAAAGTTTCGAGTATGAAATACTATTGTTTTAATATCTAAGGGTTCTCCAGGGCACAATCTTTATTTCCCAGTATGACGTTTTAAAGTGATTTATAAAAAGATTGCAGTGAGTTAATTAGTAATATGCAAACGCTATACTCGTAATAAACTTTTCTAATGTTTCATTCACAAAGTTTTGTTGGAGGTGTAGAATATTATGTCCAATTTTTCACAAGTTATTTAATTTCAGCACTAACGCTTTCAAAGACTATTGTCTCTATCTTCAGAGCTACTGGCATGCAGTCATTGGGAAAGGTGGCTACCAAGCAGCTCTGAAAGTAGCATTAAATACCAAATTGTCTTTGAAAGTGCATAGCACTGAAATAAAAGAGTCCGTCACGCAGGGACTGCGTAAACTAAGCAGGTTTCCCACGTGCAGTTTTACAATAGAGAAATCTTCATACTAGTAACAGTAGTAGCTACGAGTCTCTAAACCAATTTCAAAAGAGCCGATCAGTTACGAAATCGGCCGAACTAGCTTATGGCGGAAGCTCAAGTCTAGAGCCTAGATATTTATAGTAAATTTAATTTGCCATAAGATTGGTTCTATACAAGATTTCAGTACGACGTATAGTAACGAAGATATTTCGAATTTTCGAAAATCCCCTCCCACTCGTCCGATTTCAGTTATTAACAAACTTGATCTATCTTTTTACATAAAACAATTAAATATCAAGTTAGGAAACGATCAAATAAAAATTACGACCTCTAGAGGGTTTAAGTTAATATTATTCATTATATATATATATATATATATATATATATATATATATATATATATATAATTTTAAACGGACTTCATTTTCGTCTTGATCTGGGTAGGATCGATGGACATTTGAAGAAATTTTTCGAAAATCGCGTCATGTGTACGACCTCAATAGTTGATTTCCCTTAAGGGAAATCTGCTAAAACTTAAAGAATTGGTCGTTGTCTAATGTAAGTTCAACTGATCCACTACCTCAACTACATTCTTACCCAATAACTTGCCAATTGTTTTTTTTTTTATTTCTCTTATATATTTAAATATATAAATATTATATCTTTCTTTATATTGTTGATTCAATGCGATATTGAATCACCAATATAAAGCCCCTTTCTTTGAGCATCCATTGGCGGTGTAGTAAGAATGAGATGGTTAGTAGGAATGAGCCTTAGGCAGCCTGTTTGTGTTGCGACTCAAGAGAAATATTGACATTGACCGAAACCGTCAGGCTGTATCTACCGACCAATCAAATAACTCCAATGTAGTGTGGCCTTTGTACCCACAGCAAAAAGAATCAATAAACGAACAGTTTTGTTGACTCTTTTTCATCGTTTTAGGATATCATTTATATGGTTCTTCGAAAACTTTTAATTCACAAAAACTTACTTATATATATGTCTGCGTATGTGTGTTTTAAATTATTTCCTTTTAAATATCACTAATTATACGATTATCCGTTAAAAACTTTGGAATTTATTTATGATTTTATTTTAGTATTTATTTCTTTATACTTTAGAGCTTATAATGAGAAAAATATTAGTTTGTAGTTTATAACAGTGTCGTAAATACTTTTTTCTGCTTGTGGAAATAACTTTTTTTTCTTTATGGAGAGTATAATTATGTTTAATTATTCTGATGAACATTTAGACCCATATTTCAGTTTTCTTTATCAGTCTGAATAACTGTGTTTACCAACGTACTGTCTGAGATTATTTCGTTATTTTATAGGACCAGTGTAAATTGAATGATCTGTAAATGTTGTGCTGTACCTATTTTCTGTATCATGAATATTAACCGAGATATTTGGATTTTAGAGTTTTCGGCTTTCAGTGAACCCCCAGTTCTACTCATGTCTTATTTACAATACGAGTATAATTAACTGTTATATCATGAACCACTTCATTCCATGGTTAAATATCACATATTGTTTTCATTGAACTTTTACTTAATGATATACTATATGCAAATCCGTTCTGTTGAATCCCTCCCCTCACCTATTTTGTTCTTGAATTCTTTAAGTTATTCTGATTCATTATAAATTACAGCACTAGCTATAGTAAATCGTTTTCAAAAAAGTCTATCTTATATTCAGATTTATTTCAGTAATTGTTTTTCTTTCCGGTCTAAAATGTTTTTATCTATCTATTCAGCTCTGAGACGTTGGCTGACCTGTTTACGCAGCCACTGCGTGGCGACCTTTCTCCTCTATGGGAATGTATAGGTGTGTTACTTATTTACTGATTTATAAATGCCAGGAATAATAATTTTACCAAGATTCTTAATTTTCTCTTTGAAATTGACTAATTGTATTAGCCGATTTACTGAATGCTTTCTTGCAGATGAATTATGACTATATCGCAGTTTTCTTCATCGGACCGGGTAATTGTTTTTACACTGTTACTATATGACATCATGTTCGTTAGAAATGTCCTGATGTCTTTTTTGTCTTGGGCTTATTATCTTTACGGATTTACTGAATGCTATCGCACACATTCAAATTACATGAACTCATTTATTTTTTCTTATCAAAATAGATTAGAATGACAAATTTCATTACTTTAAGTGTGACAATTGTTTTGGTTAGGGTACGAACTGAGACAACGTTCCCTCGTTTCTCAAACGCTTGAAGTGCGTAGAAAGAGGAGTCAATTTGGATTACATACTAAAACGTACTATTTTGAATAACTACTGGACTCAGTTCGAAGTACAAAGTTCTGCATCAACAATCACTCCAGGAAAATAATTCTGTAGTATATAAGAAAGGACACAGTAATCAGGAGAAGATTGTTTTGATTTATTTACAGGCCATTTCCATGAGACGATGGTTGCCAAGCTGTCATCCTTCATTCTTGAAACATAGCATGTATCCCCTTTTTCCAATACACTACTTCCCTCAGATTCTTTTTAGTTTGAGTTTCTCTTCCAAATCACCACATATTTCACCATGGGTATTGTGAGTAGGTAATTTATATTATAGTTACTGCAATTTCTTATCTTTAACATTAGTTGCAAAAAGTGGACGTTAATAAATAATAATTTATCTTTAACATATTGTACATGAGCTTAAAGTTTATTTAATTTCTACAATGATTGTATTTAATATAAAGCATTGGTGTTATTGTGTTCGACAATATACCGTAGTAGTTAGATCTTTTTCCCCTCACAAATATTGTTTTGTTTTATTTTATTGGGTAATTTGATTTAATTTATCGAGTTGTATAGTAGGTTATATTATTGTTGGTACTTATTAACGTCCAATTTGTGCGACTAAGGCTATTTGGTACGGGTAGCCTATAGGTCACCACCTTTTCTAGCAAGGATGGGGCTAAGGGTTTTATTTAATGCGTTTTCATTAAATAATTCCTTTTGCCCTGGCGGGAATTGAACTTGCCACTCTAAGTTTGCTATGTTATGTATAAGACCAACGCTTTAACTCACATGACTATCTGAGCCCTATAGTTTATATTAAATTCAGTTAAGAGCTTATTTACAATGCTTTACTACTTATTAGAGATGTATGGTCATTACTTGGGCTTCATTTATATGGGCTTATGATATGAATATCATTCTTTTTAAATTTGTCTATTATTTTAGAGTATATATCTTTTTATATTAATTCTACGATGAGAGTTAGTTCTAGTTCTCTTGCTAGTTCTACACGCCTTGGTGAAATATCTTTGTAATCAGGCAACCAGGAATATGTCTTGCTGCTTTTTGCATAAATGTTGGTACTATTGGCTGTGTAGCATATAGGTTTTTTAGTGCTAAGTAGAGAGTTTAATGAATCGGCTTCAGTATGGTATGTTCTAATTCCATGTACATTGAATGAAAATGTTTCAGAGTAATACGTTTTCGTAATTTATCTCTTATGCATATTTATCTTGCAATGTAATTCTTTCTTTCTATAGTTAGGGCTTTAATGATCTCGTTGAATCGTTCTCTTATATAAGCCAGTGACAAATAAATATAATAGAAGGACTTAACTATGGCAGAGAACCAACTTTTTGAGTATAAGCTATGCCTGGCAGGTTGATTTTAAAATTTACTGATATTGTGTTTGAATTTATGGCGCAAGATGCTGTAGTTAATTGCTCATCATTATTGGCGATCAGCCTTAGGTTTACGATATGGCAACCATAGTCTTGATTCGCTAATAATTAGAAATGGTTAGAGTACTTCACCTTTCTATGTACAGTCTTTTCAGGGGACTAAAGGCAAAGACCTATAAGCTTTAGCCAAGCATTATGAACAGAATAGAGAATTTTATAAGCCTGAAAGGCTTGCAGGTCCGTAGGTTGGTGATACTTCATCCATTGATGGCCTCACTAGTGCTAGTGGTCTGTAACTATGTTAAGTGTTTCCTATCTCAACCTCACTTAGTTTTAAAACGAGTTTTGAGGAAATATATTCGTTAAAAGGACTTCTGTTTAATGCCATTAAACTCATTAAAAAAGAGGTCAGCCTAAAATGGGAAGCGGAATGGCATCTGACAGACACAAAACTACGAGAAATAAATAACACTATTCGTGAATGGCTGTCCAGTAATCGGGATACTAGAAGAGAAGAAGTAGTCCTTGCTCGTTTGAGGCACGGCCATTCACGGATAACACACGGACACCTCATGACTAGGACCATTATGTTTACCTATCTCTGTAGATTTTTTAACCTTTTTTATTGATTTTTATAAGGTGGCTTTACCTATACTATTTTAGAATCATAACAAGAAAATGTGTGAATCGCTTAAATTGCGACACACCTAAATAAACTAAATAAATGATTTATCATTATAAAAAAGCAATGCAAATGATCATTTTAGTTTAAAAACAATCTCAAATCAAGCTTTGAAAATTTAAACGTTGGACGAAAGGTATGATATTATAGAATTGAAGCTTGGGGCTCGTTTATAGCTATTTTAGACATTCAGGTTGCAGATATTCAACTTTTTTTTTTCTTGTGAAATGTTGAAACCAGTTTGTCTACATTACCTCACGGAAAATCAGCAATTGAGGTTACACTTATGACGCGATTTTCTAAAATATTCTTCAAAATTTCATCGATCCCACCTAGGAGATGACGAAAATGAGGTCCATAACAAAATTAATATATAAACGTTACAGAACCATTGGTTATAAACGTTAACAATAATAAACCATGATACCTCTTATTCTTGGCTTAAATACCGATCATTCTTTTCAATAGACCTTAAGTAGAGGAGATACACAGGAATATGTTACGTATGACGCCTTAAGTTAAGGTTTTGTGCAACTATAAAAGATATACTGCTTAATGGCTGAATTCCGACCTGGAAAAGTAGGGAGAAATTCGAAAATTCAAAATATCTCAGTTATCATGAGTCGAAAAAATATTCTCATTCTTGTTAAACATTTAATACTCTGCAATTGTTGTTTTTTACATTTGTTTTCCTAACTCCAATTTTAAACAAGTTATTTGTGAAATTTGCATTTTAATATTATTTACTCATTCTGACTTAACTCTGATCCGTCGAATACTCTTTATAAATTATTTCTGTAAATATATCAATATTTTTGTCATACCAGTCTCTTCTCTGTTTTTTTGTTGGCGTATATTGTTGCTTTCCAATTACTTACCTGAAACAAAAAAATTGTGACATAAATATTTATGTAAAATATATAACATTTATAATGTAATTAACTAATTATGAAATGAAATTACATGGGTTGTATTATCACCGCTAACTACTAAGCACTGGACCTTACGGATGTTATTTATGTTTATTGCCATCATTCCCGAACGAGCAGGCCTTATTGTTATCTTTTCGATGATCCAGAGTTTCATTGTTACAATTGACAATGGGATTAATCATTGTATACATTAAATATAATCCTAGACTTCCACGGCCCTAGTCAATATTACAAACTAGGTGTTCTGGAATTCATGTTTCTGGACGACGTTTCGCTAGGCATACTCCCAGCATCCTCAGGTCTTTACCTGAGACTGGAGCTCCAATTATAGGTAACTATGGGTATTAGCAGATTTCCCTTAAGGGAAATCAGCTATTGAGGTTGTACTCATGACGGGATTTTCGAAATATTTCTTCAAATGTCCATCGATCCTACCTAGTAGATGACGAAAATGAGGTCCGTTCAAAACTATATATATATATATATATATATATATATATATATATATATATTTGTCTGTTACCGCTCTAGCGGTCGCAATTTTTGTTTGATCGTTACCAAACTCGATTTTTAGTCGTTTTATGTAAAAAGAAAGATCAAGTTCGTTAACGGCTGAAATCGGACCAGTGGGAGGGGGGGGGGTTTAAAGGGGATCATTTTCGAAAATTCGAAATATCTTCGTTACTATACGTCGGATCGAAAAAACATTACAGAATCAATCTTATTGCAAATTAAATTTACTCTAAATATTGTTCTATACATTTATTCTGCATGTGCGCGGCAGCAGTGGCTGTTCGGACTTTCCGCCGTGAGCTCTGGCGGCCGTTTTCGTAACTATTCGTCCCTCGTGAATAGGTTTAGAGGTTTCTTACTACTACAGCTGTTATTAGGCAGATTTCTCTATTATAAAACTTCACGTGGAAAATCTGCTTAGTTTACGCCGCCCCTGCGTGACGGACTTTTTTTTCATTGACGTAAATACCCGAAGTCTTAGATGCGTTTCTGGAGACGAGGTTGAATAGGCGAGTTTTATTCAGCCCTTATAAGTATCTTGTTCCAGTGACTATTTTAGCTTTAATGTAAACTTCTATTTTAGTACAATACCTCCGAAAACCTTAATTGATGTACTCGTTGGAGAACTATGCGCGGTGTATAAGCAGGAAATCTATGTGATATGCTAGTAAGAAACCTATATGATGTACCAGTAGGAAACCTATCTAATTTACTTGTTGAAACCTTTATGATGATTTACTACTAGAAACCTGTAAGTTGTGTATTAGTAGGAAACCTGTGTGTTGTACCAGCAGGAAAACTATATGATGCACTAGTAGAAACACATATTACGTAAAACAAACCTTTATGATGATTTACTACTAGAAACCTGTAAGTTGTTTTGTATTGGTAAGAAACCTGTGTGTTGTACCAGCAGGAAAACTATATGATGCACTAGTAGTAACCCATATGACGTACTAGTAGAAACTGGCATGATGATGTGCCACGTGGAAACCTAAGTGATGTACTAGTTGAAACCTATATGATGAGGTACTTCTAGAAACCTGTGTGTTGTACCAGCAGGAAAACTATATGATGTACTAGTTGTAACCCATATGACGTACTAGTAGAAACTGGTATGATGATGTGCCACGTGGAAACCCTAGAAACCTGTGTGTTGTACCAGTAGGAAAACTATGTAATGCACCATTAATAACCCATATGACGTACTTTTAGAAACTGTTTGATGATGTGCTACGTGGAAACCTATGCGATGTACTAGTAGAAATCTTTATGATGATGTACTACTAGATACCTGTATGTTGTGGTGTATTAGTAGGAAACCTGTGTGTTCTACCAGCAGGAAAACTATGTGATGCACTAGTCGTAACCCATATTTCGTACAGAGAAACTTGTATGATGATTTACTACTAGACACCTGTAAGTTGTGGTGTATTGGTAGGAAACCTGTGTGTTGTACCAGTAGGAAATCTATGTGATACTAGTAGTAACCCATATGACGTACTAGTAGAAACTGGTATGATGATGCTCCACGTGGAAACCTGTATGATGTACTAGTAGAAACCTGTATGATGATGTACTGGTAAAATAATGTGAAAACCTATATATGATGCATTTGTTGCATATGTACTCCCTCTCACAATTTTCTCTTCTGCTTCTCTAGCCTCTACAACTAGTTACACTATATCTGATATTGTTTACTCTGAGCCACTGCCATTCCGTGATTTCGAGACGGCCATGTTCCTGCCAGTGCTTAACGCATTCCTGTTAAATGTGATGTGTTTGCTTATTGCCTTAGTTTTACCAGAAAAATGATCGTCAAAATTAAAAAAAAAAAAAAAATACAAAGTGTCTTTTATAAGCCAACATTAGGTGATTTAAGTTTCATATTCTTTATTTTTATTATTATTTATTAAAGTCCACGTTTTGCTAACTATGGCTAATTGGGATGGACAGGTAACCGCCCTTTTCTAGCCAAGGGTAAGCTAATTTAATGACCTAATTTAATGAAGTCGTCACTAAAAAAATTCCTATTGCTCAGGCGAGAATCGAACTCGACACTCTAGATTTCCCATGTGTGGTTAAAGGCGACACTTTAATTCGCATGACTAACTTGAGCCCCTTTTTTATTTTTATATTTAACAATATTCAAGATTTTCTTGAAATTCAAACTGGCGATACATCATGTACATTGAAATTGTAAAAATACGCTCATTAAAATATAAGCCATGTTTATTCAGTAGTTGGTATCAATTAGGCAAGTTTTTGGTGTATCCGTAAGTAACATAGAACAATTGGGACATGGTTTGCTGCTCTACTGTTACGCCCACGTAGGTCTGCCTTTATTGACATTCTGAAACTTTGTATGCATGGTGCAATAGCCATAATTTTGTTGAGACTACTGCACTACATTTCATTTTGAAGCACTATGCAATGCAAATTTTATTTGTCAATTCAATGTTCCGCAAGAGTTCATTCATATTTTCTAACTACTTTGAGTAGTCTATGGACATCTTTTGAAGTTTAATTTTTTAACCAATTTACAACTAGTTCAAAGCAATATTCAAGTTTCCTAATTTTTAGAAACTTTAACTCCTTTTACTTCCAGTTTAATTGACTCATCACCCCCAAATCAATGTTTTGTGTTTTATTAATTTATATCTATGGTTGTGACTCTATTTCATTAAAAATATAAACTTCAATGAGAAATTATTTTACACACATAACTCTTGAAATAGTTTTTTATATATTTCTTTTTCTCGACAATATTCAAACGATATTTGTATGTAATAATAATAATTCCAAATACAGTTCTACTGATCATTTCATTCAACATTTTCTTTGTTTTAAATAGAAGTTTGACTTAACATGTGTGTGCATGTATGTGTGTATACACACACACACACACACACACGCTCATATATATATATCGTGCCTGTGGTTATTTATCATTGTTTTTATTTTTTGTGGGCTCCCGTGAAGAAGCATTCACTCATTAAGCAAAGCTGTCGCCGATTCCGATCTATTACATGTAGTCTAGTCTTTTATCATAAAAAGTTATGACTTAGCTCAATTTTAATTTTATTTGATTGAATTATAAAATGATTTATTTCAGGAATTTTGTTATTTGTAGTGTTATGAGGGAGGATATTGTAGTAGTAAGTCATTTAGCATAATGCTTCCTTAGCCTTCAATTCTGGTCAAAACAGCGTTTTAGAGAATAGCTGATTTGATTAAAAATTATCAAAATTCTTATCAAAATAGAACTATTTAATATACATTTTATTAAACTCACAGGGAAAAGTGTTTTAGTGGTCTGCACCCCTCCTGCCTTAATGTACGGGAGTTTAAGGCCTCCTAATTTGTGATATTTTTGGATTTATTCAATCTGAATTAGTCCCCCCACCTATGTTATGCGATTTCAGTTGGGGAATAAAAATAAAACATTGGTTCTTATTTCACCAGGACGGGATAATATTTTTAATCTGGCAAGTTTCTCTCGTTTTATCGGCCACGATGAAAAGATCCTCTCGCTTCGGGCTGAGACAGCTCTTGGGCGAAAAAGAGGCTTCATTATATACTGAAAAAAATCGTTGGTAGTTTTATAAATAGACAAACTCTGCTCTACATCGGATTATCGTGGTGGGATTTCTGTTGTTCACGAAGGCCCCAATACATATGACCTTTTGAAATTCTAAATCGTTAAAATTCATTAAAGTAAATGAGGTCATACATGCACCCGATCGCACAAATACAGACATACAAGCACGCAGGCTTGTTAATGCTCGAGTGGTTGCATTTTTACCAAACTATTTAATCGTTTCATGTAAAAGTTACGACCAAGTCCGGAGGAAAGAGTAAGATTATAAATATTCTGGTTATTATGCTTAGGAAAAACAAACACCGTTATGATCATGCCGTAATAAAATAATAACAAATTTGTATTCTATAAATGTTTTACTTGCTCATGTTAGAAAACGGTTTTTTTCATTTTTTCATCCGTTCATGATCTCGGACTTCTATCCATGCAATTTTCACTTAACACGTTATATTACTATGCTAGGGGCACCTTAAACTTCTAGATTCGTCGAGTGAGAAATGAATGAGCTTGCGTTTTATTTACTGGAATGGCACACAGTTATTGTTACCCCTGTGCCATTTCAGTAGGTGAGAAATTGGTTTGGTTTACAGATCTGCGAGACCGTTTTTTTCCCCAAAGCTGTGTTCTTGTGATTAGTGGCCTACAATGATAGCAGAAAGCAGAATTGTCATGAAATGATTGATTTGGCAGTTTTTGGAGAAAAAGAGTAATACACTTTTAAATGTTATCAGGAAAATGGGGTGAGACAGAGATGAATGATGTCATTTATTTCCGTCATAGTTCTCCAGTCCCCTTTTTGAAGAACATTTTCCAGGCGGAAAAAGACGGCTCTGGTTATGATTATTAGAAAATTGTGATATCTTTCCACCCCCCCCCCCAGTAGCTCCTAACTCTGTCAAAGGGAGTGTAATTTGACAAAGAGGGTCTGGCTGGGAAAAAAAATTAAATTACTCTTCCAATGCCTTAAATTCGTAAATTTAATTTATGCCTTCTTAAGGCTATAAAACGTTTTTAAATTGACACTTCTTTTAGTGATTTTTATTTTTTATAATGTTTCATGCTCCGTTCCATAAGAATAATGTAGTCGTCTGAAAATCTTATTTTGCGATATTCTTCCTCCTCCGGTCTGATTTCTTTTATTTCCTAATATTCCTCAGATAGTGTATCCCGTTCGGGTAAACTATCACTGAAGCCATGCCAATGGAGCAAGGCGGGAGAAACATCGAAGTTATATTTTGCATACTGGCTATTGCCTATATTAGTCTTCATGTATTCGTCTCCATTGAAATCATGAATTTCTCTTAAAGGACAACTATCAGCTTTAACAGAAGAAATTAAGAAATGGTTTTGTACAAGTAGTGAGATATCCACTGAGGGATTGGCATTGCTGAAGGCCTTTCTTAATATCTTTAAGCAATAAGGGAACGACTATAGCCCATAGTAGGTGTTTTTGGTGCTAAACTTAAGGTTACTATTAAGATTGCTCTGTTGGTGGCATTTAAGTCGTTAAGGAGAATTGTAATCATTTTGAGGGTTTAAGATTATGGCAACATTTTTCAAAACAACTTGTGTCAGTCATTTAATCAGGAAACCATTTCAGCTTCAATGCGTTGATGATGGATAATACAACTAATTTATGAGCTACAAAGTACGATTTGTACTATCGTTACTTTGTACCTCATGGGTATAATAAGGAAATGAATTTCTTAAATTAATTTAGTTTCCTTTTCAACCATCTTTATTTCAGCCTTTAGTAAGCCTACCCTACTCATGCCCTAATAACAATAAGCTGTTATAACTTGAATCTCTTTATTATAAGCTTATGTACCAAATAATGTTTCTATTGGATCTTTAATATGTCAGATATATACAAATTTGTTGAGCGATGTCGGTTTTACATTCTTGTCTCGAAAATCATTATCTGATCTATATCATACCTGATATTTACCCGTTTTATTCAACACTAAAGAACATATTTGTGATTGCCATAAGTCGTACCAGGAATAGGCGGGTATAGAGAGGAAGGAGAATCCGAAAATACAAAATAACTCCGTTATTACGAGTCGGATCGTAAAATGTTAGAATCGATCTTGTTAAACTATTGAAGCTCTGTGCATTTTTTTGTACTAAGCGAATTATTCGGACTTTCTTATTCGAATTCTTGGAATGGTCGGTTTTTCCTATAAGTAGATAAAATATGTATTGAGATGAAATGACAAGAGTGCTATACCAGCACCTGGAAAATCGGCTTAGTTTACGCAGCCCCTGAGTGGCGGACTTGTTTCCAGCAAAACAAACCATGCTCTTCAGAAAATTTGTTAACAGCTTTTTTACTCACTTCTGTAATAAAATTTTTATATTTTGTCAGTTCACTCGTGCATTGGATTTCCATGATTATATGCTTTAATTCCCTTTGATGAACTAGGTAACAAAAAAAAAAACAACACTTTTTAACGATTTATGTTTTGCAAATTACTGAAATTGAACTTTTAAGTATATTCTATAAGCTTCTCTTAGCATGGTTCACAAGTATACTAATTGATATACACTTCTTCGGAATGGATGTTTTTCAGCTACTTTTTAGCAGATTTCCCTTAAGGGAAATCAGCTATTGAGATTGTACTCATGACGCGATTTTCGAAATTTTTCTTCAAATGTCCATCGATCCTACCCAGGAGATGACGAAAATGAGGTCTGTTCAAAACTGTGTATATATATGTATATATATATATATATATATATATATATATATATATATATATATATATATATATACTAGCTCAGATACCCGGCTTCGCCCGGGAATTCATTTGAGGCTGAATGGTGATAATATTTTTAGCAGGCTTTACATTGCACAATATTTTGACATTTACCCGTCCCAGTGTTTAGGATTGATACCCGTCGTTGCCGTGGATTTGCTAATAATAGAATATTTGTTCGATAAGGCTTCACTGTCTTCGATATTTTTATATTTCCCACTACATGTCTCTTATACATGTAAATATGGTGAATTCTTATTTCAGGCCTCCCTTATAACACCTCTCCCGTTCGAACCTAAAAATTTTAATATAACTTATAATTATGGAAGAATTAATGCTAATTGACATACCGAGCTTTGTTAAGTTCGGTTCAGCCGTTAGTGCCCAATAACATTGTTGGCTCCCGCTAAAGTTTTAACGTATAACTCATTTATACTTAGGTATACGGCAAAACAGCATATTACAAAAGTTACTCTAAATAACAAAATAAACAACTTTTGTTATGTGCATATTTGCTGAAAAAGCAATAGGAAACGAAATATCGCTATTTTTAATTTCAGGCCTCCCTTATAACCCCCACTCCTGCCCGTCCCTAGAAATGTTAGTATGGCTTATTATAAGGAAGGCGTTAGTACTAATTCACATACCGAGTTTGGTTTAGTTCGGTAGAGTCTTTTGTCCCAAATAAAATTGTGGACTCCCACTATAGTTTTTAGCGTATAACTCATTTATACTTCCGTATACGGCAAAAGTGCATATAACAAACGTTACTCTAAATAACAAAATAAACAACTTTTGTTAAGTGCATATTTGTTGAAAAAGCAATAGGAAACGAAATATCGCTATTTTTAATTTCAGGCCTCCCTTATAACCCCCACTCCTGTTCGTTTTAGAGAATATTAATATAGCCTAAAGTCTAAGTTGGGCTAGTAGTAATATACATACCAAGTTTCATAAAATTCGGTTTAGCCGTTTATGCGTGAAAAGGTAACAAACAAACAAACAAACAAATAAACAAACAAACAGACACCAAAGAAACAAAATGCAGTTATGGTGTCTATGACATGTGAAACGAAAAGTTATCGTGAAATTTCCCGAAAAAAATCAATGTACAGACAGAGGTTACAATTTTATATATATATAGATATATATTTGTCTGTTACCGCTCTAGGGGTCGCAATTTTTGTTTTATCTTTACTAAACTTGATATATAATCGTTTTATACAAAAAGACAGATCAAGTTCGTTAACGGCTAAAATCGGACCAAGGGGATGGGGGGGGGGTTAGAGGGGGAGAATTTCGAAAATTCTTAATATCTCCGTTATTATGTGTCGGATCGAAAAATAATATAGAACCAATCTTATTGCAAATTTAATGTTCTATAAATGTTGTTGTGTATATTTGTTCACTATCTTGATTATTAACTGAGATATTTGCATATTTTAGTTTTTGGTCTTCAGTAAACCCCCCCCCCCACTCCTACTCATCTCATATTAACAATATTCTATTATTTTATGAAGCATTTTATTTGAAGCTTAAATACCAAATATTGCTCTCATTTAATTTCTAATTTTTGAGATGAATGAAATAACGTGACGCACTTGGGAAATCTGCTTAGTTAACGCAGCCCCTGCGTGACGGACTTTTTGAGTCCGCATTCTCATTCGATCCTAAGTTTTCGAGTCCTAGCAACCAGTAAAATGTCGTTTGAGTCTAGACCGATAAGCTCATTTTTTTTTTTTTTTTTTGGGTAAGGGGTGATTTGTTTAAATATTTTTTAGTATTTAGAGGTAACCTAAGGAATCCGTACAAATGATAATGTGTTTGCTTTGTGTTGTGTGGGTGTTCTTAAGGGGCGATAGGATACCTTGGAGTTCGGCTCCTAGATTGCTGTAACAAGAAGGCTGTGTCTGCGTGATTACCTTTCCCTCTCTTACTGCAGCTGAGCCAACTCCCTTCACGTTTTTAGACCCATCAGTATACCATTCAGAGAACTCCTGTTTTCCCAGTAAAAATTCGTTGAAATGTGCTCGGTAATGGAATTTGGATAGTGTATCAAACTTTTTAAATTTTGTGAGTGATAAGTCTGAGGTGTATCCAATAAGCCAAGGGGGCTCCTCAGTTGCTTTTTGAGAACAAATATCAAAGTTTGGGAGGTTTAAATTGCGCTTTAACGTCGCTCGGTTTCACAGTTCCTTAAAGTCAACGTCATTGGACACATTACTGCCAGTAATGTAAATCTTCTTGTAAATGTTTCTCGAAACCTAGAAATACCGAGATTTTTGGAATAGAATATTGACTCAATAGTGGGTTGAAATAATCTCTGTGAACTAAATAAATGATTTAATGGCCGTAATGTAGGCACAGCAGATATCGAATTAACTTGTCTTCTAAATGCGCAGAGGTAGTTTTATAAACCTCCCTTGCTTACATTAGTATGATAGTAAAGCTCTTCTATAGCTTGATATACAGCTTTGGTCTTCTCATGGTTGGTGTTTGAATTTCATGGACTCCCAGAAATTGCTCCCTTGCCTTCTGAAGCGATTATAATTTGCGTTCTTTCAATCTATGTACATACAAACGCGCACGAGCAAAGTGATTGATTTATATGTGCTTGCTAAGGGAGATAGGCAGACTCTACAAAAAGTAAATAAATTGAATGATAGTATTGGAAAAGAGCTAAAAGACAATGAGGAAAAGGTTTCTGATTTAGTTGATGTCAATAGTTGTCGTGAGAGGGCTGGAGCACCTTATACATCAGAGGACTAGTGATGAATGGATAGGGTAGAGTAATTTGCCGGCTCGCTGGCCCCATTCATCTTGCCGCCTCGGATGTCTCTCAAGTCTCCTTTATACTACACATATCTTGTGTGCTTTTTTTTTATCAGAAGGAAGTCTTTGTTCACATTGCATTTCGTCTAACCCATCTAGTTCTGAAACCTTTTTGGGTACGAGATGGAAGCATTCCTCTAGCCTTTATCCTTGAGTTTAGTAGAGGTTGAATGTCTATCGAATCACTTCAAACACACACACCATGGCTATTGAGCGATGGGCATGGCAATGGCATGAGTAGCGTGACAATAAGCTCCGAACTGTAAAAAGTAATGTTCATATCCTGGAATACTTCAACAAGTTCTACAAGGAGGAATGAACAATTAATGTGTCGCCTCAGAATTGGAGACACAATACTCATCCACCAGCACCTGATGAAAAAGGAAGAACCTCCAACCTGCACTGTTTGTCGAGTAGAGCTAACAGTTGCACTCATACCTACAGAGTGTAGAAGGTATGAAGACATCAGAAAATCCCTTGTTATGCCAGAAGGACTTTCTGAAATACTTGGGGACGATGAAAAAACATTAAATTATTAACAATTACGGGCCTAGATAAAGATATGTAAATAACCGTTCAACATATTTGCACACAAGCCATTAAGATAATATTTATACATAAATTTGATTTTAAAAAGATATTGCTGTGTTTTTGGTATTAGTCACAGGATCGGTGATAGATAAAAATAGGAGAGACGCATCATAGTCCCTGCAGGAGGACCAAGAGTTGACGGGATCTCTGAAAAGAGGGTCTACCCAAGAAAAGGAAGGACAACGAAATTGGACCTTTGACTACCTAGGCACAAATAATCCTCGCGAGTTCGGTGCCTAATATCAATAAAAATAAAATAAATAAACACACTCCAAGTTCCACGCCAAGTTCTGTTTTTCAATAAAAGAGATTCTCATGATCTGAAGGCCACTCCAGAATGTGAAGCAGACATCCGGCTCCATATTCTGGAGTGGTCTCGTCTCCACATTTATTTTTCGAGTTTTCGTCAGGATTGCCAAGTTAATCAGGACTTAGCACCTACATGAATGGCACGAAGAGTAACCTTTCATCTTATTGTCTAATTCTTCCTAATACTAAAAAAAAAAAAAAAAAAAAAAAAAAATAATAAACAAAATTTGAAATTCTAGCGGAGCCTTAGTCCCTTAAGGCTATTAACATCTGTGATTAAAACTTTTTAAGATTAAATCAAAACTAGTTGACTTGAACGGATGACATATTTTGAGCACAAAAAAGATTCATTTTCTTGTTTCTTGCAAAACAAGCCATATTTTTGATAAAAGAGATTCTCATCATCTCCTGGGTATCCGGTCAAGCGGTTTCGTTTCCACATTCATTTTTGTCAGCGTCGTGTCTGTTTTAATCAAACAATTCATATCCATCTTTTAATCTGACCTACTTCACTTAAATTTTGATTTCTCCACTCCCCGAAACAATTGTTTAAAAACGAAATTTTTTTTGAGCAGTAGGGGGCTCAGGTTCTCCGTGCGAGTTAGGGCGTTGGTCCTAATCTCGCATGGTAGACCTAGAGTGGGTTAGGTGGGTTCGATTCCCGCCCTGGGCAGTAGAAATTTATTTAGTGACAGACTCATTAAATAAACTCCTTGGACTCACCCTGACTAGAAAAAGGTGGTAACCTGTAGATAACCCGTCCCGATTAGCCTAGTACCATAAAGCGGACGTAAATAATAATAATAATAATAAAAAAAAACGAGTCGGGAGATGAGCAGAAAATTATAGGCGAGAGGCTTTGAACATATAAACAAAACTTGTATACTCGAAATCGTATAGTGAAAAACCATAAAGTGTCAGCTCACAACGTCACTCAAGTAAATAGATCACTAAAGATTAAGCCAATGGGAGTTTATAAAAGATAAAACTGGCCAGGAGAAGCTACGAAATAAACTCAATATCTGGTTTGGTACATTTAGTCAGTGGGAAAGTGTATTTCCGCTAGGTCTGCCAGATTTTTAGCAATTTCTATTAAGGGAAATCAGCTATTGAGGTCGTACTCATGAATGATTTTTGAAAAATTACCTCAAATTTCCATCGATCCTACCAAGGAGATAACTTAAAGGAATTTAGAAAATCCTCCCCTCTAAACACCCCTCCCACTGGTCCGATTTCAGCCATTAGCGAACTTGATCTTTCTTTTTACATAAAAAGACTAAATATCGAGCTTGGTAACGATTAAACAAAAATTGCGACCGCTACAGCGGTAACAGACAAATATATAATATATATATATCTATATATATATATATATATATATATATATATATATATATGTCTACCGTTCGCAATTTTTATTGCTTCCCAAAATGGCTTTAAATGATCCTCCCCCATTCCTAACAACATTCTTGTTTTATGTAAAACTAAATATCAAGTTGGTTAATGGCCGAATTTTGACTAGTGGTAGAAGGCCTCTCTGAACTCCTTCAGAGAGAGGATTTTGAAAATTTGTAATATCTCCGTTTATTTTAAGCCTGTATACAAAACATTGTTCTCATTGAACCTTTATGTTTTTAGAGAAATGCAAGTACGAGAGGCAGGAGGGAAATACGCTTAGTTAACGAAGAGGGACTTTTTGCAACCCTCTAAGTGGTTGTAGTACAGGCAAATTTAACAAGTCATTCTGGACGCTTTTGGACTCGTAAGTTTATAGAGAGTATTATCAGTTTAACTGTGTGACAGTTAATTATATGCATTAATACACATTTATTTTTCTTCTTTATTTTATATTTAAAATTAATTATGATGGAGAATCTATGATATAATTTGTGTCTTTATATATATATATATATATATATATATATATATATATATATATATATATATATATATGGTGTTGGTGTTGTTTTTTGGAGGTTTGGTCAGTGTTGTTGAAAAAATCTTAGTTTATTCCAATATTTCGAGAATGTTTATTTTCTCTTCTTCAGGGTAAGACTAAAGATACTTAAAAACTATTGTACAACTCTAACTATTGGAATGAACTAAGATTTTTTTCAACAACACTGATCAAAACTCCAAAAAACAACAACACCATATATATATACATATATATATATATATAGCGAGAGAGAGAGAGAGAGAGAGAGGGAGAGAGAGAGAGAGCGAGAGAGAGAGAGAGAGAGAGTTTTAAATATTTAACTTTAGTTGTGATTAGGAGTCATAGGCTTGAATATGGCAACATGTGCCGAAAGTACAAGCATGCCCTGATAAATAATCTGTAGCTATGGACGACCCATTACTACATTCCTTTTGATTTTCTGAATCCTTTTTTATTGGATCTTACCTATAAATTGTATTTTATGACGGTTAGAACTGCTAAAGTAGAGAGCTATCTGTAAAAAGATTCCTAATATGTGAGAGAAGGCAAGTGCACTACTGTAGATTGCAACAGCTGATAAAGACGCACAGCTATCCCATTTGAAGATTTGGATTAAAGGATTAAATATCAATTAAGGAAAACTTTCTTTATGCTATTAACAGAATAATTCAGTTATGAAACGCTTTAACAATACATGGTCAATATATTTAGCTTATTCCAAAATGTCCCATAGAATAAGGTATATCCCAAAATCTCCTCAAAACTTTTATATAATTCTTGCTTGGAGAACGAACGTAGATTGTGGTCGATAGACAATGAATACTTCTTATCAGAACCTTTACTTTCGCCTCACCACAAATACTGGGAAATAAGGTTGAGATTTATATGAATACCAATAATTTTGATTTTACGAATAGGGAAACAAAACTAATCATAAAAAGTAAACCGTTTTTAAGGGAATTCTGTCCAATTCTTCTGGTTGCTTTAATATTGATTAGACCTTCTAATAGAAAGTGTAGAAATTAGTTATTTCTTGTTGGAATTAACAGTTTGATCTATTTATTTTTGTCATGGGATCAGTCATGAGCCTGAGCTAGTTTTAATAGTTGAGGGTCGTTAGGGGACAGGAGGGATGAGGGAGCGAGAGGGTTAAGATGAATGTGCCGACTGTTCCGCTAAATTAGTGTAGAGAGCCATCCGTCACAGCTGATAGATCGCTCCTCTACCCAGGTGACATCCAACCCCATCTCTCTCTCTCTCTCTCTCTCTCTCTCTCTCTCTCTCTCTCTCTCTCTCTCTCTCTCTCTCCCCTCCCCCTGTAAAACAAATTCAAAGTTAAAAACATTCGTTACCTTTTCTTATCTCTTATGAAGATCATCCTATTGATTACAAAAATTTGTGTATTTTTATAAACTTTAATTTCTTTTTATCCTAATCATTTAATGTAATGGTCCGTTATGTTTAACTTTTTGGCAGAGTGTAAATTATTCTTGTTTTTTAAAGTACTTAACGCAAACAGATCACGTGGTGAAACCCTGAAAGTTCGCCAAGCATTTTTCGTAGCTCCTTCGATTTATTACAACTTGAAGTTAAGACTTTATGTATAACGAAATGATCCTCAAAATATTAGTAGCTACGATGATTAGAAAATGAAATATGAGAAACCCTTCTACAATAGTTTTACCTTAGTTGGGTTTTAAAATAATTTCAATGCGGTTTTCTTAATCGAGAGCACTGGCAAGGTCTAATTACGTCTAAAGTAGAATTCACAGTAATTATTCATAATCGTTGATAGTTAACAAGAAGGGATTGCTCAGTTGGGCTGAATATGTTATGTATTGTCCCTATTAACAGATTTTACTTATGGGAAGTCAGCTATTGAGGTTGTACTCATGACACGATTTTCGAAAAATTTCTTCAAATGTCCATCGATCCTAGGTAGACGACAAAAATGACGTCCTTTCAAAATTATATATGTTTGTCTGTTACCGCTCTGCCGGTCGCAATTTTTGTTTTGTCGTTACCAAATTGATATATTTTATTTATATAATTTTACGTAAAAAGAATGATGAAATTCCTTAATAGCTGAGATCGGAGCCGTGGGAGGGGTGGGGTTAGAGATAGTGAATTTAGAAAATTCGAAATATCACCGTTTTTATGAGTCGGATCGGAAAATTGTATAGAATATATCTTATTGCAAATGTAATTAATAATCTATAAATGTTGTTATGTGAATGTTTTCACTATCTTGATTATTAACCGAGATACTTGCATTTTATAGTTTTAGGCCTTCATTACCCCCCCCCTCTTACTCATGACATATTAACAATAAGCTGTTATTATATTATGAGGCATAAATACGAAATATTGTTCTCATTGAACTTTTACGTTTTGAGATAAATGCAAATATGAGGCACACGTGGGAAATCTGCTTATTTTACGCAGCCCCTACGTGACGGACTTTTATGGTAATTGGTTTGACTTGGGCAGTTGTAGACACAAATAGGCCAATGATGAACAAGATAGCCTTCAGCCTTTTGCCCCAAACAAACTAAACGAATTCCCAGTGCCATATCTATGTTATTTCAATGAGAGAATCTAAATTCTTATGAATTATAAAAGGATTCTCAAACTCCTAGGGATTACTAATTGAATCATGTCACCTGACTTTCAGTATTACAGTAACTTCCATTTTACGGTCAAAGGTCTGACCGTTAGTGCTTCTAAATCTGCTATTAATCAATAGGTCCGCCGTTGTGCGATGTTGACCCTGTATATTTGAATTACAAACATATTTAGTCAGTTGCGAAGTGTGTTTCCGCTGTATGCCAGATTTTTTTCAGCACCTCTGAGTGATTTTAGTACAGGCAACTTTCACTATTTCTGTCATTCTGGGCGCTTTTTTTGGACACACATTTTTTAGTCTTTAAGGTAACTAATTATATACATTAATACACATTTATGACAGTTTTAAGTCTTTAATTTGGTGCAGAATCAGTGAAGGGTATGAATTGCTTGTCAAACGGCTTTAAATGATCCTCCCCCATTCCTAACAACATACTTGTGCGAAACAGTATTCTCAACCTATGAGGTCACGAAAACAAATACCGCAATAGGTTGGATGCCGTACCTGGTATGATACTCTACAACCTACATATATGAGACTACCAAAAATGATTTAAACCAATTGATAAAAAATAAAAAACAGTTTCATACCACCCATTAGATTTGTTTAATCTAATACTATTACACTAACTTCCATTTTACGGTGGAAGGGCTGTCCGTTAGTGCTTCTAAATCTGTTATTAATCGATACGTCCGCTGTTGTGCAATGCTGACCCTATATATTTGAATTATAAATATTTCTGATGAAAACAATATGAGGGTAGCTTATCAATAAATAAATTTTCCAGAACTTGGCAAGGGAGATGCATAACAATCTATGACCTTTGTAGGGTCGAGCCCATGTATGATTTAATGATGTAAGAGTTCCATAATGAATTGTGCATATGGTAGTTGTACTGTGCTTGTACTGTATGGGGTTAGAGCTGAGCAGACTATTAGTAGGGGCTTGCTACTCAGGTCTTCATTAGTGTAGGGCCTCAATGGGCTATTCTAATGGGCTAATGATTATTAATGGGGGCACATTGCCCATTATCCCATGGATCTATAAGTCGTGTCCTCCCCATCACTCCACTTTATCAGCCTCTCATCTCTTTCAGATACTCATTTATATTTATTAGCTTGTTTCTTCCGTTTATGATAACAAGCGCCCTAGCGTGTGATGGTTTGATTCCAAAATAGCCTCAAATTTATTCGCTTCTAGTATTTAGTACAGAAATTAGTCATATGATTTATTACATTGGTTTCATCGAGAAAAGTATTTTTAGGCGTCCGAATAGAATGGTCCAGGATGTATATTGCCTGACAAATCATTGTGGTGAGCGTAGATCTACATAAAAAGAAAAGGAGTGCATTTTATTGATTAACATTATAGCAGATATAAAGTTATATACTAGCTGGTCCGACAGACGTCCTGCGTGATATTTCAAGCGATTAGGATATTAAACAAAGTATGAAGTGAAAAACAAATAATATAATAATATCATTATTCTTTATTTTGAAATAACATCAATTTTTCTAAAAAAACAACTCGTTATAATCAATAATGATTGCTTAATTTTATCTTAATGCTACTTGATGAACAGTATTTTTATTCAATTCCTGGGGAGTATAAATGAATAAACTTGAATGTTTTCCAACGCGAGAACACGCCACATATAATTGGCCACGCCAGCCCGGATTTTCTAGATCCAACCCACAAATCGACATTGTTTAACCTTGTGATTTATTAATAGTCATGGAAATGGCAGACGTTTGAATGGAATGGTTGAGTCTAAAGGGATCATTTGGATTTGTGGCAGGAGAACAACTTCACCTTCAAAATTGTAGCTTCAAGAACATTGCCCATAATTTTTTTTATGACTAATGTACCGTTGCATAGCTTAGATCTATTTAAATTCCGAAGCAAAATGATAGGTGAGCCATTTTTTAATCGCCAGTTTTGTGGTGGCATTCTTGGTAAATCGAGCGAATTCAAAAATTCAACAGGATAGTTGACTGCTTCGTCAGGATCGGTAACAGTGTCGATCGATTTGAACAATATCTCATTGCCAGGCAATGACTGTTGTATTTTGAAGTTAAAAGCGTCAACATCGATATTTTTTTGCGGCTAAAATAGCCCGTTCACGAAGCCACCCATGATTAATATAATCAGCTTTTAAATCTGAAAATACGCTTTCAATCAAAGCATCTATGGTATTTACCATGTTGCAGAAATTGTCTGGCAATTGGATGCATTGTATGTCTCCATGCAATGGTATTGTTTCCAATGTTGAGCAATTGCTTGGAGAATGGTAATGTCAATGGATCGTTTTGGAATGTAGTGACATTTCGCCATAGATATGATTGTTTTATACATGTGTTAATTTCATCCGCATATGTAGCGCGTGGGACGATCGGCAATGTCTGTCTAAAATCACCGGACAGCAGCAGTAAAGCACCACCGAAAATCCTGGTGTTATTTAGATCTTTCATTTTTCTATCGAGAGCTTCAAGTGAATGCTTGTGGGCCATAGTGCATTCATCCCAGATTATAATTTTGCATTTTTGCAAAACCTTAGCCATACCAGAATTCTTTTTTATGTTCATACTGGATCTGGATTTGTGTGAATGTTCACCGGCATCTTCAGTGCTGAATGTGCGGTCCGCCCGCCATCAAGCAAAGTGGCTGTTATACCTGATGAAGCAATTGCTAATGCAATATGATTTTGTGATCGAATGCGCGCAAGTATTAGTGAGATGAGAAACGTTTCTCCAGTGCCACCTGGTGCGCCCAAAAAAAGAATCCACCTTGTTCAGCTGCAATTGACAAATTAATTCGATCTTATACATTCTTTTGTTCATCAGTGAGTAGTTGCTCATTATTTTCAATGAAAGTAGTTAAAGGGACCGTATCGAACTGTTGTTCGCGCTGAATCTCGCTGTTATTGATGTCTGTTAGGTGAGGGAAAACCAAAATGAATGAGTGGCAAATTCGAAATCAGGATACAAATATCCTCAATCTTTATTAGCGCCTCGTTATATATTTCCGGCGAAAAATCGATATTTGGATTTGATCAGCGTTCCGAATGCGATGTAGAATGTCGTCGCTCATGGAATCTTTATATTTGTCCCAGAGGACAGAAGCTTGAGATGGAAAACATGTCAATAATATGGCGAATACTTGGCGAATTTGATGAGCAGAGGAACTCAATGTTGCATCTGCAAGTGTAATATCCCAATGGTGTTCATCTTCCAGCAAATGTAATTCGCGACACGTATCATGATATGTGTCGTACAAAATGCCATTGATTGTTCGCATGTATTGGAAGGACGTAGGTCCAAGAACATTAACCAACAATAAACGCAAGAAGAAACATTCGCGTTGCTTTGGATGGACTGTGTATAGTCGGCCTAATGTATTTTCCAAAAAATATGCCGCATATCCTTCAACCGGAACACCTCCCTTTCGTGGTTCCCACTTTTTTGACTGTTTGTTCCATATGAAATATCGTGGCACATCTGTTTATATTAATGTCTTTGCGAATTGACCGGGAATACCTGGTTGGTTGCATAGTTCGAAAAAAATCAGTTAAAGTGGTTTTTGGAGAAATTGATGGACGTTGTAGAGCTGTCTCTTCTGTGAAATAAACACGCTGTCCATTTTCAAAGTGCACGGCCAAATGTATTACAGCAGGGTCTCTTTCGTGTATCGGAAAACTCAAAATACGCCAAACTTCATCATTGCTGCTGATGTATCGGCCCATTTGATACCGTTTTATTTCATCGTTTTCGTTAACAAATTTGAACAGCAAATACAGCCACATCACTGCCCTTATGGATATATTTGCAAATATATTTTATGGACTTCACCGAACTGCAGAGCTTAATGTTTATGTGTGCTTTGTTGATTTTACTCAGCAGCAGACTACGGAACCACCCAATGATTGTTAATATCAACTATTGTACCGTTTGACATGCGTGAATGACCACCATGTTCAGTGTCTGTACGACGATACAATGGATAACCTTCGATATTAGTGACTGTATCATTTATATAATTTTTTGGAAAACTTTTCGTACATTTTCCATTGTCCATGCACAGGGCCGTCTTGTTTATAGCACCGCATGGACCATGGATCATGTTAGTGGTAACAATCTCATACAATTCTTGATCGATATTCCGATCCGGCTTCTGCTGAGATAATTTTATCAATTTCTTCAGACTGTATTTTGTCGACCAACGAAATCAAAATATGAGCGTCTGGGAAACCTCGTTTTTGCCATTCAACAGAATACAGCCAGCAACGTGTTTTGCCAAATACAGAGGAATGTATAATCAAGTTCATCAACGATTTTAACTTTTGTCTGAAATCATGTGCAGTGACATCGTGTCGATCTATTGCAGTTTGGCGTAGCAATAACGCAATTTTAATTTCATCCCATTTTGGATTACACTTAAATGTAATGAACAAATCAGGTCGTCCGTACGCGCGCACAAAAGTCATGGCGTCTCAAATATATTGTTGCATATGACGTGGGCTACCAATATATGATGGAAGAATATATGAAGTACCGATGTCGTTGATATTAGTTATTCCATCTACGTTACCAACAATAGCATCATGCAAATGAATGTATTCCTCAGCTCGAAGTTTGGCTCAAACCAAAGGTACAGGGTGCGGCAAAAAGGACGGACGGTTTTTAAAAAGTTATAAAACAGTATATTTTTACTAAAAAACAATTTTGTTTTTTATTAAAATTTAACTTTTTTATATCTTTTTAAAACCCGTCCGTCCTTTCTGCCGCACCCTTTATAATCAATTATACCTGATGTATCGAAACCGCTCGCTATCAATTTTCGCATACTTATCAACGATATATTGGTGAAACAGCTGGTGGCATCGGAGAATATTTTTGTCTTCATTGGCACAAATCATCAAACGATATGCGTAGAAGTTCATCGCGATCACTTTCTTACTGGTTTCTGCACCTTCAAAGTAAAAATATTACTAAGACAAAAAGAAATTAATCGTACATAAAAATAAAAATATTACTTAATGACATGTGTAGGTTGTACCTGTTGCTGGATTTCTTTGTTTGATATTTAAATGGTATCCATTTTCTCCTTCCCAAAATATCAATGGATATTGCAAAGCGTCGTAAGAGCGATGACTGCCTTCAATCGTATGCACTGTGTTATTTCTTCGTTTGATTCGTATACCTCGACGTTCAAATGCGTTGCCAACCATAACAACTGCAACTTCGGTGCGTCGGTGCATTATATCGGCACACGTGCTGCCCAGATGGCACTTTGTCTGCTTTGATGACGATCGTATAGTTGTCGTTTTGAATTTTGTTTGAAACGGTATTGAACAACTGGACCAACTGGTTGTGATTCTGTAAAGTTGGTCCCAAAATACCCACAATTTCTCTCTCCTCCATCTGCTCGATATGGTTGTACTGGCAGCGTGAGTTTATTTGCTGCTCCTCATCACCCATCAAGTAGATTTGCAGAAATTTTGAATAGGTATCAGGCATTGGCATTAAAGGATCTATTTGATAATACACTTGGCCCTGAAACTTAAACGTTGATAGAAAATTGCGACCATCCTCGTTCTGAACTTTTTTCGTTGCTCCAAATGATGTCATTTGAAAGCATGAATTGAATCTGCGAATTTTACACAAAAACAATTTAGATTGAGATGTAGCTCCAGCCAATAGTGCTTTCAATGGTTCTGGCGGAGGGTTCAATGGTTGCTATGCAACCTTTCCAGACGCACAGCAGTAACCTTTGTATTTCAGTGCATGACAGTGTTGCCATTTGATGTTCATAGCACCGATTACAATTTGTGAATGTGACGATTAGTCGATGTCCGACTCATATTCAAACGCAAGGCGAAGAAGTGATGCACGTGTCAATGCCTGATACCCTTGCAAACGCTGTTGTTCAGGTGTTCTGAATGTGTCCGTGACTCGTTGACGGGCCAATCTTTGTTTCTACGCATTAGCTCGACGCCGTTCGTTGAGTTGCTCGTGACTTTCATTAGCACGTGTTATTGCAGCCTGGTTTCTTAAAGTTTCATTGTCCGCTCCGAGCAATATTTCTTCCTTGTGACGTGGCATTGTTTTATGTACGTAAATCATATGTGAATATAATACACTTAATATTCACTGAAATGCGACACCTGAAATATCAAAAGACACCGTACAAAAAAAATTAAAATGTCAAAATAACAAACCCACTTAATACAATGCACTAAAATTAAAATGTCGACAAATAAACGAAATCCTATGCACGTAACTTATATCTGAAAATACATAAAAATTCATTCAAGCTGATCCAGCTGTTTAGTTGCAATACAGATAAATAACCTAGACACCGACTGCAGCGCCATCTGCCGGCCTGATTTGTGAATCTAAACCATCCAGGTCCCGTCACCCAAACGCATACAAAAGCATTCATTCAAATCGTTCCAGCCGTCCTGAACGATATGTCAAGCGATTAGGATATTAAATTTAATAATATTTTTAAAACAAAAGCTACATTTAATAACACAAAAAAACAACTTTAGTTATTATCACGTTTGTCTAAAAACAAATAGTAAATGAAATATCGCGAATTTTTTATTCAGGCCCCCCATATAACCCCCATTCTCGTTCGAACCTAAACAATTTAATATAGCTTATAATCATGGAAGAATAAATGCTAATTCACATATAGAATTTTGTTCAGCCCTTACAACCCCCACTCCTGCCCAACCTACCGGCCTGATTTGTGACGCTAAGCTACCCAGGGAGTCACCCAAACGCGTACAAAAAAAAACATTCAAATCGGTCCAGCCGTTTAGGAGTTCAGTGACATACAATATACAGTAGAATTATATATATATATATATATATATATATATATATATATATATATATATATTATCTCTGGACCTTTATTTTTTTCTCAAAAATGAATACTTTTACGATTTACATGGAAATGACCCAACCAAATTTTATGAAACTCGGTACGTGTATTAGTCCTAACCCAGCTTGGACGTAAGGGGATACATACTGATTTTCTTAATTAGGAAAACATCTTCGTCCGTGCCCCCTAATAGAAATACAAATAAGTATTTCATTTCAGTACTTTGGCATGCAAGATAGACTTAACATAAGCTGGTTGCACAAGCTTTGGTTCTGAGGAAAATGGTACGATAGGTGTCACAGGGAATCCTTGGTTTAGTAAAATCTTTGTGAAGACGGGACTGATGATGGAGCGTAGGCTCTGAAAGCGATCTGTCACTAAGAATAAATAACTGTGAAGGAACGAGGCCATTCTTTTCTTACCTGAGATTTAAAAAAAAACAAAAAACAATGCTACACTTTAACAATATATATGTGAGGAAAGCTCCCTTTAATATCCTACATTCAGGTCTCTGGTTAACTAATGTTTTTTAATTAGATCTTCATTGTTCGCAACCGTGTGACGGCCTTTGACTAGAGAAATATCTTAACCAAATCTTCCTGTGGAGCGAAAAAGAAAATGAAGTAATTTCTCCCAATATAATTTATTTTTTGCTCTATTTTCAACCTAAATTTCAGACGTGGATTGCGCATTGCCTAATAATAGGGTTCCCTAATTCAGAGTGTTGAAAGGAAGCTACGAGATTAATTTTATTGTTTAGGTCAGCTTCTAAAACAGCACCAAACAATATTTTTAATAACGGCCTTAATAGTAAGTTAAGTGCTTCCTCCTTAATCATTATTTTCCTAAAATTAACAGTATTTAGATAAATGCAAGAGTTATAAGTACCCCAATTTGGGCTCAGGTTGGCCGTGTTAGTTAAGGCGTTAGTCTTAGTCTCGCGTAGTAGACTCGTAGGGCAGTAGAAATTTTTTTAGTGACGGACTCATTAAATAAACTCCTTAGGCCCACTCTGGCTAGTAAAGGGTGGTGGTAACGTGTAGATAACTCGTCCCTATTAGCCATAGTAGCATAAAGTGGACGTAAATAATAATAAAAAATACAACAAATATCCCAATGCCTTGTGTATCATGTGTTGACTCTAATCTGTTATTGTGCTTATTAGCCCTATAATTATTTGGTTCTTCAAGAGCTAATTACATATTAGCATATTTCCCTTAAGGGAAATCAGCTATTGAGGTCGTACTCATTACGCGATTTTCGAAATTTTTCTTCAAATGTCCAACGATCCTACCTAGGAGATGACGAAAATGAGGTCCGTTCAAAACTGTATATATATTTGTGTTACCACTCTAGCGATCGCAATTTGGGGGTATACAATTGGTATAGAAATAATCTTATTACAAATTACATTTACTATAAATATTGTCCTGTGCATATTTTCCGTATAATGAGTATTAACCGAGATATTTGGATTTTATAGTTTTACACTTTCAGTAAACACCCACTCCTAGTAGTATCATATTAATAATAAGCTGTTATATCATGAACCACTTCATTAATAGGTCAAATACCAAATATTCTTTACAACAAAGTTTTATTATACGAGATACAAACAAATACGTACTGTTGACCACCCCCTCCCATTCTTTTGTTCTTGGATTACTAAAATCTGAGTGATTGAGATAGAAATTATTCTGATTAATTTCAAATAACTCTACTAGTTATAGTAAATAGTTTTCGATAAAACTTCAATAATTTTTCTTCTTGAATAATCCTATCTATTCAGCGCTGCGAAGTTGGCTGCCCTGATTGTTTAGAATCCAGGCGCTTTCCTTTATATATATTATTAACATGTAAATTATATGAACTATTTCTTATTAGCGTTTGTATTTATTCCCTTAACATTCACGGTGGTGTTACCAGTATGTAGATTTATCTGTTATAAACCTTACATTGGGAAATCTGCTTTGTTTTCGCAGCCCCTGTTTGACGGACTTTTTTTTACTACTCGTTTACAAAGTTAAAATTTTTGAAAAAGTTGGAAGAGCGAGCTTCCGAAAATCACACTTCAAAGACGTGTAAGGGTTTCTTAGTAGAAAAAGTGAAGCCGCCGACAAAACCGAGTGTTATGATGTGTATGATAATGTACTCTTAACTGTTATATTAAACACCTTTATTACAGGTCTCAGTTTAATGTTTTTGCTTCTAGGTTGGTTGCTCAGAGGGCTAAATGAGAATTGAGTTGAAGAAGGGGAGTCGTTTTGAGTGTTGATGTGAGGCACTCTCCTGTGATGAAGTAGCCCATTGAGAAGCATCGGCAAGCCGGAACTAAAGCTCTCTGCTATTTTTCAACTCCTACACCTTTGGGCCTGAGTGAAAGAGAAAAAAAGTGAGGTGGATGATTCATCTATCAACAGGTAGCATTACTCTTCCTTCCAGTCTTCAGTTAAAGAGAAACTCCGTGAACTGCTTAAAAGTGTCTTCTCTTTTTGGTTCGCTTTGTATACTTCTGCATTGTTCAAAGAACATCCCTTTTCTTGAGTTCTGTCTGGGAGATAATTCAACTCTTTTATGAAATATTTATAAATTTATTTGGCATTATGACTTTAAAACAAGAAGAGACGAAGTAATACTAGTTATGATTTGGACACACTCTACTAACACACTGATACTTGATGAACATACAAGACAAACCGATTTGTACATGTTGTAATGTAGCTCTGACAGTTAAACATATACTGACTGACTGACTGCAGGCAACGCAGCTACTTACAGATACCACATAATTTACACGAACTACTGACAAAGGGGAGTCCATACATAGATACTATTCTCAAACATTTAAAGAATATACACATATATCCAAAAATCTGAAATATTTTTAATTTGTTTTGCATTTTTATTTTTACAACATTTTTGGATGCAAAAATAAACATTTTATTTAAACCTCAATTATTTTAAATTTCTTTTACTCCATTTAGACGCCCTTTATATTTTTTACTAGTTTATAAGATATTTTTTTTTGTTTTTGAATTTAATGTTTGGTTTTTGATTAATTTTTTTTATTTGTCGATTCGTTATTTTTTGTGTCTTTGGTTGTGTTTTGTTATTTGGTTGCGTTCTTAATTTGTTCTGTTCTAATTGCATTGTTTATTTTTTTTCTGTTACTGTTTTCACTTTTTATTTTGTTTATATTCATTGTTTTTTGATGAGCAATATCGCCTCGCAGCGAATGCTCCTTAGTAAATAAAGAAAAAAATTATTTGGTTGTTATATTGACGCAGGCCTCTGAAGTAACACTAACAAAAAAACCATCCTACCCTGCCATCCCACTATTAAAACAATTTTTAATCACTTAGTTTTATTACTGAACTAGCCCTTACCCGTCGCTGACGTGTAAAGTAGAAGTCGTTTCCCATGGTTGGAAATATAAAGATTGAATACACAAAATCATCCCGCCAATTTCACCGATAACAGAAATGCCATGAACCCCAGCAGTAAAAGTGCTGTCATTCATTTGCTTTCTTACCCTAGATATAAGAATTTAGGCGAATCTTGGGTAGGGAAGAGATGATATTGAAGGATATATATTTTCATGTCAAAGTAAACCGCCGCCACACCCCTCGTTGGAAATTCGGATTCTCATTAAGTTTATGTTGTACCTTGGGATAATTTACTCACAAATATATAATTTACTCACAAATACGCAGAGGCTGCGTAAACTAATCAGATTTCCCACGTGTTTTAAAATAGATAAATATACACACTGGTAGCACACCACCTTGAATATTAAGTGAATGAATGCAAATGGTAATGGGAAAACATTCTGTCAATTTTAATAATCTCCCAGCTGAATAGATAGTTAGAAATATCCTTGACCGGAAAGAAAACTATTACTGAAATATATCTGAATATAACATATTAAATTTATTTAAATCTATTTACTATATCTAATACTGTAACTCATAAAGTATAATAATTTTCATTTCAAACACTCAAAGTTTATTAATTCAAAAACTTAAGACGGTCATGAGTACGACCTCAATATCTGTTTTCCTTTAAGCTAAAATCTAATGAAAGTCTTCACAGCTGTTTTTAAATGATTTGAGTATCAAAGGGTTGGACAGGCAGACAAAATTTTCGTTTTTGATGTTGTTTTTAGAATGGTCTGAAACCTAAAATAAATTGACCCCCGCTGAATAGAAAATCTAATAACTCTTTAGTTTTATTTATATGCATTATCAGTTTTTCGTAGTTGTTAATGAGAAAAATTTAACTAATATGTTTCTTTAAAATGTTCTTTGTGTGGTAACTATGCTAATAAGATTTTGTTTTACCTGAGGCTGAAAACTAATGTCATACTTCAGCTATTTTTCTATGTCATAACAAGGAGGGAATTATATTAATATACTCCCTCATTTCAGGGATACTGAATTAGAATTGGAAGAATTTTATTGATTTTGAGCAGATTCCATAGGGCGAAACCAAGACGCAGAATCATCTAAAACTGGTGTACTTTCTTCCGATAATTCAAGTCTTTACGCACACTATATAGGTGTGTGCAGGTAGAGGGAACATTTGGGGTCAATCATTTCAAGTCATCCAGAAATTATTATTAGAAATTATATTAATTCGGTTGCTTCACTATCACAATAGCCTTGTATGTTGAAAGTTGAAAATCATCATTTTAAAAATTTTACTGTCTATAGTTTTTGAACGGCTGCCATATTTGTTCGGTGAATTGCTACATCTTAGCGTTTACGCCAACACCTGTCTCCTAAACTATTTTTCCTATCATTATGAGACAAAACAAAATCATTCAGAAAATAACGCGCTACATATTATGTTTCATACACTTTTTACCCCGATTCAGGTTTAAGGGGTGAAATTATAAGCTGTTTTCATATTTCCAATCATTTTTTAAGAGTGATGTTTCTTGAGAAGGATTAGACAATACAAGTTTTGTATTAAAAATAATGGCTCTGGCTTACACCCTATTTATTGAAAAAAAAAATTCAAAAATTTCATAAATTGTTATTGTATTGCCCCACTTTTACATCACACAGGGTAAGATTCCTTAATAAATATAGTGCCTCACAGAGAATACCAATCATTGTAACAATTAGCCATAGTAGAAAAAATTGGACGTTAATATTATAAATAATAACAGACATTGGCAAGCATTTTGTACTACAACAGTGAAAATAAAGATCATGTATTCTATTTCATATCAAAAGTATGGGAATGTTAACAATATGAGCTCAGGTTAGCCTTGTGAGTTAAAGCGAGTTCTATTCTCGCCTGGGCAAAGGAAATTATTTAGTGACGGAATTCATTAAATAACATCCTACGTCCCACCCTGGCTAGCGAAGGGTGGTATCCTGTAGATAACCCGTCCCAATTAGCCTTGGTTGCGAAAAGTGGACGTTAATAAATAATAACAATAAACAATATGAAACAAAGAGTTTTATCATTGTTATGGGAGAACTTAAAGAGCAGTGATAGGCACATTATTTATTATTTACTATAATAATTCATCATTCTTAATTTAATTTGCCATAGATCTTAGGGAAAAATGATGTTAAATTCATTTTTGTTGAGATATTAAAATAAGTTATTAAATATATTTTTACCTTAGATTATGATTTATTCAATGGATTATTTTAATAATTTAGATTCATATTTATATTATATTACTTACCGATGTATATACGGTTAATTTGTATTTTAGAAAATATTGTTATTTTTATTTATATATTTTTCATGTTATATTATATTAACAGCGTTACTAACGGTAATTGCCAGACTATTGCCTAAATGTTTGTAAATATAAGCCAATAAAATATCTATCTATAGTATATAGTTATATTCACCACTAGTACGCAAAGTGTATCTTTTCTGTACGAGGTCGAGTTTCACGTACAAGGCGAAGCCGAACTCGGGAATAAGACAGAGTACAGAAAAGATACTTTGCGTACGTATGTTGAAAATTACTTTTCATTATACTGTACCTATTCTTAAAAGGAAATAAGGTAAATATTTTAATATTTTTATTCTTATAAAAAAATCAGAAGATAAAGATATGAATTCTAAAATATGAAACATATGTTTATTAAACTGCAAAGGTTATTCAACAGATAAATAGAATAGGCAATAGACCTATAATTTAAAATTAATATTTATTGTGCAATTTTTATTGTTACTTATATTAATACCTTTTTGCGGTATTGATTGCTTAATTATTGACAAATTTTTGTTCGTTGTGCATTCTACTACATCTTTTTCAACTCTAAAAAGGTCATCTACTGTGAAATAATCATCATTTTCAATCTTTGATTTAATAAATACAGGTTAAGTAAGTATGCAATATACAATGAATGATAGTATAATGAGGAATATTCCAATAACAGCTGTTACTTTTCTGTACTAGTAAAGAAAAGTATCACTTTGCGATACACTGAAAACACATATTATTTTAACAGTACCTATAATGAAAAGGTTAATTTATACAAAAATTCCTTTTCCCTCATAATTTATTAATTCAAACTGCGTTTATTATAAATAAATATAACATATGATTATCATTTTCATTTTCTTTATTACTATATTAAGGGCTGGGGTTCAGGTTAGCCATATGAGAAAAAGCGTAGATCTTAATCTCACATCGTAAACCTAGAGTGGCGAGTTCGATTCTTGCCTGGGCAAAGGAATTTATTTAGTGACGAAATTCATTAAATAAAATCCTTAGTCCCATCCGGGTTAGAAAAGGGTGATAACCTGTAGATAACCAGTCCCAAATAGCCTTAGTTGCAAGAAGTGGACGTTAATAAATAATTTAAAAAATTTAAACTAAGGGGTTATTATGATTATGGTAAACCTAGAGTGGCGAGTTAGGTTCCCGTCTGGGCAATTGGAATTTATTTAGTGACGAAATTCATTAAATAAAATCCTTAGTCCCATCCGGGTTAGAAAAGGGTGATAACCTGTAGATAACCAGTCCCAATTTCATTTCGGTGTAGAGTTGTTATAGATGGATCCATTTTCTCCATAATAAAGTTTATTAAAGGCCAAAACTCTTTCAAATCATTACATTACATACTATAAAACATAACAAATAAATGGCCTGTTCTGTACATCCAGACAAAACAAAATTTTACTACTCAACTAAAAAATCAGTAGCAATAAAATAGTAAATAAAATATAAGTAATAGCAATTTAAAAATTAACCGTGAATTGACCACTTCATATTTTTTTATTATTATAGTGAATTTAGAGGTGGTATTTATTTTTAAATTAAGTTGCCACGTTTTATGTTTTGATTGCTTTGAGGTCTCTGATTTGAAATGTTGATTCTGTAATGTTTGAGCCTTGATAGAATTGTAGAGGAATATAGGCCCTTATACCAATAAAATTAACATTTTTGAAAAATCAGGTAATCAGCAGAACCTTTGTACCTCCATAAGATGTCTTCTAAACTCAATAGTTGTCTAAATATCTAAATCTGGAAATTTTCTTTCACTTTCTATCCAAGGTGCTATTGTAGATTTTATTTTTTAAGTCAGTCACTTAAAATTCTCTGTTTCGAGAATCGAACTTAAACCATAGTGATAAAGCAGTTAATTAATATTAATTTAAATATCATTGAAATTTAAGTTTTTAAACAAGATTAAATTTTTTTATCATACTCCCCTACCGTTTTTTTAAATTTTTTTAGAGGGGATGATTTTATTATGAGAAAAATTGTCTTTGTCATATTTTTTGTTGTTTGAATTAATTGAGCGTGTCTTTAAGTGTGATTGTTTTCAGATATTTAATTGATTTCAGATTAAGTGAATTGATTTAATAGGTATAGTGCCATGAATATTTCTAAACTTAACTATTCATAACAGTTTTGCAGTCTACAATAGTAACAATTATTGAATATTGAGGTAATAAAATGAACAGGGGCTCGTCCCCGAAGAACCATTAATGTTGCCTCTGATATTGCATGCCTTGATGAATATACAAAGGTAGTTAATTTACATAGAGATAGCTCATGTATGATCGGATTCAGGAGGGACCCAGGTGACCTCACCTCAATTACCCTATCGCTCTAAACCTTGGTGCATACTAAATATTTCACTCTCCCCCCCCCCTCACTATTATTACTTTGTCCTCTGCATCTATGTTTCTCTTCTCTCTCTCTCTCTCTCTCTCTCTCTCTCTCTCTCTCTCTCAACAACTGGTGTCATTGTCAGACTGTACATTTAATTGTACGATACATTTGTAAAACAGATAGGGTGGTACAATTCAATTAGAGCCTCTAGATCATGCTAGCACTTGAAATCCTTTGTAATGTCATTGAACTATGGAAAATGTGTTGTTAATGCTGTCACCGTGTGCCATCTTGAGTGCGAGCACTTGATGAATAGTTGGTAATTTATCAGTTGAAAATAAAACAAGAAAAACAAGTTGCACTCTCGTGTGTGGTACATTGTATCAGAAGCGACCATTATTTATGTGTGATCCATTGGCATATCAAATAGCGGGTTGGTTCCTCTTTCAATTTTATTTGTAAAAGTTAAATGTTTTTAATTTTTTTCTCCCTTCTATACTTGTGTTTTCATTTATATAATTTTCATTCCCCTGATGTTTCCATACAAAATATATTTTCCTACATATCGACTGGTATGCCAATGAACTGTTTCTGGAATCACCGTATTCTAGAGTTGTTTCTTTTTCCTCCTTTTTCGTTATTTTTTTTTTGTTTTCTGTTTGCTTTTCTGAGCACACTTCGTTAATGGGTGAATCCCCGGCGTTGTGGAACTCATTTAAATGAATTTTTAAAAAATATATAAGAGTTCTCCCCCTCTTTCTATTATAAATAAGTCTTTGATTTTCCCTTTCCTTTTGTTTAATACTAAATTAATATTGGACAATGAGCCTTTTTCTTCCTGAAGGTGGTTAGGCAGTCAATAAGGCTTTGCCGTTTTGACAGGTTTCTTTGATCTTAAAAATTATTAGTTCTTTGTGGACTAATTTGTCTTTGATGAAGAGTTCCCCTTTTTTGTTTTCTGTCCTGGGTGGAATAGCCCGAAGTCTATAATGTTCCTGAAATTCTTTTAGCATGAATACCTTTACTATTATCTTTGATCTTTATTATTTCTACGTAAGCCTCTTTACCAATTCAATATAAACCTCATTGGGGTTAATTGACAGAAATTAATTTGTATGGTTACTAAAATCAGGATTTTTGTGTTTTTCTTTCACTATAAGCAGTTTATTTTAGACTCTCCTTTTGACAGCCTGCCCTCATCCTCTGTGGTTTTTATGAAGAAATCAATAATGCCGTTTTTCAGAACTGATTGTCTAGTACTCAACAACATATACCCCATTTTTTCCCAGAATACCCTGGATTTAGAGCCTCCAGGGTATTTTGACTTCCTGAATATAGGCTGCATAATGTAGAGTGTTCCTACTCAGCATAAAGCATTTTTATTTAGGAAACGATCAAGTAACTTAATAATAAATGTTTGAATTAGTCAGCACATTCCTCATTGCCTTAGTCGAGTAGATAGCCTGGCCTAAGTAAGTAGTTAGGGTAGGGGTATGTCAACGTAATACCGTAAATAGTACCCAAACAAGTTTTGTTAATAAGTAATCATAGAGAAGATCTCCTCTAGAGTAGAGAATGATAGAGCGAAGGGTAGGAGGTAGGAAAACATAGTGATTTGATTGAATTGATAAGAGAGGCAAGGTTGATGATAAAGAGAGTAGCATAAGGACTATTTCCCGTATAGCCTAGTCAGAATACAAATGGGCGAATAATAAGCGAAGAGTCCGCGCTTCTCATTCTGGAGTGTTCCTCCGTGGTCAGCCAAGATTGGAGTCATCTTAAGCCCATTCTCTGCCCCATTCCTACAAATTGCATCATTTATCCCTAAAATAACGGTTGAATTTTATATATCTCAGTCCTTTACGAAGGGACTTAGCCGCTTTCATCATTCCAAAGGTTTCCTGATCCTAACTGCTGATTATTTTAGGAGATTTACCTTAAGCTATTAACATTGTACTCAACGCTATTTTCAACAAATTACTTCATGTGCCCATCGATGAATGCCCAATGATGAAAATAAGGTATATATATATATATATATATATATATATATATATATATATATTGTGAGGATTTTGACTATCTGCTCCAGCGGTTGGAATTTTTGTTCTGCAAATTTTCGATGGAAATGCGTCCATCTTCGTCAGGCATAAATTTGATTTGAATGGCTACTTCAATTATCATATGTTTTGGAGTTTTATTTTATTTTAGTATGGCTTTCCACATTTCTGAAAGTATAACACCGTCCATACCTGAAAGCCATACTAAAATAAAATAATACTCCAAACATATGCTAATTGAAGTAGTCATTTAAAGGAAACCTATGCCTGATGAAGATGGACGCATTTCCATCGAAAATTTGCAGAACAAAAATTCCAACCGCTGGAGCAGATAGCCTAAATCCTCACAATGACGATACTTCCCAGCGATGCAGCCTCAAAAATAGTATATATATATATATATATATATATATATATATATATACTATCTAATGTATCAGTCTTGCGGAATGATGATGGTATTTTTATCTGCAACGTTTTACTATGCACAATATTTTTACATTTCACTGTCTGAGTGTATAGGGGTTTTACCCTTATTTCTAGTAACTAAAGCCAACATTTAAGTCTTAAAGATTTAAAAAAAAATGATCTTTTTATCAATCCATCACCACCGAGAATCTTTATCGAAATAATATGGACATTATTAATCATAGTGAAATGAATAGCATTCATTATTATTTATGACTAATACCGATGTAGCTTTGCTTGGGAAATATTTAGAGTGAATAATAAGTGTGCATTGCATGGCAGTCATTCCTATTTACATTTCAAGTATGCTTATTTTCTTTTATTAAGTTTTACTGCTTTCTGGAATAATGGGCAATCTTTCAAGTTAAACATTAAGCAGTTAGTATTCAATCCCAAATCAATTTTCAAAATGTTATTAATATAATCACTTCTTACTCAATCTCTCGTCATTTTTTTAAAAAAAGTTCGTCACGCAGGAGCTGCGTAAACTAAGGAGATTTCCCATGTGTAGTTTTACAATAGAGAAATTTGCATACTGGTAACACAACACCAATGTGAGTAAATACAAACGGCAATGAGAAATCTTTCAGTTAATTTTAATGAATTCCAAACTGAAACAGCTTCTGAATTGTAGGAATAATTTATAGTTTAATAACTCAAATTTTAGTTGTCCAAGAACTAAAGAAGAGGGGGAGGGCGGATGAACAGAACGTGTCTGCACAAATCTCACATAGTAAGGTAAGGTAAGGCAAGGTTAGAAACGACAGGTAAGGCTAGAAGAAGCTTCCACCAGAGCTGAAGTTACGGAAACGGCTAACTAATCCGGACAATACCCGACCACAAGTCCCACAGACTTCATAAAAATGCAAATATCTCGGTTAATATTCAAGAAAGAGAATAAATGTATATAACAATATTTATAGTAGATTTAATTTGCAATAAGATTGGGTCTATAGAATTTATTGATCTGACTCATAAGAACGGAGATAGTTCAAATGTTCTAAACCCCCCCCTCCCTCTGGTCCGATTTCAGCCATTAACGAACTTGATCCGTCTTTTTACATTAAACTGTTAAATATCGAGTTTTGTAGCGATCAAACAAAAATTGCGACCGCTTGAGCAGTATCAGACAAATATTTAATATGAGATATATATATATATATATATATATATATATATATATATATATATATATATATATATATATAACCTATCGTTTAGAAAGGACCTCATTTTCGTCATCACCAGGGTAGGATCGATGGACATTTGAAGAAATTTTCGAAAATCGCGTCTTGAGTACGACCTCAATAGCTCATTTACCTTAATGGAAATCTACTAATAATGTGGATAATGTAAATAAGAATCATCTATAGTACCAATAGTATCATTATAGTAGTATTACTTTGCATCATCCACACCTTTCCCGCCAAATGCCGGGTCAAGGTCATTGCATTTGATTAGACTGGCCTAGAACCGACTGTAAATGTCGTTCCACAACTTCCGCTCTCGGATGTTGTGCAAATTCAGCATTGTTTTGTTGAAATTAAATGTAACTTGAACTTATTTAAATTAAATGTGTTTTATTCGAAAAATAAGCCATGAAAATGTTAAAATTATTGTTCGTAATCATATGACATAATTAAGATTAAGATAGTGAAGGGGGGGGGGGGTGTTAGAGATTCATTGTCTCCTCACGAACCCGAATTATACTTAGAACTATTCAAATAACTTTATTAACGTTTTTAAACTCTTTTGATTGTTTTTCTTGTCATCATTTGTCATAATATGCCGGAATAAAATATGATTAATGCGCACTTCATGTTTAATGATTTCTATATAATAAAAACTTGTATAACATAAGTTACTCTAAATAAGAAAATAAACCATTTTTGTTAGGTGAATTTTTGCAAGGAAAAAACGAAACAAATGTGGAACGAAATGTCGAATTTTACATATAATCAACCCCCCTCCTCCTGTTCATCCCCAGAAATGTTAATACAGCTTATAATCATGATTGTAGTTGATGCTAATTCACATACTGAATATTGTTAATTTCAGCTTCGTCGTTTGTGCGCATTAAAAATGTTGACTCCCGCTATTGTTTTTTATTTTATATCTCATTTATAATCAGTAGTGTAGTTAAAAAAAAAATCTTTAATTAAGAAAAAAAGCTTTTTGCAACGGGCCTGTTAACAGAAAAACCAATAGGAAACGAAATACTGCAATTTTACATATAATGACTCCCTTACAACCCCCATTGATGCTCGTCCCTAGAAAAGTTGGTACAGCTTACAATCATGGTGGATTTAATGCTCGTTTACATACCAAATTTTGTTTATGATCCCAATAAACCGTAAACAGATCAGAAACTATATTAACATTCATTCGTACAAACAGGCTTTGGGGATGTAATGGAATTCAGAATCGAATAAGCATAGTATTTCATTTCTCCAAAAATGCACATATCAAAATTTCCTTACTATGTTTTTTACAGAAACTTTTGTTATAAGCCATTTTGTTGTATATCGAAGTATAAGGCAACTCATTTGTACCGAATTATTGTTGTAGTCACAATTTGTTCCCATGTATGAATTTATTGAACTTGGTCCCTGGTATCTACCTCACCTTGATAATTTGTTACACATTCATTGAACTTTTCGATCTATGTTAATCTTTGTAACGCCTGTAAAAGGGTCCACAAAGAACAACATATATCCCCCCCCCTCTCGAGGGAATGAATTCATCAGAAATGTCAGTTTCCACTTTTTATTTATTAGCGTTTTAATGTACGGGTTTTAGTAACGTACAATAATAAAACTCAAATGAAATAAGTCCACTATAATTTATACAAGAAAAAAAAAATTAAACTGCCAAAGAATAGAGTATGAACAACATAACATAATAAGTCCTTGGATAATTAATAAGTAACGAATTGAAGCAGAGTTCGCGCAAAAAACGGAGCACTAATTGATACAACTGCGAGAGTAAGCGGTTAATTTTACACACTGACAGGTTATTATGAGGTTGCTATAGAGCAAGCTGCTACAGCATATTCAATTTATTTATTAGCATACACTTTTAGTATTGTGGAGATAACGCAATCAGTATTGTTAACATAATTTAATGAAAAGAGAGCTGGGATCTTAAATGAGTAGTAGGTTGGCTATACTGAGTATATGGGGCGAGGGGAGATTTCTTCTGTCTCCTCGCATTTAATCTTACCTCGTAGTGAGTTATTAGCTTCTCCTTTAAGAATGCGTTTAATACTCTGAGTGTATGCATATAGTTCTTGATTTTTAATACTGGGAAGATTTGCGGTAAGGAGAAATTATACAACTGACAGTTTTGCGTCAGATGTATTATGGCGGGATTGCACAGAAAATATTATTGTCGTTTCTGCCTCACCCTTCCACATTATTTCCCTAAATGTTTATGATTACGAGAGATTTGATGCTTACACTTTTAGTAATGTAGTGTATATTGTGAAATTTGAATTTGTTTAATTTTCATAAATAAATAATTGGAATGAATGAACGCTGTGGTGGAAGTGTGCTAGGGAGGTGTATTCTGATATTTGTACTATTAATTAAAACCGTTCTGTTAATATGTTATACTTTACTGAACACTCTATGTGCCATTAATAATATAAAATCGACTCTCCAGACATACAAAAGAGTATTATGAATAATATTTATTACGTAAATAATATAGCTGTCATCGCTGTGCTTTGGGCCGCTGAGTTAAATGGTCCCTGATGTTTTTAAAAAATACAAAAAGAATATTTATTTATTGTGAACCGTTCGCTGAGAGGCGATATTCCTCATAAAAAAACAATGAATATAAACAAAATACAAAACAACAGAATTAGAATATAAACATCAATTTAAACAATACAGTTAGAACAGAGCAAACTAAGAACGCAACCAAAGAGAAAAGAAACATGATGAATCATCAAATGAAAAAAAAATAAACGAAAACAAAACATTAAATTCAAAAACAAAAAAAATATCTTATAAACAAACTGGATAATTAAAAACTATAAAAACTAATAAAATTACTAAAACAATTATATACTTTCAATGATTAAAATTAAAACTAAAACTAAAATCAAATATTAATTTTTATATTTTTGTACACAAGAGATGGTAAAAATTAAAATATTGTGGATATGATGCAAGTTTAGTCTTAATGGTTTTAAACTTGGAAATATTTGAAAACGCGTGTGTTTGTGCCTATATGTACCTTTTAGCAGATTTCCCTTAAAGAAATTCTTCTTCAAATTTCCAACTTCGAAATTTTTCTTCAAATTTCCATCGATCCTACCTAGGAGACGACGAAAATGAGGTCCGTTCAAAACTGTGTATATATATATATATATATATATATATATATATATATATATATATATATATATATTTGTGTTACCGCTCAAGCGGTTGCAATTATTATTTAGTCGTTTTTTGTAAACAGAAAGATCAGGCTGAAATCGGATGAGGGGAGGATTTTCGAAATATCTCCGTTACTATACGTCGGATCGAACAATTGTATAGAACCAATCTTATTGAAAATCAAATTTACTATAATTATTGTTATATAAATTTATTCTCTATCTTGAATATTAGCCCCTGCATGTCGGACTTTTGTTAGATACCACTTCAACAACACTATTAAACTTCCCTTATGATTTGAAATGTGTCAACTGGTCAAGAACCCAATTTTAGCCTGGCTGGAAGTATATATAGGTCGGGCTGAAACTCTGGTGAAAAGGTTAGCCGATGAGATCCGTATATCTGAAATGGAATCTTCGATTTACATGTAAGGGAATGGGTGGGTGAGGGGGTGGCCATGACGTTATCTCCAGCAAGTTCTGGACGTGATCTGGAATTGTAACTCGTACATCTGACAGGTACATCGGCCAACTTTGGCCCCTTTCATATCTACCCCTTCCTCTCTAATTTAGCCTTTCGTATACTTACCTCGAATATGCCATTCAAATTACATTGGAGACATTTATTTTACATGAAACGTTTCTGAAGTTGATACATTTATTTGTGAACATCTGGTAAAAGTATATCGATAAATTCGTTTTATTATTAACTAAAACGACGTGTCAAACGTACTGTTACGGGTTGAGTTCTTATCACGGGAAGTGTTTAATTATTTGAAAATTAAAAAATGTTGTCCAATTTGTTGGTTTCCTTTATTCTATTATATCTAGTTCGATAGTAAAAACTAAACGTCACATTCCACTTTGTTATATGTTTAGTTCTATTGGCTATCCTATCCCCTCCCATATCAAAATATAAAAAAAACACTGGAATTATTTAAATTGGTTTATTCTTATTCCACATGTCCTATATGAGGCTTCTTCAGAAGTTGCAAATATTGCAGATTTTGATCTTACCACCTAAAGCAGTCACGACAGTTTTAACAAGATGTAGGATAATAATCAGCTGGCCAGATACAAAGAATTAAATAAATAAGATATAGTAAATTATTGTTTTCTCTTTTAATTTTAAGGCTTTTTACAATTTTTTCATTCAACGAAAATAGGTTTGACGTTACATTTTGACTATATGGCAATTTTATTTTTTATTTAACAATTGCATCGTCATTGTTTACGAATACGATTCTAACTTAAGGGAAAAATCAATTTCAAAGTGAAGATTATACTTGAAGGGAAGAAAACTTAGCCACTATTTTGAGGTGCCGACTGTTTTCAGTACTTGCATAATTCAATTAATTTAAAAAAATATAGAAAAAGAACCAGCCAATTTAAGTGAAAACAATAAGCTGGCTTGACTACTAATTAAATATTTAAAATGTTGGTTTTAGGCATGTATCAATTATCCATTTTTGAGGTGCTGGATGGTGAAGGAATTATTATCTCAGGTAAGAAAAAAAAACCTCGTTCCTTCACAGTTGTTTATCCGTTGGGACAGAGCGCTTTCAGAGCATACGCTCCATCATCAGTGTCCTCTTCACAATGATGTAGCTGGAACCAAGGATTCCCCGTGACTGTAGTATATATAATCATCTTTTATGACATTTTTAATGGTAAATATTTGCCGGCAGGGCACTGATAATGGAGCGTATGCTCTGAAAGCGCTCTGTCGCAACGAATAATCAACTGTGAAGGAACGAGGCTTTTTTTTAGCTTATTGTTTTCACTTAAATTGGCTGGTTCTTTTTCTATACGAATAATCAACTGTGAAGGAACGAGGCTTTTTTTCTTACCTGAGATGTATAAATTATGCACTGGTTGAACTTGTCATCTATCTAGGTATCTATCTATGACTTGCATTCGTGAAGGAATTTCTGATTCTTTCCATCACCTTCCCCTAGTAGTATCTTGTAGCAGATATTGCAATATACAAGTGAGCTAGGAGTGTCTTAAGACCGTCTATGCTGATTTAACTCAAATAATGCATTTTTTGGTTTTTTTTTTTTTTTTAAATTTCATATGTTAATCCTAGAATGGCGAATTTGATTCCTGGCAGGGCGATAGGAATTTATTTAGTGTAGAACTCATTAAATAAAATCCTTAGTCCCATAGATAACCCGTACCAATTAGCCATAGTAGAAAAAAATGGACTTAATAAATAATAATAATTGCTCCACATAACATCATTTTGGTGATATTCGATAGAACTAAATGTTTATATTTTATAAGGTTTCAGTAGTTTTTGCTATAAAACAAAACACTAATCAATTAAATGCAATTCAAATTAAATGAAATTAAATCTTATGTGTAGGAAAAGTTTATCGTCCCACGTCCCACAGAAGGAGGCACCCTCATTATGGTGCAAAGAATACTTTTACTGGGCAGATCTCATTCAAACTTTGATGCTGATTGTGGGGTTGAAAAGATGTTTTATATTGATTGTATTGTATTAGATTTGTCAAAGTTTGGGGTGGGGGTTAGATGGAGAGGGTATGTGTTGTTTGACATTTCTAGTACTTTCGTATTTTTTATGTTACAAAAAAGATATATTTATATACTATTACTATTTTTATTTTTTTTAGTTAAAACATATTTATATTTTAGTAGTAATTATAAGCATTAATATTAACGAGTAAGTAATATTAGTAGTAATTATGAGCATTAATATTAATATTGCTTGTATGTAAATACTTACCTGTACCATTATTAAAGTAAAAATTAAATAATAAAATAATACTTACCAACAAAATTTACTTCAAACTCGTTCCACAGATGCACCGAATTCCGAAATTTAACACTCCGGTACTCGCGCGTCATCTGAGAGATGCCTAGACAACATGTTAAAGTGTTGCTCGAACGTGTTTGAACCGGCGCATCCCCCACTCCCACTACCCTCCTACTATGGTAAGACTGTCCCACCAGTATTGTTTTGATTTCCCTTCTGTCAACAAGTAGTGAGTTATTTACTAGATCATCTCTCAGATCCCACGCGAGTACTTTTGTAAGTATCAGTTACTATGTACAAATTTATTTTTTTATGTATTTTTTGTCTTGTTCTACTTGTATGAAGTACTTGCTGTGTAGTTTTTAGTTCAAATTATCATATCATAATCCCGTTTTTGACTATCATCCGTGAGATGAGGCGTGACTATTTTTGTTACACTTACTAACATTTCTCCTACATTCATTGTTTTTGTACGTTCAATGTGTCTAGCAATACAAAACGTTGGCCGATGGTGGTGCTATTTTCATTATTGAATATTGCCGGGATTAATTCCCAAGTGATATATTTAGGGAATGGCAACGATGTGCCTGTCAAACGGAAATTTCTTGAACAATTGGGGAGAGCATTATTAGAGAAACAGCTCCAGAAAAGAAGACAAATATCGTCGCTTCCACCACTCATGTTGGGCAGATTGAAGGAAATAGCACCATCTCAGACTTTGGATAGCAAAGTGTCATAAGTAGACCCTCAGTTGCAGATACTTCTTCAAGAAAAAGGTGTGCCCCTTGTCAAAAACAGCAGAAGAAGAGATACACACGGTACAAGTCCCAAAAATGTGGACAGTATTTATGTCTGGGTGATCATTGTTCATTTGTTTGTGCTGAAGGTTGTGTTACAGAAGAACCAAAGGATGACTAAATGGGGGGGGTGGAATTATTATAAACTATAATATGTTTTTGTATTTGAGCTTTACATGTTTGTTGTTTTCATTGTACACAATTTATTTTCTTTATTTTTATATGCTAATATTAAAGAGTTTGACTTTTCATTAAAATAATTATTTTGATAATTATGTTATGTTAAAAATGTTGTAAATAATATAAATATCCATAATAGCATAGCAGTTTCATTATTATTACCCATTTTAAAAACAATCAATGGCTCTTATTTAATAAAATGTAGGTAATAGAATGTTTTTTTTATTAAAAAGACAGAGGCATCTGACAGATGACACGCGAGTACTTTTGTTACAAAAGGGGGCGCGAGTACCGGAGTGTTAATACACTTACAGGATGAAATAAGTTGATGTGTGCGATATGATTGGTTAAACGATACTCAACGTTTTGCAATTGGGGAACAATGAGGAAAGGTTTACGCTTGTAGTTGGAGAGGGGCGTTACATTCTCTCTTCAATCTGTTATCTCATAGTTTTCCCTAGAAACTCTCCTCTTGATCCTACGGCTGACATTTGCAAACATTACACCAGTCGATTTTCAGATAATTCCTCTAACATTTGTTGCATGCCTAGTGTTAAAGCGTTGACCTTTATCTCACATGGCAAACCTAGAGTAGCGAGTTCGATTCTCGCCTGGGCAAAGAAATTTATTTAGTGACGACATTCATTAAATAACATCCTAAAATCCCACCCTGGCTAGAAAAGGGTGGTAACCTGTAGATAACCCGTCCCAATTAGCCTGAGTTGCAAAAAGTGGACGTTAATAAATATGAATAATAGGTTTTAAAAATTGTTTGTTTTTTAAAAAATCGAAAATATCCGATATTTATTATAAATATCACAATATCGGATATTTATGATATATATATATATATATATATATATATATATATATATACATATATGTATCAATTTTGTATGAAAGCCATGTTATTGTTTTATTGTATTATTTATGAATACTATTTGCATATGTGATACATTTGCAAATTATCAAAAAAAATAACAAAAACAAATGTTCTTAATGTTTTATTTATTAAGGCACCTAAAATCAGACGAAAGAGACCAAAACATAAAACCTTTTTTTTATAAATTTGAATCATTCAATGGTCATACCTACACTTAGGTAACAAAACATTACAAATAATAACTCTAGAATATAAACAAATAAGTCTTTTAGTTATCAAGTCAGTCATACGTTATAAACTGTTAATTATCATATAATTAATAAAATAATCAAAAAATGACATTCATTCATAATTTTGCTTAGTTTGACTGCATTCTGAATCTGCGTAAGATCCGATATCCAATCTAAGTTCCTTTTCTTTGCTAAAGACTTGTTAAGGCGTTTAAGCATGTACACCAATTTATTAGAATTGTTTTGCCAATTCCCATCTGGTTCTCAGTGTCGACTGCACCAGACCAAATTTTGAAAAAATCCTTTCAAGACCCGCTTTTGAAGCAGAAGCAGTCAAGAGCTGTTCACACATATTTAGGAACCTTTTTTGAGTTCCCATTGCTCCCATTGAACATGTGTGGTGAGTTGGGTAAAATTGTAATTACAATTACAAGTTATAACTACATTAGTTGTAATATAGTTACAATAACAATTACTAATGTAATTAGTTATTGGTAATGGGCAACTACATTTTTCAACTAAAGTAATTTTAATTGAAATTTCACAACTACAGTTAGTAGTTGAGAAAATCAGTAGTTCCAAAAACAACTACAGTTAGTAATTGTAACTGTAGTTGTAGTTGGAACTATAGTTACTTGGGTAGTTACTTTAAAAAGCTGTGAAACACTGACTGAAGTATTTGAGGCTGTTAAGAAATAACTACATCCAATGTCTTTATATTTAAAAGTGTATTATATAACATATACTACATTATTATAATAACTGAAAATAATTTTAATGCAAATAAATGAAAACTAACGAAAATAATATGTAAATTCCTTTTTATATTTTCATCAGTCGAATGAAATTAAATAATACTTTTAAACATTAAAATTTAAACAATTTAGCCATTAAAATTACTTTTAACTCAGAATTTTTGTCAGACAGGCTATTTGATTTTGGGGCGTTTGCTGTCGTGGCAAAAGAAAATAATCTCTTTACTGCTTAGCACCAAAAAATAAGGAGTTCTTGTCCTCACTTTCACTGCCACTCATTGTAATTTGTATCAAAAATCTTTTCGTCCCCGGGGATTAGTGACGGATATAGAAGACAGACCTGGAGTGAGTGACAAGAGGCGATCCCCGCAACAAGAGAGTGCGGCGATAGGAGCGTCCACCTTTAGTTCTGACATATTCTGTTTGGAACATTATGTACACCAATTGAACATGGATCGTCTCAGATGATGTAGTTGTAGTTATTACTCAATAACTAACTACAGTTACAATTACAACTACTAATTGTAATTATTTTTATAACTACTTTTGATTTCAACTAGTAGTTAGATTTATGAATACTAACTACAATTACTGTAATTGCGAAACCAAGAAAATGCAACTACAGTTACCAACTATATTTTTGTAACTGTAGTTGCAATTACATAACTAGTATTTATTAGTTGAAAAAGTAGTTAATTAAAAAAGTATTTAATTACTGTCCAACTCTGCATGTGTGGTGTTTAGAAGTTTCCACCGATCCAGCTGTGGGGTTGTTTGAAACTGTGGCCCAAAAAGATATGCGGAAAAAATTTATGATTGGGTCATTATGGATGTAACCATTGACATAAATGTTATTTCCCATTCAGCAAATGCTATGTACCGTTGTTTAGGGGTCACATTTTTGCCTTCAAATTGTTGATCATGAATGTTTTTTTCCAAATAATGTGGGGACACTAAGCCTTATAGCGCCTTTTGTTGGAAGCAGATATCACTTGAGCTGGTTGACTTGATAAATCTTTCTCTAAATTGTTCCAAATTTCGATAGAACTGAAATTGTCGTGTCATCTCGTTGGGAGTTATCTAAAGCCTGAAAAATATATTCCTAGTTCGTATGAATAGATATTATGTTAGGATGTCCCTGCATTGTGTATCCCATGTACAATCAAAGAGACATAAATTAAAACTGATATATATTTTCTGCGGGTTGATAGGAGCGCTGATTAACGTGGATCAGAAAGTGTCCGGATCGAGATGGAATCTTGTAACTTTGAATTAATGTAGCCCCCAGAACCTGTATCGTATTTATGATTCAACTATATTTTTAATGTTCAGAATTAATGTATAAACAAAGAAAATATACTTGGTTCAGAAAAAAAAATTGTTTTCGGATTGTTTGCACCATGATGGGGAAATCGGGAATTACCTAATGATTATTCATTTTCAAAAAAGTAAAACATGGACATTATGCTGACGTCTCTCTGGAAGGATATTATACACCAAAGTGCATGCTAGAGGAAATAAATCAGCTTATTTTAAACGTCAGTATTTCAGCTAACAACATTAAATATTATCACTTCAAAATAACGAAGTACTGAAAGTCCATTCGGTCCACTCATCTCATATATGCAATATTTGCACGATCTATATAGAGTACAATAACGAACAGTAAACAACAATCCAATGTTTCCAATAGACTTTAAGAGAAGGTTATAGAACATATTCTGGAAGGACGTCAGCCTTATTTTGGTTTATAACAGGCTCCATACTACTGTGATATAAATAGGACCTTATAAACTCTCTAAACACAATTCTACGTAATATCACAACAGATTAATAAATAGTCGGTTTCGCAAAAATATCTTTCGGCTTATATGCAGTTGAACAACTACGGAATAGCCATACTTACTAAATGCGAAGCAGTAATTAATTATAATTATGGAAATCACTTCACCGGATTTTTAAATTTGACTTTTACGATCAGAGATTGGTATTAGTGTAGTTAAATCTGTAGAGAGTGTTTGAATTATTATATTTGTATAGGTTATAATTTTTAGTATTTGAAAATGCTTGACTAGGCGAAACGTAAGACGGCAGTTTTATAATTATAATTTTTGTAGAACTAGTAGCTAATGGAGTCATTGACCATCAAGTTATTGTGGAGAGGAGCTGTTGAAGGTAGCAGAAGTCTATGGAAGGCTAAAGAAGTTTGCTTTCGACTATCGATCTTAGAGTTGTTAGTGTATTGTAGGCTGTCCTGCTCAGCTCCTACAGATTCCTGCCCTTGATATACTTTGTCCCCAGAAGTTCGCCACTTATCCACCTCCCCATTGTCAACTTCTATAGCACTTCACAATCTCTCCTCCTAGTAGTTCTCTTTTAAATGGCTCCTAGTAATTCTCTTTCTCCTCTGGCTCTGAAATGGATTTGGATGCTTTAGTAATTATTTTTTCTACCACTTGGTAACCCACAAGTGGATACTTGCTTTTAGCAGATTTCCCTTAAGGGAAATCAGCTATTGAGGTCGTACTCATGACGCGATTTTCTAAAAAATTCTTCAAATGTCCATCGATCCTACCCAGGAGATGACGAAAATGAGGTCCGTTCATATATATATATATATATATATAGTCTGTTAACGCACTAGCGGTCGTAATTTTTGTTTGATCGTTACGAAACTCGTTATTTAACTATTTTATGCAAAAAGACAGATCAAGTTCATTAATGGCTGAAATCGGACTAGAGGGAGGGGGTTTAGAGGGGGGATTTTTGAAAATTCAAAATATCTCCGTTATTATTCATCGGATCGAAAACTTGTATAGAACCAATCTTATTGCAAATTAAATTTACTATAAATATTGTTATATACATTTATTCTCTATCTTGAATATTAACGGAGATATATTTGCATTTTTATGAAGTCTGTGGTCAGGTATATTTCGGATTAGGTCGGCCATTTTCGTAACTGCTGGCTCAGGTGGAAGCTTCTTCTAACCTTACCTTACCTTCGTCACTTTGTAAGATTTATGCAAATACGTTCTGTTCATTCGCCCCCCCCCTTCTTTAGTTCTTGGACTACTAAAATTTGAGATATTAAAATATAAATTATTCTTACAATTCAGAAGCCGTTTCAGTTGGGAATTTATTTTAATTAACTGAAAGATTTCTCATTAGCGTTTGTATTTAATCAAGGTGGTGTTGTGTTACCAGTATGGAGATTTCTCTATTGTAAAACTTCAAATGGGAAATCCACTTAGTTTACGCAGCCCCTGCGTGACGGACTTTGTTTTATTCCTCATTATTACTCAGAATTTGTAACGGTTAATATGTTGTACCACCAACTGACGAATATTCTTATTTATTATGATACGTGACATTTTGTAAATACTGGTTGCTTTCGGTCGGTGCCATCCTTAAATGGAAGTCTTTATTTTCATGTTGACAAGCGAAGTTAGTCACAGTGATATGGTTTCTAGATAAGAATATACAATAATAAAAGCATAATGAAGAGTGAACAGAAATCGATGCCAAAAATAAGAAAAAACATTAGCATTCACAACTTTCTGTTGTTCCCAGGTGGTTGCATCTGTTCATGACAAGGTACATTATGTTACTAGGGCAACGAATGCTGCCGCTACAACTACTAACAAATTAACTTCTAATGCTGATTGTCAAAATTATATTATGTCAAAATACTGTCATTTTGAGTCTGTTGCGTGTATGAAGCATGGTGATTGATTTTTATAGTAATCGCTTTTCTGAGATGATTAAGCAAGATATCAGTTAAATTTACGTAAGTATGCTCATTTTTGCATATATTTTCAGTATTGTCCTACAATATAACTTAAATTTTATGTTTTAAGTAGTGATAAGCGGTCTATGTTCTGGCCTCGGTCATGTAATAATTCAGTAAAACTGTGTGGTAGGGCTATGTGAGTCCTTAGGTAACAGTCACTTATTATGTTTTATTGTAAATCTACAGTTACAGTGTTGGCAGTAGGGTTCGACTTCTGTCGTGTATGGCCAATTCTTAACCTTGTTAAGAATATTTCTTGTTTTCTGGATAGCTTTTTTGAGAAAGGTCATTCACCAAGCTTATGTTTCAGTTGTCGAAATTTGTTTTCAGTTATGGCAAACCAAGATATCTCCTATGAATTGAGCTTGCTTGGGTTTGATTATTAATAAAGAGCTATAGCACGTTGAATTCGGTTCTCGCCGAAAGTTTTTAGCAGATTTCCCTTAAGGGAAATCAGCTATTGAGGTCGTACTCATGACGCGATTTTCGAAAAATTTCTTCAAATGTCCATCGATCCTATATACTATAACTATATATATCTGTTAACACTAGCGGTCACAATTTTTGATTAATCATTACCAAACTAGGTATTTAATCGTTTTATGTAAAAAGAAACTTGAAGTTCGTTAATGGCTGAAATTGGACCACTGGGAGGAGGGATTTAGAGGGGGGAAATTTCAAAATTCGAAATATCTCCGTTAATATACCTCGGATCAAAAACTTGTATAGGACCAATCTTATTGCAAATTACATTTACTATAAATATCTTTATGTACATTTATTCTCTATCTTGAATATTAACCGAGATATTGCATTTTTATTAAATGTGTGCGGATAACTGACGAGATGAGATCGGCTGATGTTGGTTCTATTCGTGACTCTGTTGCAGATAGTTCTGCCGTTTCCGTAACTTTCCTGCTCTGGTGAAATTGGTTTAGAGACTCGTTACTACTACTGTTACTAGTATGCAGATTTCTCTATTGTAATGCTTCACGTGGGAAATCTGCTTAGTTTACGCAGCTCCTGCGTGACGGACTTTTGATAATATTCTACACGTGTCTGCTTTTAAGATATCATGGAGCCTACTTTAATTAAGGTCATTTTAGACCGCATTTGACCTATTCATTCTACATTTTCAATGAGACGTCAACACTGGGGTGGCCTGCACTTCAGCTCATGCTCTTTTTACTTCAAGTTCTAAACATGTGATTAAATAGGGTCCTTACTAAAGGATAAAATTAGAATGGAATTCAGGCCCTGCGTTACGAACGTTTTGTATCATTTAAGTTGACACGCTTTAAGACATGGCTCAAGGAAGTTGTGCGATGTTGACTGCTTATCTGTGCTACTGATGAGCGCATTGAGCGGGGGCGGGTGTAGATAAGGCTAGGAATAGATTAAGGTATAACTGAGGAGTAGGGAATACTTTTTATCAGGTCTCATATCACTGTCGCTCTGCTAGAATTGCTCCCAATGGAATCAGTGGGCGTAAGGCCAGCCTTTCTCTGCGGCATTATCTCAATACAGCAGTGCTCTTCAATCTCCTTTCAGGGATCTTCTGAGCACATTTCTCAAATGACCATTACACGATGCCTCCTTATAGTAATGTTTAGTTCTCACACTCTAAGAACCCTTTGTAATCAAAACGTGAATTAAAATCAGCATTGGGTGGTTTAAATTTCACGTTGGTTACTCATAAGTAAGAGCGGTGGTTTCAAGGTGGCTGAAAATGCAAAACTACCATCAAACGGACACATATTTTAATTTTTTTCCTTCTCTAAACTCCCACAACTCCAGGTCCAATCTCTGCCATTAATGAATTTGTTTTTTAGTTTTCTACGAAACGATTTAATACGGACGGGTGGTGTCCACCATCTATCTGTTCGGATTCGCGGTAACCGGCGCACCACGGGTCTCTCTGTATATGATGGACTACAGGATGAGTATCCCGGATATATCTTCCACCCCAATCCAATGGAGAAGTCAGTGTCCCCAGTGTGAAAGGTGTTTGACATAAAAGACAAGGCCGGTTTGAGATTAATGAAATGTATTCACAAAAAACGCACTACATCAAACACGTGCTAACACACCTCGATGTTAGAATCGCTTTACCTCATATGGCTCAAGTTAGCCATGTGAGTTAAAGCGTTGGCTTTATGGTAAATAAACCTAGCGCGGAGAGTTGGATTCCCTCCTGGGAAAATAGGAATTTATTTAGTGAAGAACTCATTAAATAAAACCCTTAGTCCCACCCTGGCTAGAAAAGGGTGGTCACCTGTCCCAGTTAGCCTAGTTGCAAAAAGTGGACGTTAATAAATAATTAATTAATATAATGTATGCAAATGATAATGCACTCTCAAGGGTTCAATATATTTTAGACAGTTAGACTCGATTCAAATACAGCATATGCAATGCATCCAAAAATGTTTTATGATCAATATTAAGTTAAACGTCAATTCCTAAAATTCGAGATATCTCTGTTATTATACGTCAGATCGAAAACATGCATAGCACCAATTTTATTTTAAATGAAGTGTACAATAAATATTATTATATATATATTTATTCTCTCTCTTTAATATTAATGGAGATATTGGGATTTTTTTAGTTTTCAGCCTTCAGTAAACCCCCATGCCGACTTATTTCATATTACCAATAAGCTGTTATACCACGAACCACGTTATTTCAAGCGTACATTATATATATCAAATTATAACCTCTTTCTACATTGGTTTTTTTTTCTTGAAGTCTTACGATAGGTTTTCGTTCCACATGGAATTGAAACGATATCAAAAAACGTTGGCTTCGATTTCTGTTTGTTTATTACCAAAACGACATAACTTAATTTTATGAAACTTGGTATTATGTATTATTCATAACCTAACTTAAACTTTAGGGTGTACTAATGTTCTCAAATTATAACTGGTATTTATTAACACCGCTCCGTTAATAGTCATACTTAACTTAACATGTTATGTACCATTATGAGTATTACATTCCAGGCGTACAAATGATATTTTTAATAATGGTTATCTGCATATGGAATACCTGCCATCCAACATTGTGCTTCGGACCGCTTTTGAGAAAAGCTTTTATTCTTACATGGGTCGGAATACAGAAATACTATCTATGATTATGATTGATACAGGCCATTTGAAAAAAGGTACGTACACGGACGATGAGAAATATAAAAATATTGTTGATAATAGAGCCATACGTAAGAAATGCTTTCATGTGCACCTCGTGTGTGTGTGTGTGTGTATATATATTTTATTTTATTTATTTGGTGTTTGCCCCACATCAATGGTGATTTGCAAGATCTCGTTTAGAGGTGGTTGTAATAATATATTTATCTCTTCATGTAAACCTTGTACTTTATTTATGTAGTATGGAAAATATTCCTTAAATATCTCTCTTGCCTATTTGAATATGATAAAATGCCCTTTTGACTCTTCCTATGAATGCTGTAGACCTATTATATTTTATCTATATGTATTTGTAAGTGTTAATGTTTTAGATATGTTAGTATTTGTGGAATATATATATAGTTGTTTATTTTAGTGAGTGTCCTTTAATGTAAATCATGAGGTTGTAACAAACGAACTGATTATCGAAAAAACACTTCAAATGACCATCCTTTTGTGTCTAGTAGAGTAAAAATTGAAGGATCGAAATATGTCTGATTAATTTGTTATACATAATTGCTAAGTATTCACTAATCCGATATTGAATGCATAGAGCAACAATTGTAGGAAATTAAATTTGCAATGGGATTTGTCATCTAACATTTTTCGATCTAATTTCTAGTAACAGGTTTTTGAAGTTACCTTATTTCCTAAATCTCCTGGGTAGGATCGTTAGGGATTTAAACGATTTTTTTTTCTTAAATCACGTTACGAATAAATCTTCAATTGCTGATTTCCCATACGAGCAATCTGCTAAAACAGGAAGCTAGTGCTTCAACATGCAACACTGTGCCATATAAAATGATATTTTTTTGTCTGTAATGTTATTATTTCTTAAAAAGAAAAAAAAAGTTAAATTCTTCTATTAAAAGGAAATATATTCATTCCTACATATAACTAGGCTACGCTGCCCTTTCATATCAGTTTTCCGTGGCTTCGAGGTCAAAACTACTATCCATTTTTGAGGTGCTGGATGGTGAAGGAATTATTATCTCAGGTAAGAAAACGCCTCGTTCCTTCACTGTTCTTTATTCGTTGTGACAGCGCGCTTTCAGAGCATACGCTCCATCATCAGTGCCCTGCTGGCAAACAAATACCATAAAAACGTTGTACAATATGTCATTTAATTGAGAAATTTAGAAAATATATGTACATGTCGATGGTCAAGAGTTAAAACATTCAACTTTAAATTACAACCTCAATTTTTTTTAAAATTAGTGTCCCAGTGAATATTTACAGAAATAAGAAAAACTATTTTCACAGATTAAAATTAAAAATTTTTGTCAGTAGAATATATACACAACTTCAATAAATAGTTAAAATAAATAAATGAATAAAAAATGAATATTTACAGTTAAAAAGTCTAAAATTGAATAAATAGTAAAAAACGAATAGTCCAATTAAAATTAAAAAACCAAAAATGAAAAAATGAAGGAACAACCACCGGAGGAGCTACAGAAAACGTAAAAGAAGAAAAACTGAAAAGCGAGACAATGACTAATCTCTTCACAATGATGTGACAGGAACCAAGGATTCCCTGTGACTGAGGCCTCGGGACCGGAGAGCCATGAGAGAGGCTTCCGAGACATGTCTCAACCTGGATCCTTCTCCCGTTTTATTAATATTCAGGCCTCCTTTTTTCATCCTATCTAGTTTTATGAATAGGTTTTCGGCTATGCTCAGGGTCTTACCTTTTTTTGCTTCGTAGAGCAGCTCATACTTTATAGCAGATTTATCATGACCCTCCTTCTTGATGTGGGGAAATTTTTAGGTTGTAATTTAAAGTTGTATGTTTTAACTCTTGACCATCGACTTGTACATACATATATTTTCTAAATTTCTCAATTAAATGACATATTGTACAACGTTTTTATGGTATTTGTTTGCCAGCAGGGCACTGATGATGGAGCGTATGCTCTGAAAGCGCGCTGTCACAACGAATAAAGAACAGTGAAGGAACGAGGCGTTTTTTCTTACCTGAGGTCAAAACTACTAGTTTTTACCTCTTGTTTTAAGAAGGCATAAAATTATGCAAACTTTTAGATTGGGTAGAAAAAGAAGTGTAAGAAACAGTGTATTGTATATTTTGTTCTACCTATAATCAATAGGAGAAAAGAATACAAGGGAATTGTGAAAGTTACAGGTATACCATGTTTAATCATGCATACTAAATTTACCGTTCCATTTAGTCTACCCCTCCTGAATTATTATATCATAAGCCAGCTTGTAAGGGTAGTCGGCAAATGAGCTGACAAATTTACAAAGGAGGGAATATTTTTGGTATTTTTATGGCTGAAGAAAACCGTGGTTTTTCGCTCTTGAAAATTAAAGCTTAATTACAATTTTTTGTGAGTTTTCTTTCTCCTTTTTATTTTAGTTCTCCCTTTCCCCGTCAAGGGAACTGGGGAGGGGTTAATTATAGGAGAGGCGGAAGAGTCCCTACAACAGTCCCTTTTACACGTCTTTACCTCGGCGGTTTTTAATTTATTTAACTTTTTGTTAACTAAAGAATTATATTTGTTATTAATATTATTATTTATTAACGTCCACTTTCTGCTGCTATGGTTAACTGGGAGGGGTTATCTATAGGTTATCACCATTTTCTAGCCAGAGTGGGACTAAGGATTGTATTCAATGAGTTGTTCACTAAATAAATTCCTATTTTCTGGCTGGAACCTGACTCAATTATTATTATTTATTTGACAAAATTAAATAAATATTTCAAATCTACAAAATAAATATATTGCACAAAATTAAATATAAAATGTTAGTACTTTTACGACATAAGAAAGAAAAATAACTATAAAGAGGTAAACTGGAAGGACGTATTTATAATAAATATTTCTTAAAAATTGGTCACTTATACAGTCAAATTTCAGAAATCAGCTTAAGTCGCTTTACCTTCTTTGCTTGGGGTTTTGAAATAAATATCGTATGCCATCTTAATAACAAACGTGGGAGCCGGGTGCAATTTGTCATGACTGTTTTTCCTTTGTCGGCCAAAAGGATTGCGTCTGATAGTGTTTTTCATCTTCAACACCCACTCTTCAGAGAGAGGCACATGGTCTGTTGGGCCAGCCGAAAGCATAATATCTCACCTTTCGACACACGCTCATCACTTAAATCTTAGGCTCTTCAGTTTATTCTTCTTTAGCAATTTATCTACTACTACTACCAATATCATATTCATTCACACAAAGATAAAATGGTTCATCACTCTTCAGTATTTGATACTACTAAAAAGAATGAGGTATCAAAAAGAATGAGGTTGATAACAAGCTGATTAGGAGGGTGCTTAGTATTGTTAACATTCATCACATTTATTAGCAGATTTCCTTTGAGGGAAATCAGCTATTGAGGTTGACGGAATTTTCGAAATTTTTCTTCAAATGTCCATCGATCCTACCTAGTAGATGACGAAAATGAGGTCCGTTCAAAACTGTATATATATATATATATATATATATATATATATATATATATATATATATTTGTCTATTACCGCTCTAGCGGTCGTAATTTTTCTTTGATCCTTACCAATCTTCATATTTAAGCGTTTTATGTAAAAAAAAAAAATCAAGTTCGTTAACTGCTGAAATCGGACCAGTGGGAGGGGGAGTTTAGAGGGGAGGATTTTCGAAAATTCAAAATATCTCCGTTACTATACGTCGGATCGAAAAATTGTACAGATCAATCTTATTACAAATTAAATTTACTATAAATATTGTCATGTACATTTATTCCTTATCTTGAATATTAACCGAGATTTTTTCATTTGTATTCTGTGTGTTGTCGCCAGGATTCGGCTATGTTCGAACTTTCCGCCGAGAGCTCTGGCAGCCGTTTCCTCAACTATTCCTCCCTCGTGATTAGGTTTAGAGGTTTCTTACAAGTACAGTTGTTATTAGGCAGATTTCTCTACTGTAAAACTTCACGTGGGAAATCTGCTTAGTTTACGCAGCCCCTGCGTGACGGACTTGTATTTTGTTTTAGTAGATTTCTCTTAAGACAAATCAGGTATCTCAGGAAAAATTTCTTCAAATGGACATTGCGCCTACCCAGGATGGCGTTTAGTCAAAAACTCATTAACATTGAAGCAAGCAATAGAGATAAGTGTAACAGATGAGCAAGTCGAGATTTTGGCATTAAAAATTAAAGAAATAGATCAAGAAAAAACTGTACATAACAATCAAGGCCAAGGCAAGGTTTAGTTGCTGGTTTTGTGGCGGCCAGCATAGTAGTAGGTTTGCTACCAACTGTCCAGCTTATGGAAAAACATGCTTTAAGTGTAAGAAGCTGAACCATTTCAGTTCAGTCTGCCTGCAGAAAAAAGAAACCGTGAGAAATACAGAAAATAGATCTGTTAGATAGAACATCTATATATCCACGTAATTATGAGTAGGATCGAAAAATTGTTTAAACCAGTCTACCATAGGAACCAACTATTGATGCACAATTGTTGTATATATTTTTTCGTAACTCAAATATTAAACGAGTTCTTCGTTCTTTCTTTTTTCAGCCTTCAGTTAACCCCCCATTTCTACTCATCGGATTTTTACTTAGTAGTAGAAATTGTATGGTTAGAAGATATCATTATTGTGTTATGGGAACCCGTGGAAAATCTGCTTAGTTTAGGCCACCCTCGTGTGACGGACTATTTTTAAAATTTGGATGATCATTCTGAAGTGTCACACATTTTCTTAATTTTTAAACGTAAGTAGTCGATACTAAATAGTGGTGGCATGACTCCCTTCATTATCTGCCTGAATAGCCTGAACTTGTTCATTGAATTCACTGTTGAGATAGAATAAGACAGGCAACCTGAATTGGAGGCAAGAAAACTTTTCCTTCTTAGCTCGCTATTTCCAGTGTCTCTCCCTTCCCTTTTCTAACCGAGATTTACCTATTTCCCACTAATGCAACAATGGATTATTGTGAAGGCCTAGAAGTGGAATACCATTGTTCTCCTGTAGACCATCCTTTCGGTGAAATATTGATTTTCTCCGTCGTAAGAGCCTTACAAGAATAAGATGTTTTAATTTGAAATTTTTCTTGTTAAGTTTTCCATAGGGTGAAGATTTCTTCTCTTTTTCATTGCTTCAGGGTCTTAATCCATATACCCATATGAGTGCACTGTTGGTCTGACTAGTCTAATATATTTTGACGGGCATAAAGTTAGGTATTCGCCACTGGTCTTATATTCTATCAAAATTGTTGCAGGCCGCTTCCAAATCAAATAGAAACACCCTCCTTAAGGCTATATTTTCCTCGGGTTTAAGTGCTTCGAATTTATTTCCCCCAGATCCGTCTTACATACCAAATCCTATTCAATATTTTATCAGCATTTCGCTTCCCTACTTCCCAATACCTTTCCTTTTAACGCCCACAACCATCCGTAACTCCCACTGTGGGTAATGTTTCGTTGTAAAATGTGGTAAGGTGGTTGGTTTTTTAGTAAATTTAAGAAATGTGTTTGTATTGTGCTCTAATGAACCACAATTTCTTTTTATTTTACTCACTGAAGAATTATTTTCATGAAACCTAGGGAGCTACTTTAAACCGAATTGTAATATCGTGTCACTAATTTAGAGGCCTCATGATTTCTTAGAAATACAGAACAGTAATGAATAAAACCCGTTTAAAATTATGAGGTGTGTATGTGTCAATATAACGGTCTTTAAATCCCCGTACAAAGACCATAGCTGGAGGACATAATGTTACTTTTAGTTAAAAATAAAAAAAAAATAAAAATTTGATGTGTATTCGTTGTGTTTTTAGTACTTGATAAGGGAATAAAATATTCCAAAACGTTGATAATTATGGATTTTAAATTTCCCGAACACATGTTTGACCGACTTCACCATAAGTTGTAAAATTTCCTTGTTCGAGTAGATTCAGTTGGTGGCTTGTGTTATGTTACTCATTATTTCTCGTTTTAGTTTGTTATTGAGATAAGTTTTCAACTTGAGGCTGGTGTTTAATTGCGCAGAGCTGCTTATCATCTCTTCCAAACTCTTAATTTTCTTCGACCAGACTTGTTTAAAACCTTTTTTCAAATAGCCTTAATTCGTATTAACACTATATTTCTCTGTGATAACTCGTAATCATGGTTGAATATTGATAGTTATTCCCCTACGGTTTTATTCATTTAGACTGAGCCCTTTGTTGAGAAGTTAAAATAAATTTGTCCCCTATTGAAAAACTAATTAAATGACGCTAGTATAGAATAATCCTCAACTTTTCATCTCAAACTGCCCTATTTGGTTAGAGATTTCCTTTTATCTGTGAACTATGAAACCGACGTTTAACGATAAATAGCGACGAATTGATGTTTGAATTAGCTTTGTTAACGTTGCCGAGTTGTAAAAAATGTCGTTTGTTTTTTAACGAATTATAACGTTACATTATCTTAATGTTAGTACTAAATGATTCAATTCTGTAATGGGATTTTCATGTAATAGGTGCACGATACCTACGTCCGAACGTTGGATGGTCTTCCAGACCACGTATTTTTTCCTCATCTTTTTTAACCCATACTTATCATGTTTGTCGTAGATAGCTCGATTACAATATATTAAGCTTTCTTTTAATTAGTTGTTTAATTTTGATTCGAAATACTATCCCTTATTTTTTTTTTTTTTTTCAATGTACGTTATATTGGAATATAATTCCTATTTTACGCTGATTTAAAAGGGCTTTGACGCCTTTTTTTGTAGTTTTACTGGGATTTCAATTATTGAAAAAGAAACCGTACTTATTAATGGTGACTGACATTTAATCAGGAGATTTTTAGCCGCCGCTGAATTTTCACAAAAGGATTCAGGCCTCTTGCTGTATTCGGGACAAAAGGCGTACAGCTGCTACAGCCAGCCTTTGGAATTAAAGTTCCTTCCTTCCCTTTCCACTTGGCAACCTTTTTGTTTATTCAGGAATACATTGCTCTCTGGGTGCTTTTCATGCTTAGATAGTACAATTATTTTTTAATGGTGAACAAATTGTTACATTGCTTTTTATATTTTATATGTATCGTCGAATATTAGCCAATTTTAAGGCTTTCTGGCATAAGGGGAAGGTATATTTTTATTTCTATGTTTATTCGTTTCCAGTTTCTAAGCTTTTTCCTTCATGAAATATTAAGATCTCGTTTGCCTATTTAAAGGTACCATATCTGGTCTCCTAATGAATTATGGATTTAAAATAGCTTCTAATAAATTTACTGACAGTGATTAAAACATCAACAACATAGGCTCTCTCCGCAGAAATCGAATGTTTACCAAATGCACTGTTTCCATTACTTCAATATTTCAAATAACATTCGATAATAGTACCAAGGTAATGCTTACAATTTACATAATATGTTACTGATGCCCTACCTATCGGCGAAGACCGTCGTCATAGGCTGATGACCGAGTACAGTAGGCAAGCGCTTTCGATGCAAAGGTACCATCTTCAAGCCGTCTTGAGTAGTACCCTCTAGACTGCTTGAAGACCGACAGATACGTATATCCGTATCCTCTATAATGACGGTTCCAACCCTTCATTTGATTTATATGTTACTTGGTGTTCTATCTTTTGTAAAAATATTATTATTTATTAACGGCAACTTTATGCTACTTTGGCTAATTGGAATGGATTATCTAAAGGTTACCACCCTTTTCTAACCAGGGTGGGACTATTTTATTTAACGAATTCGATACTAAATAAATTCCAATTGTCCGGGTGGGGATCGAACTCACCACTCTAGGTTTACCATGTGAGATTGAGGCTCACACACATAATTAACCTGAGCCCTAAAATACATGCATTATGTCGACCACGTAAAAAGGTGCACACACACAAGTAATTAAATGAATTTTTGGCTTATGTGTGTGCCATGTAGAGATGGGCGAAGGGTAAATACCCAAAAGGTAAAAACCCGGGTATTTTCCCAAATGGGTAAATACCCGGTATTTATGTGGGAAAAAACCCAAGTCATGGGTATTTTCGTTGTTTACAGTAAATGCCACACCTTTTATTAATTTTTACATTCTTATGAACAAATGCAATATAAACTATACCCTCATTATTTTGCGAGGTATGAATAAACTGAGGTTTGATTAAAAAATCTGTAAATAATGAGATAAAAGCTAGGAAATAAAACAAAGCCAATATTGAAACAAAAGAAATTTACATAATATAATAATAATAATAATTATTAACTATAATAATTAATAATTATTAACTATAATAATTAATAATTATTAACTATAACAATAAATAATTATTAACTATAATGATTAATAATTATTTTTTATTTATATATAATTATTCAACAAAAGAAAGGTTTGGAGGCAACTAGTCTCTATTTTAACCTTAAGGGAAATCAGCTATTGAGGTTGTACTCATGACGGAATTTTCGAAATTTTTCTTCAAATGTCCATCGATCCTACCTCGTAGATGACGAAAATGAGGTCCGTTCAAAACTGTATATATATATATGTATATATATATATATATATATTTGTCTGTTACCGCTCTAGCGGTCGCAATTTTTGTTTGATCGTTACCAAACTTGATATTTAGTCGTTTTATGTAAAAAGAAAGATCAAGTTCGTTAATGGCTGAAATCGGACCAGTGGGAGGCGGGTTTAGAGGGGAGGATTTTCTAAAATTCGAAATATTTCCGTTACTATACGTCGGATCGAAAAATTGTATAGAATCAATCTTATTGCAAATTAAATTTACTAAAAATATTGTCATATACATTTATTCTCTATCTTGAATATTAACCGAGATATTTGCATTTTATGAGATCGGGGCGGATAACGGATGAGTGAGTTTCCCGCCAAAAGCTAGGTCGGCCGTTTTGTTAACTATTCGGCTCTCGTGAAATTTCTCTATTGTAAAATTTCACATGGGAAATCTGCTTAGTTTACGCAGCCCCTGCGTGACGGACTTATTAAAATCGTTTGTGTGCTTTGTTGTTGGCAAGGCAACGCTGGAAGCCGACAAAAGAAGTGCAGGAGCCCGCAAGACTCGGCAAGCGATGTACAGTCTCAGTACACGTTGATAAGTCAAACATTAAATCGTTTCAACACAAAAGTTTTAGAATCTATAACTACAAAAATAGTTCGGGAAGCTAATTTAAAAATACCCGAATATTTACCCAATCGGGTATTTTCCCGGGTATTTTCCCAGGTATTTACCCGAATTTGGGTATTTACCGGGTAAAATCCCATCTCTAGTGCCATGAGACGTGTGTATGTATGTTGTATTTATGTATGTATATTTATATTTATGTAAATCTTCTTAACTACAGATGACCCGCTTCTTTAGTATATATATTCCCCTCCCTGTCTTTATAAATTCTCACTTACATGGCATTGGAGCAAGACTAGTGATTAAATTAAAGTCGTGGTCTGCATGTGATACTGGCTAATGCCTATCATTAGTGAAGTTGTACAAGCTACAGAGGGATGGCTATCTAACAAATTTTGCCTTGAATCGAATGTTGTCCACCCATGTCTTTACTGGTGCGATTGGAAGTTTCCTCGTGATGTCTTTAATGCTGAATGGTCTGATGCAGAAGGCAATGGGTAACCTCTGCCAGTCTATGTGGCCTAATTATTCCCTTGTTCGTTGCCAATCGTAAAAATCAAGTTTACCTATTCACGAGATTAATTGCCAGGTGTCGCCTGTAAATACTTCATATGTGTACACACAGCTATATATATATATATATACATTTTTAAATAATGTCTTAAGATATTGAATTTCTGTAATTTAGCCGCTAATTATTTTACAATTAAGAGAATAGGGCTTCAAGGCAATGAAAAAAGCTTTTGGTTTTCAAATTATCTTGAAGCCTCAACTTGTGAGTAATTATATTTAAAGAACAATTATTATTTTTTCAATGTGGTTGGTACACATGACTGGAACAGCAACTGCAGTATCGTACAACAATTCAAAGCCAGGCAACGCAGCTTTAATCAGGTCCCTCCTTCATCTTCTCTCTATTATTAGTATGGGGTTTTTGTTTATTTTTTAGATGTTTCTTACAGTTCCTCTTGGTGGTTTTTTCCCGAGGTTCTCACCCACTGTGATATAAATTGAAATTTAGGTAGTTTTTTAGTTTTTAATTTAATTTATAGTTGTTGACATATGCTTACCGTTGTTTGTTTTTATTATTTGACTTGTTATTAATTTTTTTGATTGTTTAGGCTTTAATTTATAGTAGTTGACTAGGATTAGATTTTTTATATTTTTATTAGTTGACTAGTTTTAAGAATTAACATTGTTTTTACTATTTATATTGTGTTCGTTTTTTTATGACTGTTGTTTATTTTGCCTTTTGGCCATGCTGTGAATGTTAAATTAACCCGAGGTTTGTGTTTGTCAGCAGGCACTGAGGATGGAGCGTTGACTCCGAAAGTGCACTCTGCATTATATTAAAAACCAGTAGAGGACTTGGCCTTCTTATTGATCCTTATACATTTGTTCCTCTACCATCCAGCATATTCCAGAGAAAAGAATAATACTTCAGGTGTCCACACATCATCGCGAGGCAATTGGGCGCATCTATCGTAAGGAAATAACTGCATTGATGCAGTTGTGCATTGATGGTCTATCTTTGCGTCATGATGATAACCACTTGAAACTTCCATCAATAATATGTACGAAGTCTTAGCCCTTCATGGTTTGTTGAACCAAAGATGCTATTGGAAATTAAACCGAATATCGTGCATACATACATATATACGGGGTGTCTATTAAATAACGAGACTGACGCTGCTACAGAAGAAGTGCGTATGCGCCAAACGCCAGCAACTAACAGCTGTTATCGTGAAGCTTCCTCTTTCGAATATAGTGTCTCTCGCTTCTGTGAACAAATCAGTACAGCCGTAGTCTTCGTTCGCATTAGAGTTGTTTTTTGTTTCGCAGGAAAAATGTTAAGTTTAACAGTAGAGGAACGAATTGTTGTGAAATTTCGTGTGAAACTTGGAAAAACCGCTACTGAAACTTATAATTTATTGAAAGAAGTGTATGGCAATGAATGTTTATCGCGTGCCCATCTTCACCGAGAGCCAAAAAAGCTCGAATGAGCAAATCAAAATTCAAAGCAATGTTGATTGTTTTTTTTCGATATTCATGGGATTGTGAACCTTCACTGGGTTCCTGAAGGTCAAACGATTTATCAACATTACTACCTTCACGTTCTTGCTGAACTCCGCGAAAGAATAAGGAAAAAACGACCTGAATTGTGGAAGGACAAGTCATGGGTTCTCCACCAAGACAATGCGCCGGCTAATTGCGCATTGTCTGTTAAGAGGTTTCTAGCCAAATTCAGCATCCCAGTGTTAGACCACCCGCCTTATTCGCCGGATCTTGCGCCGTGCGACTTCTATCTGTTTCCTAAGGTGAAATCTGCATTAAAAGGAACACGATTTGAGTCTGTTGAAGCTGTGAAAGAGAAAGCGGCACGCGTCCTGAAGGACCTGACAGAAAAAGACGCATAGAGTGTACATACTTTTTGCTAATTCGGTAGTAAATAAAATAGGAAAAGAATTTAACCATGTACCATTTAAAGAGAGGAAATTTCATGACCACAAGGGCAAGTTGGGTTTCTCCCATACCAAGAAGCGTATGGAAACAGGAATTAAAATGATTTCTGGGCATGAAGCGTTTAGTGCTTGAGGAACTTTAGGGAGAATTAGATGAGTAGAAGTGGAGATTTCTGGTCTAAAAGCAGAACGTATAAATAACTCGCTTAATATTCCAGATAGAGAAAACTCTGGAGCACTAGTTGTAGGAATATAAATTCCAACATTTATCTTTGAGTTATTTCCCCCTTGAGAGGATCCAAAATTTGCTTCTCACTAAGATTGTTGAGACAAGCTTAAATGCTACTAGCTCAGAGTATTGTTGTGATCGCTGAAGTTTTGCCAAGAAAAGTCTTCTCGACCAATCACTGGTTCGTCCATCCTGTGCAAATGAAAGTAAATTATACACAACCCTGGCTCTAATTTTGGTCATTGAGTTTACATACTCCCTAAAGGCATTTCCGCAATCTATTGTCGGATAGATCGTAGAGCAATGATCATGATTAATAGCATTAGCCGAGGACAACATAGCTGCTAAGCACCTTGCCCTTCAATTCATCGGATTATCTCCCTGTTAATCATTTCCCCATTAAGCAAAGACAAACTGAGTATAAAGCGTAAGCAACCTGAGATTCTTGACGCGAGTAGTACCGGATCAAATCCTTATATTGAAGAATTCCTTCCTCTTCAATCAGGGTATTTATTATATTTTTGTTAACAATTGAAGAAAATGATAAGTAATATTCCGTTGCCAGAACCATTTGACTTTCCAAATAAGGAGAATGCAGGAGAGAATTGGAACTATTCAAGCTGCAATGGGAGAACATCACGCTTGCAGAGGCTTTAGGCCCAAAGGCATCCAAGTTAACCCCAAAGATAATGTAAGCTTTATTTTGTTCGGTTATAGGCCTAAATGGACTGAAGCTAATTCGAGAGATATGCGAACCTGATGCAACGATTGATGTCATAATTGCCTGTCTTGATAAATATTTTAGCGATAAAAAAAATGTAACCTATGAGCGGTTTGTTTTTTCAATAGTGCAACTCAGCTTCCTACAGAGGCGTGTAAAGATTTTATCAGTTGGCTTCATGAGTTGGTGGCCAGGTGTTCCTTCGATAATTTAGCACAGCTATCAAAACTTGAAATAGAAGAACATTTGATACGTGATCGCTTGGTCGCAGAGATTTCCAATTCTCCAATACGAAAAAGACTTTTAACCAAAAAATCATTGACAATGAAGCAAGCAATATAGATAAGTCTAACAGATGAGCAAGCCGAGATTTTTGCATTAAAAATTAAAGAAATAGATCGAGAAAAAAATGGTCATAACTCGAATTTCGCAATTAAGGCCAAAGCAATGTTTAGTTGCTGGTTTTGTGGCGGCCAGCATAATAGAGGTGCTACTAACTGCCCAGCTTATGGAAAAACATGTTTTAAGTGTAAGAAGCTGAACCATTTCAGTTTAGTATGCCTGCACAAAAAAGAAAGCGTGAGAAATGCAGATAATAGTAATTTATCTGTTCCTTCCCAAACTGATCCGAAAACACTGAAATGTCAGCATGACAGTGGAGCAACCTGTAATGTCATGGGCATAGATACCTTGAAGAAACTGTTTGGGCCCTCGTCATCGATTAAACTACAGCCTAGCACGACAATTTTGGCGTTTTATGGAGGTGAATCCACAACTTCCTTAGGACAAATAAAAATACATGTCATTTAGAAAAAAAAAAAGAAGAAATATCGCCTTCAATTCGAAGTGATCAGCACACAATATAACCCCCTTATAGGAACAGAGGATTGCCTGCGGCTGGGACTGATTTCCTTTGACGAAGGCTTTTCCCTATTTAAAGCGTCAAATGATACAAAATTAATATTGTCATCATTTCCAGATATAGGCCAAGGGCTAGGTTAATTTCAGAGATTGTACGACATAAATTTAGATAAGATTGTACATCCAGTTGTTATTCCTCCAAAAAGATACCCAGTTGCTTTGCGGGAAGAGGAACGGAAGAGAGCCGACAAAGCAGCCTATGACCGTGGAGCTCGACCCCTTCCTCTGCTCAAGGTGGGGCAGAAGGTCTGGGTGAGGTAACTCACTCAGGTTTGAGGTGTTCCTTGGATGGAAGGCACCATAGTCCAGATGGAAGGGGAGAGGAGCTGTGTCGTCGAGGTGACCGGCGGCGGGAGGTACCTTCGTGATAGGAAGGTTCATCCGGACATGATGAAGAGGTCTTTCCTGCCTCATCTTCATGAAGAGGGAGATGTTAGGGACTATATTATAATGGAAGATTTATATATATCTTATTTTTATATCTCTTTGGATTAGCAGGGTCTACCCGTAGGTTAGGTGTAGAAACATATGTTTTTGTAGTTGTAGATACACAAGCCAGGTGTTTGTGTTGTTGCTGAGTCATGAGTTGTAGAATAAAGTGATACATTCTAAACCTTATTTTGTGCTTAATAATAGGGCATGAAGCGTTTAGTGGCTGACGAACTTGAGAGAGAATTAGATGAGTAGAAGTAGAGATTTCTGGTCTAAAACCAGAACGTATAAATAACTCGCTTAATATTCGAGCTAGGGAAAACTATGGAGCAATAGTTGTAGAAATATAAATTCCAACTTTTGTAACACCTTAAGGTTTTAGATTCGATTGATAAACGCGGAAATATTTCGAATTTTCAATTACCGCCCCCCCCCTACTAACTTGTTCCCCTAAGACATATTCGCCTATTACGTAACGTCAACCTGCTTGTCCCAAGGGGCTGTCAGAAGTATATTCTCGTTAGGCTGAAAAGTACTGTTCCATCAGCAAACTCTGGTAGCTAAATTCTGTCTTGGGAGGAGGGGATCGAACCTGGACCTATTTTTACCTTCAGTTTAGTGAGGGTAGTGGTAAATGTTCCCACGCCTTAACACATACGGCGACCGGTGCCCCACTAATAGAAAATATAAATCTATAATTTGAACGGACCTCTTTTTCGACAGCCCTGGGTGGTATCAGTGGACATTAGAAGGCATTTTTCAAAAATCGCGCCATGTGTTCAACCTCAATAGCTGATCCCCTAGGGGAAATCAGCTAATATGCGACTAGTATTTTTCGCTGTGCTGGAACCCTCAATGAGTGGGTCTAGTGGAGAGTTAGTACTGAGGTTGACAGAGAGAGGTTGTAGAGTGGTGTAGCTGGAGGAGAGGTAGTTAGAAATAGCAGATAGATTGGGAGAGGTGGAGTGGGGCTTGTTGAGGTAAGGCTTAGGATTGGAGGACTCATGCCCTAATGGCGGCAAACACTTCACCTCCTTCCAGGGGCTTTAGTTACTCTCAATACTTACACCACTTGTTCACTTTTACTTTACCAACCTTTTTAGCGTATTGCCCTCTAGTCTGAATAGCTTTTACTGTAGGTTGCATCGAAACAGATATACCAGACATTCCAGTACCAGTACCCATCACATATAGAAATTAAAAAAAAAATCAGGTGGAGACTACCTAAATGCCTTCTTTTACTGTTAAATTAAACAAACAAAATATTTTGATGTGCTTCACTTTAAATAATTTTTAAATGTTCCTGGTTTAGTATTTAAAGGAATGTTTAATCACAATATTGTTGCAGAAATTAGTTACTTGAAAATCACATATTTAATATACGCGTCCCTACAAAATACTGGAGCCATTCTCGGACCTAGGCCAGTCCAAACGAGGAGTATCAGTGGGCCTGAGTTGGCGTCTGGACTCTTCATGAATTTGCCGTCTTGAATAATAGAGCTGGTTTGGTACGTTGCGGGGGCAGGCTGCAGACGCTTGAGGGACTGATGGAGTGTCAACAGGAAATCTTACCGGCTCGTCGGTTTGGGAGGTTGGCACGTGAAGTTCTTCAAGGAGTCGTTGAGACCTGGCTTTGGAGGAGATTGCTGCTCTCTTGGATTCGATGAAATGCTTTATAGGGTGCTTCGGCTCCTTTGGTACAGCAGAAGGGCGAGTGATACTTAATATTTTCGTAGGAGGTCTCAATACCTCTCGCCGCAAGGTACGGAGTTCATGGAAGGTGATTTGTGCTATTTGTACGCACCTGTAATTGTGTTTCTGACGTCTCAAGAAGGAACGGAGTAGGCGTCGTAGTCCGAGGTTCAAGGTCCGGTTACCACCCCATAGGCCTGAATGGGCGTGCGTACTGTTTCTGCGAAGAGGTTGAAGAGGGCGGAGTGGTTGCGTCCCCTTCGCGGTGCTGGGAAGACATATTGTCGTGCTTGTGTCGACCAAGTATTCTTGTCTCAGACGAATAACTGGAGTGGTGGATATCAGCGACAGAGTAGGCCGGCCTCTCTTCATTCGCCAATATTATATCTTCGGGGAGTGCGATGGTTTAAGTGCTTTCTTCCGGAAACGTTGGTGGTAGTAGCAGAATTTTATATGTTTATCTTTTGGATGGCTTCCTCTAGGTGGGAAACGTGGGAGCTCAACCGTCTTGACATTAAGCTCATAAACTTCACTGTCGACTAGTTTGTCGCCGGAAGTCTCTGTTGTGGCAGCCAAAGTAGCTTGCATCCGTTCCGGCAGCTACATATGAATATCGCAACAGTTTGAAGGATACTGAGTTAACTGCGAGCTTTTAAGCTCTTTTAGAAATTTTGAGGGTCTCTCCCCGTCTGCAAGACGCCTATCTTCCGTTTTGGATTTCAGATTTAACTTGTGGGCCTCATAGGGTTCTGCAGGGGGGTTTTTGACGAGGGCTGAAACCTGCTTCATAATTTCAAATTATAATGAATTAATTGGACTCAGGTTACCCATGTGAGTTAAAGCTTTGACCTTATGTCACATGACAAACCTAGAGTGGCGAATTCGATTCCTTTTTGGGGAATAGGAATTTATTTAGTGGCGAAATTCTCGAAACTACCTAATGGTATGATTATGTAAACTTGGACTTAATATAGCTCTAATCTTGCCCGAGTGATGTGGGTCAGTGAGCAATTGGAGGAGGAGGCTAGCCATGAAGTAGATTAGTGTTTATCGACGTTTTGCTAAGCAGAAACGTTTCAGCCCTAATATGCTGCCCCCAATTAATGTTTAGTACCACCGGCCAAATAATATTGCAACTGGCGTCAACGATTGTGTGTAGTGGGTCAATACTATCGGATGGGACATTAGGAGAAATTGTGTGAACAATTTTATTTTGGTATTTTTCAGAATGCACAGATATTGGAAAAACATTTAGAAGTAATGTGATGGAAATTCTAATTTTTGCTTTGAGCTTTGAGCATATTACTTTGTGTATTGTTTTTTTGTTTTTGAAGCTGACTTTTATGTTGTGATTGGTCATTACATTAGCTAATTTTTCAGATAGGCCTCTGAAATATGTGATAGAGTGGAATTTGTGTTGGTTCATGTTATTGGTGTTTTGTCTGATGCTGTGTGTTTGGTTATCTGTTTTGTTTGTATTGCGGTTGATAAGTTTATTTGGGTAATTGTTGTGTCTGAGTATGTTTTTTACTAATTTTATGTTTCCTTTATAGTACGTTGGGTCGCTTAATTTTAGTGGTCTGTGTATGAGTGCTTGTGCTGTGTTGATTTTTTGTTTTATTGGGTGGCGTGAGTTGTAGTCTATGTGTCTGTCTGTTTTGTGTGGTTTGGTCCACCAATTGACTGCTATGGTGCCATTGGGTTTGATGCTATACATAGCCCGACACAAAAACATGCAACAAAAAGACAGACATTGACAAACTCAGCACCATATACTGCAACATAATGCCATAAATACACCTCAACACTATACAATATTCATACCCATACATATATTCACATGCATAACACTCGAGCCCCATAACACCACATTATATATCATACCCATATCATTATTATTATAAATGAATATGCATATATATATATATATATATATATATATATATATATATATAAAACACTATAACTTATAACATTATAACTTAATAGATCTAATACAACAAGAAGGTGGCTCTAATAAAAATATAACTACAAACAGCATTAATAACTGTAACATAATAGAATAATAATAGATAATAGATTAATAATAGTGCAACATAAGAATAGCTTTAATATAGGCATAACAATGATTGCAGTAACACACAGGAATGGTTGTTATAACATAATAAATATAAGAATAAAAACAGCAACATAGATGCAACATAGGAATAACTTTAACACAACACAACAATAATTATAATTTAAAATAACAAGACAATGATTGTAATAGTACATAGCAATATTTGCACTTTCGTGTTTTCAGCCATCTCTAACCCCATTCCCATAAAACACTTTTAATCGTCGGTTTTTACATAGAAATAGAACATGGGGTCACATGTCTCTTATACCATCACTTGGAAAATCTGCTTATTTTACGCTGTACCTGCTTGATGTACTTTTTATGAATTGTTTAAATAATATTATGTGTGACCACGCACATTTTGTTGGTATACCCATCGACATTGTCTCCAACAACATAATACCCCCTCCACCTTTGGAGCCTGGATATGTATCAGAAAGAGTGAACTAGGCAATGGCGGCTTGAGGATTAACGTAAATATATCACAATGCCTAGCTCTGCGGGCAGGCTTAGGTATTGTCTCTCATTTTGGCAGCATTATGGGGGTAGAATCGATGAAGGGACTCCTGTATATAATGAACCTCAGTTGAGACGATTCAATTATCACTGATTGCTGATTTGAGCATTTAGTTTTATTTATTTATACAGGAGCACCCGCAACTAGGCGACAAGAGAACTTTTATGGGTGTTCTTTAGACTAGGACATTCTCAAATATATATATATATATATATATATATATATATATATATATATATATATATAAAATTGTAACCTCTGTCTGCACATTGATTTTTTTTTTTTACGAAATTTCACGATACTTTTCGTTTCACATGTCATAGACACCGTAACTGCATTTTGTTTCTTTAGGGTATGTTTGTTTGTTTGTTACAGTTTCACGCATGAACGGCTGAACTGAATTTTATGAAACTTGGTATGTATATTACTATTAACCCAACTTAGACTTTAGGCTATATTAATATTTTCTGAGACGAACAGGAGTAGGGGTTATAAGGGAGGCCTGAAATTAAAAAAGCGAAATTTAGTTTCTTATTTGTTTTCGGCAAATATGCACATAGCAATAGTTGTTTACTTTGTTATTTAGAGTAACTTTTGTTATATACACTTTTTTCGTACACCGAACTATAAACAAGATATACGCTAAAACCTAATGCGGAAGTGAACAATTTTATTTGGCACAAAAGACTCAACCGAACTAAATAAAACTCGGTATCTGTAATAAAGTCATACCAACATTTCTAGGGGCCGGCAGGAGTGGGGGTTGTAAGGGAAGCCTGAATTTAAAAATTGCGGTATTTCGTTTTCTATTCGTTTTCCTGCAAATATGCACATGTCAAAAGTAGTTTATTTTTTTTTATTTGAAGTAACTGTTATATTCACATTTGTCTTATAACAAAGTATAAACGAGATATACACTAAAACTTTAGTGGGAGCCATCAATTTTATTGGGAACTAACGATTGAGCCGAACTTAACAAAACTCGGTATGTCAATTAGCATTAATTCTTTCATGATTATAAGCTATATTAAAATTTTTAGGTTAGAACTGGAGTGGGGGTTATAAGGGAGCCCTGAAATAAAAAATCGCGATATTTCATTGTCCATTTGTTTTACGACAAACGTGCACATAACAAAAGTTGTTTACTTTGTTATTTAGAGTAACTTTTGTTTTATAAATTTTTTCGGGAACAATGTATGAAGCAAGTAATTTGCGTATAAATATTGATATGCTCAACAATTCTTTCCAATATGAACTACCAGGTACCTCACCTGAAAAAATTAATTCAAATCTATGTTAATATTTTTTCCTTAATAATTTAAATCTATGCATAATGCACAGTAGACGGGAAATATGACAATAAGGAGGACAGTGAAAGCTTACATAATAAATTAATTTTATTATTAACAAATCCACAGCAACGACGGGTATAGACCTTAGGGTCTATACCCGTCGTTGCTGTGGAGTTGTTAATAATAAAATTAATTTATTTATCACTGGGACGGGTAAATGTCAAAATATTGTGCAATGTAAAGCTTTGCCAAAAAAAGTACCATTATCATTCAGCCTCAAATGAATTCCTGGGTGAAGCCGGGTATCTGGGCTAGTGTGTATATATATATATATATATATATATATACACACACACACACACACACACACACACACATAGCAACTATAAAGGCAGACACACTCTAACTAGAAAAATAATTATAAGGATACGAGGCAACTATAAATCTAATATTGTGGTTAATAGAACTGATATCAATTAATCTTTAATTATACCACTTCAAATAATGTAACTTTAGTTAATAATTTCCATTTAATTAATAATTAATAACATACTTTCCATTCCATATTTCTTAAAGAAGTGCGTTCACCTCATTCTATTAACATTTTTATAGTTTCGTTTGAGTTTATGAAATTCAATCGACGTCCAATAGACTCCCATTTCTCACATGGGATATTCACTTTTTAGCAATGGTATCGATAGTCATTTCATGTCCAACTTAAATCTCGAGTAGTCTTAACATGGGCTTCTTATTACGGAAGAACTTGAGAATTGAACCTGAGATGCCGTCATTAGTGAAATATTGGTAATCAGTGAGCAAAGCGTAAAGATCGAAATGTTGGAATCTTCGCTCTAAGATTGAGCCATAGCTTTGCATTTGGTCCTGAATATTGGTATTGTAGTGTGCATTAAAAATTATAATTAGAAAAGAAATAGTTAAGTTTAAAACATGGCATTCTTTGAGGGAATTCGAATTTTATTTTACTTTATTATTTTATTTGAAGGCCGTGAAAATTTCTCCCTTATTGGATATTTTAATAAATAGATCATTTTAATCAAGGTATAATAAAGAATATTCATTGTTTCTAATAATAACAATTACAATTGTTTTAAAACCATTCTAGAAATAACTATTTCTATGTAAAAATAGTTTACTTCAGTGAGTATATCATTGATCCGCATCTGGCAATTGTACTACTGTCTCTTTCAGTTCAGGTTATTGCCTAGATAATTTAGTGTGTTGTAATATTTTTAATATTCGCTATTAATAATATTTAATACTGTCTAGTGTCTTTGCTATAACGCCTGAGTTTATCCCTGTTAGTACTGACATAATTTAGTCCAGGCAATTGCCATTGTTCTCTTCCATTCCTTCAGGTGTCTGCTTTCTTTTTCTTGTACAAAACATTGGAGATGGTTCCCTTCCAATTGGTACGGCATTTAGAGACATTCAGTCTCAATTTTCTCTTACTGTTTAACTACTAAAACCTATTGTTTTTAAGTGCCATTGAGTGTTATGATGGTATCGTTCGGATATCTGTTGCTGATGTCAACAGTTTAGATAAGAAATACTTATGTTTAATATATTATCAAATTAATTAGTTGTTATCAGCCAGCCGCAATGAACAGGTGATATAAACTTACTCTTGATCACTTTCATAGTCATTACGTTTTTTCAGTTAAACTTACCTACATTCAATATTCTTAGGGTTGTGTAGGCTCAACTTAATCAGCTACGTCATTTTGTTCATCCGCTCATCATATCATCGTATATTTGTAACAAGTGAACGTTTTCATTAAATTTTCGTCCTATTTCTCGAGTCACACGCCAAATACCTGCAACTCTTTATTTTAAGGGAGGCCAATGTAAACTTAATGGCTCTATTTTTAGAGCACGTAACTATATCTTTAACTATATATGACAGGGTAGAGGATTCCAAACTTTCAAGTATTTGGAAAGCCAAAGTTTACATTTCCCTGTTGACTCCTTGTCCTATTCCTTGTAAATAAATAACCCCTATGCATGACATCATAGTAACTATTGGTTCTTTATTTTAATTCAGGAATTGAGAATTTGTGAGAAACCCATTTGAATTTAAGTTCCTTGGTCCAGGTAGGTTGTTAGCAAGTTCTCCACAAATGCGTCCCAAGCTACTTGTTCCCGTTTCGGCAGCTCCAGTCTGAACAATGGATCTCGAATAAATTATCGTATTTCTGGTCCAATGAAGATTCCTCCTTTCAATTTTGCGCCTGTTTTCTACTTTTCAAACTTAGCTTTTAGATGCTGATAACCAAAATTTCTTGATCACTGCAACAAACTCTTTCCTAATCTGTGCAAATCTTATTGAAACACAAGAGGTACATGTTGAACATTTGGTCTGACTGCAGTTACATTTACTTCTGGGTAAACAATCTTTCACTGTGTAGTGATTCTTGTCATCAGGCCTATTCCACAGCCAAAGAGAGCACATGTGCTTTGTGTACTAAATCTGTATTCCTAACTGAAGGGATATAACCTTCAAATCACCCTAAATATTCAAATTATGCTCCAAGTATTATCAGCGTTATCATTGTTATAATAGGTTTCCTTCATCCCCACTACACGAGGAGTAAGAATTGATTGTTTAGCTTCACCCTACTACTCGCATTAATTACAGCCAGTGGCAAATTTTTGTTGCATACTGTTATTGGTCTAATTGATTTAAACGGCATCTGTCGGCCAGTATATATTATGGAAACCATCAATCATTTTTTTATGGACTTTATGAAATAGGACCAGCTGTTACCCCACAAATGGGTATCGCAACTGCCCCCGCTCTGTGGAGAAGGGTGTGGATTTATTATTTAATATACCTCTCCATAATATTAATAGGAGGAAACAAATAAATAAAAATATAGTGGACGCCACGTTGTTTGTTCCACATGTAATAACGAAACCAATTGTTTTTAAGGCTAACGATTTTATTTTCAATAACAAAATAATTAAACTTTTCTCTTGAACAAAAATAAATGGATAAAATATTACTATCCCAGTAATATATATAAATATATATATATATATATATATATATATATATATATATATATATATAGGCATTTTCTTTACTCTTAATTGGGTATACACAATAACAATAAACTAGTACCTCTCGTACAATAGGATAATTGGTCTGATTGCTACTGAACTAGTATGTTCTATATTCTTTCTGCAGGGCTCAGGTTAGCCAAGTGAGTTAAAGCGGTTGACCTTAATCTGACATGGCAAACCTAGAGTGGCGAGTTCGATTCTCTCCTGGGCAAAGGAAATTATTTAGTGACGGAATTCATTAAATAACATCCTAAGTCCTACCCTGGCTAGAAAAGAGTGGTAACCAGTATATAACCCGTCCCAATTAGCCTTAGCTGCAAAAAGTGGACGTTAATAAATAATAATATAATATTCTTTCTGCTCTCTGAACCTCACAAGTACAACTTAGAGCGATCTTAAAACATACTAATCTGCCAAAGCGCTTTGGAGAAATTCCTCTGAAGATCTCAAGGTGGACGCTTCTATCCCCATACTCTCTCGTCTCCGTCACTCTCGCGTGTTCCGGACGGAACCCTCCTGCCTGCTTTCTATAACAAGTAGACATACTGACTGACTCCTGCCCCGAAAACCTAGACAGCAGGGAAGGGAGGAGGCTGGGTTCATTTTCTGGGAGATGCAGCCAATAACACAATAAATTATGTATTATTTATATCTTGGGACCAGTATTTCTCCGTAGGAAATTATCCTAATTAATTTAAATTACAGTATATAATATTAATATAATAGTAGATGATTATAAATTTTATTTTAGTAGGCAAGTGTATCTTTTTGCATTCGTTCTTCAAGTTGTCTCGTTGGCAGAATCCTTTCCTGAAGAATGGATTGCTTTTAAGGTAATCTTTGTGTTTATGGATTATAGAAGTGAAGAAAACTCTGATTTCTTAAGTCTCTTTAATTTTTTTTTTTCAGAAAGCCTACAATAAGAGTTATGAAGACCCCGCTGAAGATCTTTTTAGAATGAACATTTTTTACGAAAACAAGAATAGGATAGAGCAACAGAATGAAAAGTTCAAAAATGGAATAATTTCGTTTGAAATGGAAACCAACCGGTTCGCCGATATGGTAAATTTACGAAACAATTTAAATTTAACGCTTGAATTTTCAGAAGTCAGCATACATTTATTTTAAAAAACGTTCTTGGGAGTTCATTTTTATAACTATCAATTTATAGGATACCTGAGTTTTTTTTTAATCATAAAAGTATGAAATCTTTATCTTTCTGGTGCGGTGTATTTACACTTATTTCTGGAGCCACTCCAGCCAACACTTAATGAGTCATTTAATCTGTAATTTATTTGTGATATAATAATAAATGTTCGGTTTTTTTTGGATCTTATTTAATTTTATAATAGTAAATATTAACTGCAACGGATGTTTTAGGTTAAGGTATAAGTCCGCGTAAGAAGTCGTTTTGGGTGTAACACATCTTTTAATGTCCTTATGGGTAATCCGGGAGTAAGGGACCCCTATTTATTATTTTTTTATTATTTCATTTTGAGAATTATTTAATCCTCTGAGCTCATACGACATTTAATTTAGAAGAAGTGGTCCATTCGTTTTTTGTAATGTTTAAAATCCCTTGGTAGCGCGAAGACCGATGTCTCCACGATGCAAAATGCAGCTCCAGTTCTTCGTAAGATAACCCCCGTACAGTATGCTTTGGTCTAGAATGGCGCCAATTCTTATTCATTGAAATCTATTCTGAGAATTTGATCACATCATAATGTTATTTGTGTCTTTAATAGGAAAAATAAAACTTGAAGGATATCATTTTATAAAGACCCAATTTATGAACACTGCCATAGGAGGGGAGAATTACTAACATTTGTAATTTGGTGGGGCAGTATGACTTCTTTTTTTTTACAGAACTTAATGAAAACCTTTGTATGAATCACACTATTTTTATTAGTTTTCTATAATATTGCAAGCAACCAACAAAAGAACAACTAAATCAAACCGACGTTTTTGTTTAGGTGTTTTGAAGATCAAATCTGGTAATTGGAATGGGAGATGAGGTGTTGAAAATCAAATCTGGTCATTGTGTTGGGAGATGGGATTTTGAAGATCAAATCTGGGCATTGGGATGGGAGATGGGATTTTGAAGATCAAATCTTGTAATTGGGATGGGAGATGAGGTGTTGAAAATCAAATCTGGTCATTCGGTTGGGAGATGGGATTTTGAAAATCAAATCTGGTAATTGAGACGGGATCAAATCTGGTAATATGGATGGGAGATGGGATTTTGAAGATCAAATCTGGTAGTTGTTTTGAAGATCAAACCTGGTAGTTGTTTTGAAGATCAAATCTGGTAGTTGTTTTGAAGATCAAATCTGGTAGTTGTTTTGAAGATCAAATCTGGTAGTTGTTTTGAAGATCAAATCTGGTAGTTGTTTTGAAGATCAAATCTGGTAGTTGTTTTGAAGATCAAATCTGGTAGTTGTTTTGAAGATCAAACCTGGTAATTATCCCAATTTACCATAGTTTTCCATTTAGTTAGTTGGTGTAAATAAATTAATAAAAAAAAACAAAATCTGGTAGGAGACGTCCGCCATTCTCCATATACTCAGTAACCGACTTCTGCCAGGATAGCAGACGTTATGTTGGCAAATTCTTCCTGGATGTAGGTCAATTCTTGTAGGATCCTTGGACGCTTCACATAAACACGGGATTTCAAAAAACTCTTTAGAAAAAAATCATTTAAGGGTCAAATCACCCGAGCAGGCCACTTCGAATCGCCCCTAATTAAGATGAGGCGCAGTGGAAAGTGTTCCTGCCATCGATGCTCTTGAAGTTTCCAGTTGATCTCTCTTGTTGAAACCAAGTATCACCAAAGAACATCTTATCAAGCCGCGAGGGGAAAAAATCCTGTAACATGTTTACCTACCGGTCCGAATTTACTGTCACTGTGACTTCATATTCCTCAAAGAACCAGGAACCAACAGTTCTACCTGAGGAAATTTCATACCACGCTGTGACTTCATGTGAATGCAAAGGCCTTTGATGCAATTCTGGAGGATTGGTGGTAAATTAAACGGGGCTAAATTAAAGTGATCCGAGAGCAACGCTGGGATGCGATCACTGTCCACACGTTTAAAAAGCAGGCCTCAAAGGCAAGCCCCTCGCTGTTCAAACACATGATGGTGGCTGACCTGTGTAGACAAAACTTTATTGCCTCACCTCTCGAACGGGACCACTAGCGCTCAGCTACTACATCAACCAACTGAAAGGCGCGCCTTTTAATAAAAGGAAGTTATGCTCCCGCACTCTCTACTTATTTCTACATTGAAGACAAGTTTTCCCTCCAATTTTAACAGATTTCTCTTGAGGGAAATCAGCTGAATTTTTATTTCAGCCGCGGTTTTTGAAATGTATCTTCAAATGTTGAACGATCTTCCCTAGGTGACGAATATATATATATATATATATATATATATATATATATATATATATATATATCGGAGTCCGGGGTATAAACGGGTTGCGACCCAACCGGAATGACATAGTGGCGATGTATAGAACTTCCAAAAATTAGCACAATAAAGCGTGAGATGACCACTGGAGCAGAAAACCGGTTTGGAGAAGAAGGATTTAATGGTTGTGCTGAGTTTGGATGTTTTATGTCATAAATATATTTTATTTATTCATTAACGTCCATTTTGTGCTACTAACATTAATTGAGAGGAGCTACAGCCCGTTTTTTTCTTGCCAGGGTGGGACTATGGATTGAGCCATTCACTAAATACATTTCTATTGCCCAGTTGGGATTCGAAATCGCCACTCTATTTTTACTATCTAGATATATTGTACCATTGACTTCTATTTTCACTTTAGTGAAAAATGTATGTATTTTATATCGTTGTTCTTTCATTTTTCCAGAGGCCTTCAGAAATCATAAGGTTGCAAAATAAGTACGAAGTGCCAGCAATTCATAAACGCTCTCTCAGCCGAGAGCTTGACACAAATGATACCGATCTCCCTTCGTTGGTTGATTGGAGGGAAAAGGGAGCTGTTACTGAGGTTAAAACGCAAGGAGCATGTGGTGCATGCTGGGCTTTCGCCGCTGTAAGTATTGATATTTATCAATGGGGGGGGGGATGTTGTAAGTTAGAAATGTCAAAACATTAATGGAATTAAGGTTGAAGGGACTGCTAACTAAAATGGTTACATAAACATCAAACTACGCCATGTTAAGAAGATACATAAAACCTGGATAAGAAGTGTCTGTGCATTGGTTGACTCGTTAGAGGGAATCTCTCAATAACTTTATCAGATACTTTTCGTTTTACTTTCGTAATTATTATAACAAAATGAAATGGTTAAATGTAGTATATATATATATATATATATATATATATATATATATATATAGATAGATAGATAGATAGATAGACTAGCTCAGATACCCGGCTCCGCCCGGGAATTCATTTGAGGCTCAATGGTGATGGTATTTTTTAGCAGGCTTTACATTGCACAATATTTTGACATTTACCCGTCCCAGTGTTTAGGATTGATACCCGTCGTTGGCGTGGATTTGCTAATAATAGAATTATTTGTTAGATAAGGCTTCACTGTCTTCAATATTTTTATATTTCCCGTCTCTTATACATGTAAATATGGTGAATTTTTATTTCAGGCCTCCCTTATAACCCCCCTCCCGTTCGAACCTAAAAATGTTAATATAATTTATAATCATGGAAGAATTAATGCTAATTGACATACCGAGTTTTGTTAAGTTCGGTTCAGCCGTTAGTGCCCAATAAAATTGTTGGCTCCCGCTAAAGTTTTAACGTATAACTCATTTATACTTAGGTATACGACAAAAATGAATATAACAAAAGTTACTCCAAATAACAAAATAAACAACTTTTGTTATGTTTATATTTGCGGAAAAACCAAAAGGAAACGAAATACGGCTATTTTTAATTTCAGGCTTCCCTTATAACCCCCACTCCTGCCCGTCCATAGAAATGTTGGTATGACTTATTATAATGAAGGCCTCACTGCTAATACACATACCTAGTTTTATTTAGTTCGGTTGAGTCTTTTTTGGCAAATAATATTGTTGACTCCCGCTATAATATTTAGCGTATAACGCATTTAAACTTTGGTATACGACAAAAGTGTATATAACAAAAGTTACTCTAAATAACAACATAAACAACTTTTGTTATGTGCATATTTGCCGAACAACCAATAGAAAACGAAATATCGCTATTTTTAGTTTCAGGCTTCCCTTATAACCCCCACTCCTGTTCGTCTCAGAGAAAATTAATATAGCCTAAAGTCTAAGTTGGGTTAGTAGTAATATACATACCAAGTTTCATAAAATTCGGTTCAGCCGTTTATGCGTGAAAAGGTAACAAACAAACAAACATACACGAAAGAAACAAAATGCAGTTATGGTGTCTATGACATGTGAAACGAAAAGTTATCGTGAAATTTCGCGAAAAAAATCAATGTACAGACAGAGGTTACAATTTTATATATATATATATATATATATATATATATATATAGATAGATAGATAGATAGCATACACACACAAAATTGTAACGTCTGTCTGTACAATATATTAGTTATCTTTTCACGTATAAATAGCTGAACTGCATTTGGTGAAACTTGGTACGTATATTACTATTAACCTAACTTAGACTATAGGCTATACTAATATTCTCTGAAACCAATAGGCGTGGGGGTTATAAGGGGGCCCTGAAAATAAAAGAAATGACAAATATTTCGATTCCTATTGTTTTTTCCACTAATATGCACATAACGAAAGTTGTACATGCAGTTATTTAGAGTAACTTTGATTATATACTCTTTTGTTGTGTAACAATTTTTAAACGAGGTATACACTAAAAACTAAAACGGGATCAACAATTTTAAAGGGCATAAAAGACAACCGAACACAACGAAACTCCGTATGTGATTTAATATTAGAACTTCGTTGATTATAAGCTATATGAACATTTTTAGAAAAGACCAGGAGTGGGTGTTATAAGGGAGGACTGAAATAAAATATTGCGATATTTCATTTTCTATTATTTTTTCGGCAGAAGTGTACATAACCAACGTTGTTTAGTCCGTTATTTAGTGTAACATTAGTTATATACACTTTTGTCGTATAACGAAGTAAAAATGAGATAAACTCTAAGAATCCAAGCGGGAGTCAAACATTTATTGGGCAAGGGTTCACAACAGAGATTGTGGAACATTATACTTACTATAATACTAAGTTTCTTTACTCACTTTCGGGCATACGAGTACAATCGAATATTTTTAAGAAAGTCTATTAAATACATAAAATAGGTATATTTGTTTGGGGCTGTTCTGAGGAATAGATATTGTGAACATTACGTAGTTTATAATAAAAAATTATTATATTGAAAATATGATTAGGAATTAAGCTAGATCCCCAACTCTGAAAAACAATTTGGGGAATTGTATAAATACTGTATAAAGAAAAGCCCTGCCAAAAAAAAATACTGTTACGTTATTCCTCAAATGTAAATATATATATATATATATATATATATATATATATATATATATATATATATATATATATATATGTATGTATATGCATCAATTGATAAGAATATGTGACTCACACACTCTACATGTGGTCATATTATACAAGGAACGTAATCTACTAATACCAACAATACAAAGCTACCTGAAACATAAGCATATCTCTTATAAACAATAAACAACAATAAATTTATCACCAATTTTTTTTTTATTTTTTATTTTTTTTTTTTTACGAATTATTTATATCCTTCTTTCTCCAACTGTGACTAATGTTATAACATTCTATACGACTAAATATGACATTCACAGTTAATGCCTATGCAATCAAATGAGATAAACTAATTGTTTTTTAGTTGAATGAGCCTGAGTCACAGGTTTGTCAACCGTAACCATTAATGATTTTAATGGTTATTTAGCAAAGTAATACATTTATTAAATTAGAATTAGGATGTTCTAACGTTTTGCTTCGACTCAGCCATACTGGAATAATGTAATTATTTTTTATTGTAATGACAGTTTTACATTTAGGTCTTTTTCCTATTTCATTCAAAATTTCTTTCATAATCCTCACGTTCTCTATCTATATGGTTTAAGATGTTTTTACAGTAGATATCATGTTAGAAAATTTCTTTTGTTCGGATTAATAATGTAAATGCTCAATAACTTTTGATAGGGATTTCATTATTCATAAAACTCTGAATAAAAGCTTTTTTTTATGTAAATTTTTTATCCAGCAAAGTCGGTTATATGGTACGTTTTGTGCCTCTAATACACAAGAATTTCCCATGCTCATATCACCAATATTGAAAATATTCTTTTTTTTTTTTTTTTTTTTTTTTTTTTTTTATCAGAAAAGGTTTTACAGATTACTTCTTCTAATACTCTTGTACTTATCTAAAGAAAATGAGGGGAAAACTCAGCAATCCGCTGTAATGGGCAGACTGGGGAAGTAAGTGTTTTACTGCACCCGAGAAGATAGATAATAGGTTGTTCGATAATTAATGTTGGCTTTTTTTCATATTTTTCAAAATGAATTTATTTATATTAACTACAAGATTAATCAATGATATATTGACCATTTTGTTGGATTATCTTTTGCCATCTTTTGGTGAGTTGAAAAATTCCACGTTCGAAGAAGCCTTGGTTTTTAGAAGTAAAGAACTGGTCCAACTCATTTTTAACCGCCTCATCAAAATCGAAAGTTCTACCATTGAAATGGTTTTGAACGGAGCGAAACAAATGGTAATCTGATGGTCCTAAGTCAGGGCTATATCGTGCATGTGGCATCAGTTCCCAATTGAGCTCTATTAATTTTTGACGAGTGTCAAAGAGGTGTGTGGTCTGGCGTTATCAAGATGGAAAATCACGCCTTTGCGATTGGCCAGTTCAGGGCGTTTTTTCTTGATTTCTTCATTCAGTTTCGGTAGTTGACGACAGTAGACATTCGAATCAATAGTTTGGTTCTTGGAAGCAACTCAAAGTACACTACACCCTTGTAATCCCACCACACAGAAAGCATCATCTTTTTTTGGTGAATATCGGCTTGGATGTCTATTGTGGGGGCTCATTTTGCTTGGTCCATGACCTACTTCGGACTACGTTATCGTAAACAATCCATTTTTCATCACCCGTTATGAATCTTTTTAAAAATGGGTCCTTTTTGTTACGATTCAGCAAAAAGTCGCATATGTTAATGCGTTTGGTGTGGTGGATATCCTTTAATTCGTGAGGAACACAAACTTCTAGTTTGCTTACGTAAGAAGCTGTTGTAAGTGCAAGTAAACGGTTGAATTCGATATGTCGAGCTTCTCTGCTATCTCTCGTAGCGCATTTTTACCCTTTCTTAAATAATACAATAAAATATGCCGATAATGCTCTCTTTGATTGTCCATTTCAACTGAATTTTTAACCAACTTGTTTACTAATCAGACTAAGTTATTTACTGGACATAGTCCAAAGTCTAATCTTTAAAATAGTATATTATAATCAAAGCCACGCAATCAATACTACCTGAAATATGCATTTCAAACAATCTTATCAGAAAAAACGACATTAATTATAATTATCGAACAACCCGATAACTTCGTAACGCCAAGGGTGCTGGGGTACGAGGATTCCGTCGGTACGGAGAGGAGGTGCCGGCATCAAAACCGAAATCAAAGAATTGGGAGCACGTTAAGTTGTTTCATCTCACACACGTAGAGGGTGTTAGAGCCGAGAGCGGCTACTACAGGTAGGAGTGGGGAGGGGCAGGTGGTTCCTAAATCACTCACAACCGCGATTACTATACACAATAAATAACAATTAATATACGATTTTCTCTTACAAATAATTATCCTTAATAATAATAAATATTTAATTGAACCAAAATTAACGAACATGTTTAGAATTGAAGGTTTAATAGTTGGAGTGATTGTCAGCTTAGGAAATAATCTTGAGTGCAAAAAATATTCAGACTATATCAATCAATAATATTCTGTATTTGTTATAAAACTATTACATGGGTCTGGTGGCCTTAGGAAGAAGTATAAATAAATAAATAACATAGAACAAAAGATAATAGAAACAAAGTAATGTTCAACTAAATGAAATGCAAAACTTCAACATTTAGAATTTTAGAAAAAGAAGATACCACAACAAAAAATAAAGCAAAAAGATAGAGTATAATTAAAAAAAAAAACAACTAAACTCTTCCATGAAAACTAAGTTAAATTAAAAATAATTAATCCGCTCAAAGCTTCTATTCAAAAAGAACAAATGATCTTATCCTGAAGGCCCCAGTGATATAATAATACAAATTTGACTATTAAGACTATATCATACAAACTAATTCCCACTAGGATCTGAGATTTGGGGGGGGGGCATTTTTTATTATTAAATTTCATGAGAGTTATGCTGGAATCTACATCAAAGGTTTGTTGTTATACTATCTCCCTTTTTAGACCAAATTTCCCTTGCGGGAAATCAGTTACCTTATCTTTCATACTCCCAAGAGTTGACGATTCCTCATTTAAGCCTGCTACCTTGTACGTTTATTGTTTTGTAACCATATATTTCTAGCATTAAACATTAACAGAGGTTTAATTCATTGCGAGATCATTTTAGATATCCGTGATATGTTATGCCTGGCCAGCGGAGGCTCATATCGATCCACTGTGTTAAATAAAAATCAGTAACTCCGTTTGACTTTTATTCAGCATATACTGTCAAAGCTTCATCACCACTTACAGTGTTGTTGTGCTGTTAAGACATCTCAAATTCCCAAAATAGAAATCCTAAAATTAATTGAAAGTCTTAAAAAAAAACTGAAATATTGTTATATTTTTTAAATTGTATAATAGGCATATATTTAGACGTAATAATAAAAAAATACTCAAAAAGCTCTTCATTATTTTGATATGAACTTGAAATATTTGCGTACCTGCAGAGACTCAAGATATTAAAGTCTAATTCTAGGTTTTCTTTTTAGTTGGTTTTTTTTCTTTGAAATTAGAAAACAAAAATATGGGTCTTTAACAACATTCCTGAACTATTGATCCCAAAGACCTTGTGAAAGAAAGAAAATTATTTACTTTTTAAAAGAATATTTCTTATTTGTTATTATTTTAAGCCTTGTTCTTCCCATTGAATGGTATAACCAGGTCTTCTGCATGCAAAACTAAAAATAAATGTAACAGAAAGAACTTGTTTTCATAACGAGAATACCGACTGATCCCAAAAAAAAACATCCTTGTGCTCAAGCATAATGGATTTATGTAACGCCGTTCTAAAGGGGTTGGTTGGTGAGGAGGTTGGCAAAGGAAAGGTTATCAACGTTCACAAGATTTATGAATTTGTATATCACAACCCAGTTATAGTAGATTTCCCTTCTACTCATGATTCAAAATTCAGTTTAAGCAATCTAGGAGCTGACAGAAATTAGCTTCGTTTATGTATATATATATATATATATATATATATATATATATATATATACATATATATATAGAGTTCTCTGCTTTGATTGTCGTTGCCAAATTCGATAAGTAAAAGTTTTATGTATATCTAAATATCTAGTTCGCTCATGGCTGAAATTACATCAGAAAGAGGAATGAGGATAAAATATTCGAAATATTCCGTTTTTATGAGTTTGATATAAAAATATAAAGCCAATCTTGTTCTTAATTTAATTGTATAACATTCTTTCAATTCATTTTTTTCCGAATCTCGAATATTAAGCAAGTTATGAGTATATTTTTTTTTTTTTGTTGTTGTTTTCCGCCTTCTATTCTTACGCCAACAAGAAGCGAATATATCATGAAAAACGTATCTGTATTTTAAATACCCAATAACATACGCTATATGTTTTCATACCTTATTCTTATATCTACCAATATTTTTTCCTACCTATTGACTTTGGTATGCCGATGAATGGTTTCATAAATCGCTGTATTCCATTGCTCATTTCTTTTCTTTTTTTTTATGTTTCCCTTTTTTTTTAGTTTTCCTGTTTTATGAGTGAATCGCCGGTGCTGCGAAACACATTCAAATAAATAAATAAATGAAATACCGAATATTATTTTTTTGTTTTTGTTTGACTTTATAAAATACATACAAATATGTTCACTCACTACGATATCACTTTATTAGATTTTACGTTGTAGAGTACATAATTGTTATTTGATCAATACCACACTCGGCATTTAACAATTTCTGTCAAAATTAAAGATTATATTCGGTAATGGCTGAGATCGAAACAAGAAGTGAAGAGAAGAGAGACATAATCTAAATTAAGAAATATCACTGTTATTATTGAGTTGAATCGATAAATATTATATAGCCAATCTTGGTGTAAATTTAATTAACGGCTCCTATTTATATTTTTTTCACTTATGAAATTATTAACCGATTATTTGGTTCCAGCCAAGAGTAATGGAGCACTGATAGCCATCCGATTTTCACTTTGAGTAACGGAGTGTCTATATACATCTCTTGTATTATGTGTAGACAGGAGCATTGGAAGGACATACATTCCTGAAAACAGGACAGCTTGTGTCGCTGAGCGAGCAGAACCTGATAGACTGCAGCAGAGAGTATGGGAACAAAGGATGCGACGGCGGCCTCCTAGACCATGCTTTCCAATATGTTACGGACAACGGAGGGATAGCTATTGAAGACTCATATCCCTACGAAATAAAGGTATTCTGAGTTGGTATTCTGGCAGGTGGAAGTGACTTCTAATGTAGGTAGGATGGAAGAAATGGCTATACTTCCACTGTAACATTTTATTAAAATGACAGCACTTTCGTTTCAGTGCATCTTCAATAGTGCCCGAACTTCTTGGATGTTGACCTGACGGCCCTTAAAACTAGACCTAGAGTCTAGCTCTAAGGGTGGTCAGGTCAACATCCACGACGTAAGGGCACCGATGATAACGCACTGCATCGAAATTGCTCTGTGATTTTTAAAGATTGTTACAGTGAAAGTGTAGTCATTTCTTTGAAATAAAGATAATTTTCGGTAAAATGTATTTAAAATGAAACTTATTCAGTTTGCAGACGTTTCGTTACATTTTTAGGCATAGTTCACATTACAATATTTATGTGTGGGTGTGTGCGTGCGTGCGTGTGTGTGTGTTACCACTCTAGCAGAGTTTAATGTAAAACTAGAGACGTCGTTAACAGCTTAAATTGGGCCAGGGACGAGGAACTTTGAAAATTCCAAATATGTCTGTTACTATTGTTCAAATCGAAAACTAGTATAAAACCAATCTTATTGAAAATGGAATTGCCTATAAACGTTGTTAAAAGCTTATTCTTCTATCAGAATATTGATTAAGATATTTGCACGTTTTTTGTTTCCAGCCTTCAGTAAAGCCCCACTCCTACTCATATCATACTAACAACAAGACATATCATAAATCAATTCATTAGAAACTTCAATATATAATATGGTCTTCATTGAATTTTTACTGTGTGATCTACATTCAAATGCATATAACATGACGTTTTTTAGCAGATTTCCCTTAAGGGAAATCAGCTATTGAGGTCGTACTCATGACGCGAGTTTCGAAAAATTTCTTCAAATGTCCATCGATCCTACCCAGGAGATGACGAAAATGAGGTCCGTCCAAAATTATATATATATATATATATATATATATATATATATATATATATATATATATATATATATTTGTCTTTAACGCTCTAGCGGTCGGAATTTTCGTTTGATCGTTGCCAAACTCGATATTTACACGTTTAATTCAAAAATAAAGCTCAAGTTCGTTAAGGGCGGAACTCGGACCAGTGGGAGGAGGGGGGGGGTGTAGAGGAGAGGATTTTCGAATATTCGAAATATCTCCGTTACTATACGGCGAATCGAAAATTATATAGAATCATTCTTATTGCAAATAAAATTTACTATAAATAATGTTATATACATTTATTCTTTATCTTGAATATTAACCGAGATATTTGCATTTTCTGTTTTCAGCTTCTGAGATAAGATCGGCTAACTTCGGGTCTAGTCGTGAATTTCCGTCAAGAGCTAGTTCGGGCCGTTCCCGTAACTGATTGACTCTCTATTCTGAAATTTCCTTATTATAAAACTTCACGTGGGAAATCTGCTTTGTTTACGCAGCCCCTGCGTGACGGACTTTTATCTATTCGCCTTGCTTATAAAACCATAAAGCTGATTACATGTTTAACTTGTTTAAATTTCTATTTTAATAGTTGGAATATTTCTTATTTCAATAATTCATACATTTGGGTAGCGTATTGAAGAATGTTACTCTCAAAAGAAGTAATTTTTATTTTCCAAAATATTGATGTATAAAAAGGAGTTTATACAAAGGAAATAGGTAAGTAAAGTCATTAATTTGTGACTATGATTTTCTATTATCTGTGAAACTTGTATAATCTTAGCGTTGCCAATCAGGTGGGAAAGAAAAATAGACAATATTCGATTAACACATCACAGAACTGACTGAGCTTTGTGAAGGTTGAGTATTTATTTTTTAATTTGTTATCCAGGATGGTAGCTGCAGATTCAACAGATCTACTGTTGGTGCACGAGCCAGTGGCTACGTAGCCTTGCCTCGAGGCGACGAGGGTGCACTCAAAGCAGCAGTAGCCAGGGTTGGACCTGTTTCTGCAGCCATAGACACAGATCCTATGTCTCTCTATTTGTACTCTTCTGGTGAGTCTTTATCTATTGCTTATCTTGTAATGATGTCTTTACGTAATATTTAAGTATAACATATCTTCAGAAGTAGATGTGTTAACATGATGTGATATAAGAAGCACCTACTCAAGTAACAAACACACACTACACCAAAAAGTATTTTTTCTGTAATCGTTGAATAATGGTAACATTACTAAACTGAAATGAGTGAAGAAAGTGAAACATTTTGCAATAGAGTGAAGAAAGTAATCACTTTCTTCACAAGTGAAGAAAGTGAATTGCCTTCTTAATTAGTAATAAGTATAAATTAAAAAATAATTTGAAGTTGGAAATTAAATGCTTTTAAATGTTTCTTAACATTATAAGAATTTATTTTAACAAAATAAATTGAAATGTGAATGAATTATTGGTGGAAATAATCAATATATTTTAAAATTTAAATATAATAATAATTACCTTCCTTGTTTATAACCTGCACTTGTTTATAACTGCACTACTTCACAATCATCACTAGTTGTTGTATAACTATGCTTATAACCTACCAACAACATACCATAATCTTCACAACATCCTAATTTTGTTCATATTCTGGTTAGATCTGATCTTGTATTACACGATTACAGAAAAAATTTAATATTACACTCGTGACGAAATTAGAATTTACAACTCTCGTGAAATTACCACACTCGCTTCGCTTGTGTGGGTAAACGTTTCACTGGACTTGTAAAATGATCTACTTTCGTCACTTGTATAATAAATAACTATTATTCTTTCATTTTGATTAATTTTGTTCAAGTTCAAGTATTTTATAAACAAGAGTTGAACAAAAAAAGTCCGTCTCGCAGGGGCTGCGCAACCTAAGCAGATTTCCAAAGCGAAAGTTTACAATAGATACATATACGTACTCGTACTGGTAGCACCACCACAAATATTAAGTGGAAAAAATAGAAACGGTAACGAGTAATCTTTCAGTTACAATTTAATAACTCTACAACGGAATGCGCCTGAATTGTAAACAAACAGACCAGCCAACCTGAATTCTAGACCGGAAAGGAAAACCATTAATGAAATATATCTGGATACAACACATTAATTTTATTGAAAACTATTTACTATAGCTAATGCTGTAATTTGTAATGAATCAGAATAATTTTAATCCAATTACTTAAATTTTAGTAATCCAAGAACAAAAACGGAGGGGGGGGGGTCAACAGAACGTATTTACATATATTTCAGAACGTAAAAGTTTAATGAAAACAGTATTCCGTATTTAACCTTATAATAGCATGGTTTATGATATAACAGCTTATTATTAATATAACATGAGTAGGAGTGGGGTTTACTGAAAGCGGAAAACTATAAAATCCAAATATCTCGGTTAATATTCATGATACAGAAAATATGTATAGAACAATATTTATAGATCATTTAATTTTCAATAAGATTGATTCTATACAATGTTTCTATCCGACGTATAGTAACGGAGATATTTTGAATTTTCAAACTTCCCCTCCTCTAAACCTCCCCTCCCACTGGTCTGATTTCAGCCAATAACGAACTTCACCGCATAAAACGATTAAATATGGAGTTTGGTTACGATCAAACCAAATTGCGACCGCTAGAGCGTTAACAGACAAATATATATATATATATATATATATATATATATATATATATATATATATATATATAATTTTGAACGGATCTCATTTTCGTCATCTTCTGGGTAGGATCGATGGATATTTGAGGAAATTTTTCAAAAATCGCGCCATGAGTACGACTTCAATAGCTGATTTCCCTCAGGAGATATCTGCTAAAATCATGGCTAAAATGCGTATTAAATAGGTAATTCTTTAACACCTATTGTGATATTCATATTTCGCTGTTGGTAATTTACATTCTGAATAGTCAACAGATAAATATAAATATCATTATTACTGTAATGGTCCGTTACAATGAAGTGTTTCACACACTATTCTTCATGATCTGGTTTTGTGTCGGGAGTACAAAAAGTCAAGGTGGATCCACCGGCCTTTTCAGGTTTAATTTAATTACTTGAGGCCTTTATCAGCCTCCTAGACGCAGATCCCTTTGTCTTTCCTTTAACTGCACCAAGTCAGGTTTTACATTAATTTTTAGCAGTCATTTATCTCTCCCAAAAATATGAATTTTAAAACCATCTCATTGTTTTAATAGTTGGCAGTATTAATGATGATGAATAGATCAAGGATGCCATATTGATATTAAATGTCTTTGCATTACTACAGGACGTAATTTTTATTTCTACCCGTTAACTAACTCATACGGTTCCATGTGGTCACTAAGTATAACGTTTTTATATGCCCAAGATCACACTTCATTTGCACACCAACTTCGATAGATAGAGTTTGTTTTAATTACATTAATTTTAAAAGTGCATGTTCAGTGCGTTCTATTCACACACAATAGAAAAATAGTAATACATAATAACTAACCAAATTTAGTCCACAGCCTATGTATTAGTCTATGGACTAAATTTGGTAATCTAAATAAATTCCCTGCAAATAATTCAATACATTAGGCTTTTTGGCATTTGTTACATGATATACGTTAAACTGTGGTAAAGATTATGTTAAACATATGTTCGAAGGTTATGTTAAACATATGTTCGTTTGGTTAAGGTTATGTTAAGCATATGCTCGTTTATCTTTTAGCAGATTTTCCTTAAGGAAAATCAGCTATTGAGGTTGTACACATGATGCGATTTTCGAAATTTTTCTTCAAATGTCCATCGATCCTACCCAGGAGATGACGAAAATGAGGTCTGTTCAAGACTGTATCTATATATATATATATATATATATATATATATATATATATATATATATATATATGGTAACGCTATAGCGGTCGCAATTTTTTTTTTATCTTTACTAAACTTGATATATGTTCGTTTTAGACAAAAAGACAGATCAAGTTCGTTAACGGCTGAAATCGGACCAGTGGGAGGGGGGGGGGGGTTTAGAGGGGGAGAATTTCGTAAATTCTTAATATCTCCGTTATTGTGCGTCGGATAGAAAAATCTTATAGAACCAATCTTATTGCTAATTTAATGTTCTATAAATGTTGTTATGTACATTTTTTCACTATCTTGATTATTAACTGAGATATTTGCATATTTTAGTTTTAGGTCTTCAGTAAACCCCCACTCCTACTCATCTCATATTAATAATATTCTATTATGTTATGAAGCATTTTATTTGAAGCTTAAATACCAAATATTGTTCTCATTGAACTTTTAATTTTTGAGATAAATGCAAAAACGTGACGCACTTGGGAAATCTGCATAGTTAACGCAGCCCCTGCGTGACGGACTTTTGTTAGTTCAGTTAATAAAGATTGCTCGTTGAGATAGCACGTGGTGTTCCTTATTTTACATAAACTCTATCAAATTCTTATTCACAACTTTTATTGTTTGTATTTCCTTTTAAAATTGATTAATGTTATTATTAATTTATTAACCTCCAATTTGTGATACTTTGGCTAACTGGGACGGTTTATCTACAGGTTCAAATTAAAAAATATGAGTACTGAATGGAAGTAATTCTTGAAATATTTTCCACCATATAGAATTTTAAGAACATCTCTGTCTAGTTATACGTTTGATTGTCATATTTGAACTGTACTGTCTGTCGGAAGGTCTTATTGGAGAGTAAAACCTGCTTACTTCTAAATTTTGGATTTCGCAAAACTTCCAAATACTACATATTTCCTTTTCCCATGATTTTTCAGTAATTTATTCACCCCGTTCAGTTCACCTCCAATATCTTAGAATTATTTTAGACCAAACGAGAAGGGTCAGAAATCCTAAAGGATCCAATATGGACATCTTATCGGTTTCCATCGAAAGACAATGCTCAATGCTGTTAGAATTTCATGTTGTAAGTTATCGTGGTTGATTGAAGAAGCAAATTTATCCTTTACAGATTCAAAAATGGTTTATGGACTAATTCTTCTATTCACTGATAATTACTTAAATCTTGATTTCTCAATATTTGGTCAGCTGCCACAGAACTAATTATTTTTGTGATATAATGTATTAACTTTTTCAAACCTTATATTGGAGCTCAGGTCAGTCATATGAGTTCATGAGCTTTGGCCTTAATCTCACATGGTAAAGCTAGAGAGGAGATCCTCGTCTGGGCAATAATAATTTATTTAGTGACGAACTTATTAAATAAAACCCTTTGTCCCACCTTTGCTAGAAAAGGGTGGTAACCAGTAGAGAACTCGTCCCAATTAGCCGTAGAAGCACAAAGTGGACTTTAGGAAATAAAATATTTTTTAAAAAAACTTATATTACCAAGTTAGTTCAATCAATTGTATATTGATGTTTTCTGGCAACCATAATAAATAGCTGACAGAATCCCTATTATGTCCAATAATGGCCTTTTGCAATCGGTCTAAATTATTTGTCTCCGAAAATTTACAACTTTTTCGGAAACGTCTAAAATTAGTTATGGATTTAACCATTTAGTAGATTCGACATTGGATGTGCTTTGCCAATAGCTTTCCTATTAATATAAGAATCCAGTCCTTTCAGAGCGACGTTCTCTAAAAGAATGGCTCTATACCTTTTAGCTTCACCATCTCCAGATCATATTTCTACGGAAGATATTATACGAGGCTACTCAGAAATTTTCAAAGGTATTTCTCTATTTGGGCCATGGTGTATTTCTTTTTATTGGAGAACCAATTTGTTTTTGACTGCATTGCAGCTAGACATAGGACGCTTCATTCAAATGCTAATTCACAACTGTTTCATGGTTTGTGTCCTTTTAAATACATGACTTGTTATAAAAAACAATTTTAAAACATGATTTATTTGTTATTTACATCAGCTTTGTGCTACCATGGCTAATTGGGACTGGTCACCAATAGTTTGCCACCCTTTTCTAATTCTATCTCGATATTTAATAGAAGGAGAATTCAAAATATCTTCGTTATTATGAGTATGATCGAAAAATGGCCAATCTTATTAAATTGTTGTTCTATGCATTTTCTACTAAACTCATATTTATTTTTATTACAATATACCGCATCTACTATTGTCATTAGCTGTAGATGGATCTATATTTCATGGAACAAACAAGTTTCAGTTAAAATTGCCGAAAGCCTTTTTATGTCTTCTTCATCGTCTCGAAAGTTCGGTTTGAGGTTCAAAACTCATATATTAAGCGAGTTATTCGTACTTTCTTGTTTTCAGAATTTATTAAACTCCACTTCTGCTCATTGGATTTTTTCTCAGAAACATAAAATATACGATGAGGTATGAGCAATAGTGTCACCCGCACGTTGGAATCTGCTTTGTTTATACAGCCCCTTCATAACGAACTTTTTTATTGTCTTCAATAGGGGCTATGATGTTGATATAATATTTCTTGATATTGCTATAAACTGGTTGTAAGAGTAATTTAAATGAAGTGCTTATGTTCGTGTTCTGTTCTAGGCGTCTACCACGAGACAAAGTGTAGTTCGACCAAAGTTGACCATGGAGTCCTGGTTGTGGGCTATGGGACTACTGAGAGCGGAGAGGATTACTGGCTCGTCAAGAATTCTTGGGGCCCAGATTGGGGCGAGCAGGGGTTCTTCAGAATAGCCAGGAACAGAGATAACCACTGTGGCATTGCTTCAAAATCTGTATATCCAATTGTTAACTAATTCTAAATAAAAATAAACATTGTAAAGGAAGTTCGATTTCTTCCGACTGCTAATTAATGCAACAGGGATTTTTATTTTGCCCTGTATGAAGCACTCGTACTCGGAAAACATGCAAAGAGATTATTTTATCTCATTAGTTATGGTAGATGAATAAAATTTAATACTTATATCGTATATATATAGTAGACCTATAGTGGCGTGTTCAATTCCAGCCTGGGCAATAGGAATTTATTTCAAGATCGTTAAATTTGTCGGTGGATACTCCCATCACTGGCTGATGGTCGAGTACAGTTGCCAAGCGCTTTATACTCTCGAGTAGTGGAGTAGTACAACTCTTGACGTCTTGAAAATGGTGCCTTTGCATCGAAAGCGCTCGCCAACTGTACACGACCATCAGCCCGTGATGACGGTCGTCACTGACAGATATGACAATAGTATCATCTGTACTGGCGGCTCCAACCCTTAATTTGATTTACCGTTAAATTTCATTGAAACCAGAACATTCCCTCTTATAATTTCAGACTAATGCATTATTTCTGGCCATTTAAATCATACGGTTTTACACCAATCTAACAATTCTGGGAAATGTATAAAGACAGATGTTTGCAGTTAAGTAGGTCAAAACCGTGTTTTTAATAAATTGTAATTACCCCAAATCCATTAAACTAGACTGCGTAATTACTTTTATTTTTATTATTTATATTATTTTAATCGTTCTTATGTTTCCAGTTTCCTACATATGTATACGACACTGAAATACCAATGAACAGTTTCAAAAATCACCGTATGCCATAGTTCACTCTTTTTCCGTTTCTTAATTTATTTAAATGAGCTCCGCAACGCCGGAACTCATTTAAATAAATAAATAATAATAATTAAGACAAATATTTTAATTATCAAAAAGTAACGTACAATTCTTTTTAAATATTGTAATATCCAAATAATTTTCATGTTCTTTAAAACATAATAAAGTCTAGGGATTTTCAGTCATATACACTTGAAACGAGCTTTTTCTGTTAATATTTGATATGGCGGTTTGCGATGTAGATGTCAGGATAAGAAATCTGTGCTTGCCGCAAGTATATATATTTTCACACAATTTTTTCGGCAGACCCTGTTGCTATCAACAGATGTTGATTTGTTGATGTGGTTCTATTGTATTATCCCTAATTCTATCTGGGATTATGGACATTTCATGTAATGTGGCATCGCTATTAAAACTGGATATTTCAAGTTAGTTGGTAACGTGCCGTTAAATAGTGTCTCATCCCTTTCCCTTTCGAAGAGACCACATAGTACATAATGATCCTATTCAGTGCCCTTTTAAGCAGAACGTCCGACATCTCAAAACGGACAGGTAATCAGATAAGAGATCCAACAGCAACGCTTTGAAACAGCGTATGAATTCGTGGTAGAGGAGATATAGAGAGAGGTCCACCTGATGATTGTGGTTGCGTTCCTTCTTCTGATTCATCTCCGTCCCCTTGGAGTAGATAAGTCCTTGAATGAAAAGGTTACAAATGGGCAGGATATTTAGGATAAGAGAGATAGAGAGTTAAAGGGAATGTAGAGGTTTAGCGGTGGCCCTGATTGGTGCTCTCACCATCCTTACAGGTAGATAGATGTTCCAACCTACAACCTCTATCTACAAATCTCTGTCAGGAATTCTGCCTCTATCTCTCCCCCCCCCCCTTCCCAGTCGTTCTTCAACCCTCCCCCCCCTCCTACCAATCCTAAAAAAAAATCCTTTTCTTACAATAGCTCCTCCTCTTTTTACCTCTGGAGAGCTTACTTCTGTTATCTCTCTTTTCCCCTTTTATGTTCACTACTGCTCGATATTTCTGGTTCATGCTTCCAAGTAATTCTCATTTTAGAAATCCTAAAAGGCTATCTTTTGTACTCACTTACTTATTCCTTTAAACTATGAAGTTATTACCCTGTAATTTGTAAATTCTGTATCACGTCAACCATTGCCTCTGAGGTCAAGTACTGAGTCCAAAATTTAACAACATCTTAAGTTTAATAGATAATATAAACTCTTAAAATTACGTATTTTCTCACACTTTCAAAAGTTGTGTAATGTATTTTCAGATAAGGTTTATTTTTATATAAAATACGAATATTTTTACATAAGTACATAATAATAGTAAGTTATTATTGGTATAAATTAAGTAATCATTAATTTATTTACGATTTATCTGCAAGACACATATTCACACAAAGTAAAGCGACTTTTGTTAGGCTGCCTGTATTGGCGCATTTAATAACAGTCGCATGAGAGGTCCTATTATTACAATGTGCCTAATTTCTGTCTATTTTTTAATTCCAATTCCTCCATTTCAAGATTTACCATTTAGTTCAAAACGATGGAAGCTGTTTTTGTTCCTTTCATTGAATCATCGCCTACATCTAAAAATAATGTTATCGGCTAACAATCAAAATAAAAATGACACCTAAAAAATTTAAACCCATTTGAGGGTAGGATTCCCGCCATTTATGGTTATGCAGAAGCAGTTTGCTGATAACCTTTTCCTGCAATTTTTTTTTGGTGGCTCTACAGACCTTGGAGATTTTTAACCGCCATTACAAGCCTCCTCCACTTCTGCCTATCATCGGCGAAGGCTTTCCAATCCACTAGGTGGACCTATGTAGCGTCCTTCTTCACTCTGGCAGCCCATATCATCTTCGGTCGCCCTCATTGTCGCATCATTGTCTTGTGTAGGGAGCCGGTTGGGTTGCTTCTTGCCTCATGCCGCGCCCATTGTAAACTCATAGCTTTCATATATGTGAAATAGACTATCTCATTTCAGATATCATCAACTCTACAGTCTTCCTTCTCCAAAGTCCCAAGTCACCATCCCATTTTGGGTCTATTATGGCTCGAAGTATCTTGCGCTCAAATCTTTCAGTAATGTTTGTTTCCAGGGTGCCCGACAGCGATCATGTCTCACATCCATACATAAGTACAGGTTTGATAATGGAGTTGTAATCCCTTAGTGTTTCAAGGGTCGTGAGATTTTCTCTGGGCTCGCTTGGCACTAGTTATCCTTTAGTCCATTTCCGTAAACTGGTCGTTGATAGAGGTATCACTGTAGCTCCGAGGTATTTGAAGCTTTCTACTTTTGGGAAGGATAGATGCCATGCGCTCGAGCTGCCTTCGAGATGTACGTTATGGCTCAATACCATGTACTTAGTCTTATCTTGGTTTTTTGCAAGCCTCTTTTGCAGCTGATATCAACGAACCAGCAATATACAGCATATCCTCTTGCTCCCGAGGACAGCTACATCATCCTGCAATTACCACAAGTGTTTTCATATGTACACATGTATGTCCACACTCTGAATATTATAATTTAATTTTCGGAGTGTGCATATAAAAATATACAATGTTGCAATGTTAAATTTTAGCATTACAATATTACAACTCTTTCTAATTGTTAATAAATTATTATGTATTACTTTAAAACTATCAGCACACAGTGTGTTTCACAAAAAATATTCTTCGCATTCATTCATTTAACGTTCGGAACGGAGAAAATTTCGAAAATCTCTGACGGACGTAAAACCTAAAATAATTTCCTTGAAGGCTGGCTAGTATCCGAAGTCCTTAGACAAACATTTTTAGATGTAATATTGAAATTCTCGCTAGCCTGTTTCGCGGTTCATTTGTTAATCAATCCTTTCATAGATATTGGTAAACTCCTATTCAAAGCAATGGAGAATATCTTTGAAGTCAAAACCTAAATTCCTCTTCAAAATGAAAATAATATAATGTGTCTTAGAATTTAGTTTTTCGAACTTCATTTTTTTTAAATTAAGATTTCCAAATTTTACTTTCCGACTTACTGTCACTGTCAGTCTTTTTTTGGTTTTCCTGTAAAAAGTAAAAGCTTTACGTTACTTGACTATTTTGTATTTAGTACTCGCAGAAGTGAGGTACTCAGCTTCTGAGCTCAAACATCAATTCGTTGATATTTCAATTAAAATTGGTTGTAATTCATTGTTTCTATTAATGTTGTTTAGAATATTTCATCCAGTATTAAATATAGGGTTTGGTTATTTATTATTTAATACAATATTTATATTCCGGCTGGAACCACATGTAATTGGATCTTTCAGAGGCAGCTAACAGAGATTGTTGTTAATCGTACTTATTTCTTAAAATTATGAAGTTTCGTGGCCTTGGGAGGGGGGGGGGATAAATAGCCCTGTTAACTCTAAAACTTGTATATTAACAATAACAGAATAACCTCTTCTTCATTAGGATGTAATATTTACACAAAACAACAAGTCACTAGATATTTACTTTGCACTCGCCGATGTAATTTTTTAACTCGTAATTCTGGTTAACCTTTTTCACTAACTGTATATATTTTAAAACATCTGGTATTTTTATACCGAGAGGTTACCTTATTTAATAGTGAACGACTCACGAGTATGTGAGTCGCCGCTACAACTGTATTCGAGACACGAAATACTGTGTTCGAAATTTAACTGCAATACTAGGTAATGTGGATATTTAATATAAATCCTTTAATAAAAATCTAAAATTAATCCATAGCCCAATAGTATAATTACGAATTCTCTAAAAAAAAAAAAAAAAAAAAAAAATTTTTATGTATGGCATGGTCATCACTCGGTAAAAAATGAGTGGTGGGTTCGATTCCCGCCAGGGCAATAAAAGTTTACTTAGTGGCGAACTTATTAAATTATATTCTAATCCCACTCTGGGTAGAATGGGTGGTAACCGGTGACCTGCAGGTAATCTGTCCTAGTTAGCCATAGTAGTACAAAGTAGTCCAATTAGTAGTACAATTAGGAAACGGCACAGGTAAAATAATTCTACAAAGAAGAAAGGATATCACTTCCGTAAAAGGTCATAAATCTAATTTAATCTCACATGGTAAACCTAGAGAGGTGAGTTCGATTTCCGCCTGGGCAATAGGAATTTATTTAGTGACAAACTTATTAAATAAAATGTTTCGCCCCACCCTGGCTAGAAAAGGATGGCAATCTGTTGATAACACGTAACTGGGCGTTAATAAATAATAAATTATTATTATTTATTGGCGCCCAGTTTTTTGCTATATGGGTAATTGGGGCGGGTTATCTACGGATGGCCACCCTTTTCTAGCCTTTTAATAAATCGTAATTTTAGAATAACATAGTTTTACTTAGGACTATAGTTTTCTTAATGAGTGATAAAAGTGTGTTTTAGGAATTGATTTCATTAAAATAAGTTGTAATTTATGTTATATCTAAGGAGACTGAAGATAAAGCTGAACCCTGGTATTCTGCATAAATAAAAAAAATAATGAGTAGAAGTGTGACCTTTCTTAACAGCCCTTATAATTCACTTCAGTTTAATTATGTAGACTTTAGGGAAGCTCATTAATCTGGACAGAAATTTATGTTAATTTCTTATAAATTTCTTCCCTGATATATGTAGTCAGGGATGTTGAAATTACAACTCGTATAATGACAGAAGTATTATGTAAATATAACTGTTCTGTAGCAGAAAGGGTAAATGAAAATTAGGCACTGCCTAAATACAATCTGTTTAAAACCTTTAAAAGAAAAGCATTCTTGTTAATTGGATTTCCTGGTTTGTTAGCTCTGAAAACCATTTAAACTAACACTAGGTGGGGAATAAAACAGCTGCCATCCGTGTTCACTGTGTATTTCTCTTCCAAACCACACTTTTACATTTGAATGAGAAAAGAAAAAAAAAACAACTTGCCGTAGTTTTTCAAGTGTTCACTTTATATGCTTTATTTCCTAGTTGTTTTAGTATTCTACTTTATTGAACTTAAAAAAAAAGCCTAATAGTAAATAAATATTTCATTTAAATTAATTTTTTGTACCATTTGATGAACTGGCTTTCACCACCTAGCAAACCACCTAGCCTCCAAAATAAAATGTGTGAATCGCGAATGTATGCCTGGTGTAGGAAAGGGCATGTAAGTGTCTGAACTTATGCCTTTTTTATGGAGCTTGAAGCCAATATTTGCAATTTCAAGTAATTTACGCTGATATTCAAGTAGTCTATTCAGTACTGTGTAAACACAGTAAGAATACGCCCCTCCTCAACTCACAGTAAATACGAATATTATTATATTTGTTATTTATTTACATTCACTTTATGCTACTATGGCTAATTGGGATGGGTTATCTACAGGTTACCACCCTTTTCTAGCCTTAGTGAAACAAAGAAATTTATTTAGTGAATCCGTCACCAAATAAATTTCTATTGCCCAGGGCAGGTTTACCACGCGACATTAAGACCAACGTCAAAACTTACACCTGAATACGAATATTAAAAATGATACCATGAATTACCAATTTCACAGTCTTAATATATTAACCCATAAATTATGGTTGTGCGCGCTCCCATAAGTACACACATACATACTCGCGTAGCGCGAACTTGCATAGTCAAGAAATACCTTTATCCCTACTCAAACTAACAATTAATTTATTACTAACTAATTTAGTTATTTTATTAGAATGTGTTATTATTAGTAATAAGTGACGTTCTTATATTCCTATATATCATTTGTAAATATTTATTAGGACCCTCATTTGTGTTGTTTTATTTCTGAATTATTTTTCCCTTCTGTATATATATATTGTTAACTAATAGCGTTAAACTTTTATGGTTTTTTAATGGTTTATATTTGTCACCACTGTTGATGGTGCGAATGCCTTGAATGAAAGCACTCGACCGCTCAAGAAAATAATTGTGAAGGAACAAGGCATTTTACTTTAATACCTACTTGTAGCAATATGAGATACTTAATTAGGGATGAAGTCATTTTGTGGTTGTTTTGTTAAACACATGAAATGAATGAAACCTAGTACAGGAAAAAGAAAAAAAACTGTGACACTGTTCAGCTATAATGGAAAAAACTTACACTTAAATGAAAAATTTCATATGTCAATAATATTGAGAAACACAAAATAATTTCTCTGCAATATACTAATAAGATATGGTAGCCGTGATATTTTGAAAAAAAAATTGATTTAGCTAAAACTGATCCATCAGTCAATCATTTTGGGATTCGAAAATCAAATAGACAAACGATGTTATTTTTGGCCACTGCTCCAATATTAGTGTTCGCCAATTCATCAACCTAAAATGAATCTGTGAACAGTCTATAATGGCTATCGATATCCATTATTATGACCCGAAATAGGGGGAAGGAGAATTTTGCGGAACTCAATTCCGGTTTTCAACAATTAGCAACGTGCACAACATGGATGCAAAATTTATTTTTTATTGGTAAAGATAGAGAAAAAAAAAATGTGTTATTCCGAATGAATCTCAATCGATATAATTAATACGGATTTTTAATGTATGTGTAAAGTCTTATTCTCCCATTTTCTTCTGAGTTGCGTAATTAAAAATAAGAGGCTGGTACTGATAATTTACCTACATAATCCTATGAAAATTTAAAGTGGTTTAAAATTTCATGAGTGAAGGCTGAAAATGTAATGAAGTCGACTCTCTAAAACTGAGGACAATTACCTAAACTAAGCATATTTCACACTTGGAATAGTAGTCATTTGTTTGAATAAAGAAAAAAAGTTTCGATTTAAGCTTTAAAACTATTTCATACAGTTGAAGTACTTGAACATCTTTTTACTTCCGTCATGAAAAATTTCCCTTTCGGATGTAAAGCGAAAGAAACTAATTCACTTCCAGAAGAGGAAATAATGGTTCTGATAATGGAGGAAAGTAGGGCTAAAGTCCCTTTGTCCAACTCAAAGGTTTTAATCCCTCTCCCCATCTACGCAGCATGGGACATAATTTCCCTCATTCCTGAGGTGGATGGAATTATTAAAACAATGCCATACATTTGCTACCATTGTTGAGGCTAACCACAAACTGTCATGTGCGTTGCGGTTGGATGCCTCCTGTCAAATACAACCAGGCTCGCATTGTAACCTCAGATTTATGCCATTCCCTGATGAACATATCGCGTGTGACTCCCTTTCTAACTTACAAAATACTTCAGAGATCTTTCCGCATAAAAAGCACCAATTATGGACTCTCTAGATATTTAGGGTGGAGGCGTGTGTGTTTATGGTTGATATATATATCAAATTATTATTTAATTATAGACAAACGTTATTTAATTTGTTTTTAGATAACGTTTTTTATGTGCACTATTGTCGTATATTGGAAGGGTAAACGAGATATTCGCTAAAATTATAACGGGAGGTCACAATTTTATCGGGTACAAACGGTGGAACCGAACTTGAAATGCTCGGCATTTGAATGCAAATTAACAACTTCTTCATGAATATAAGCGAAATTAACATTTTGACAAAGGAACAGGAGTGGGGTTGTATTGGACGTATGAAATCAATCGTTTTTTTTTTGTTTTAAGAATCAAATGATATTTAGTTTGTTATTTAGAATAACTTCTGTTAAATGCAATTTTGTCGTATAACAATTTAAAATTAAAAGGCATTTAACCACCATAGTTTTCTGGCGATGTGTCATTCTCATAGACGGGAAGTTTCCAATGTCCCTGGCTACATTTAGACTCCATCTCTTGGAGGACCTTTCCACCCTCGTAGTTCACTCCAAGCGAGTAGTAGGAAATTTGATGTTTGTCAGTGAATCAAATTGTCCACTCCGACAAAATTGCATTTAACAAAAGTTATTCTAAACTTTTGTTAAATGCAATTTTGTCGTAAAACAATTTATAAATAAAGCAATTAATTTGCTTAAAAATTTAGTTATATTCACCAATTCGTACCCATGTAAGAATTTATTAAATTTGGTGTCCCGATAGATTATCACACTTTCATTGAAATTCACAAATCCATATTAATTTTTAAAAAAACAGGTTGAACGATGAGCAAAGTATATTGCCGTGCTCCCTCCCCCTCCCTCTCGCAAGCGTTAATTAATCAAAAATGTCAGTTTCTCATTAAATGTGTTTAATACTTAATTTAATTAAAACAGGAAAGTGTATTGAGTGTGCATTATGAAGATACTGTAATAATAATTGTTAACATAATTTAATGTAAACAGAACTGGAGGTCTTAAGCGGCCCTTACACGGTCATTAATAATGACATTACCAGTAATGACATTTTTTGCGAATGCACTTCATTCCATATTATCATTACTGTAAAAACCTTACACAATCATTTTTATTGTCATTACTTTCTTTTAGTACAGTGGTGGTCTCTGTCAAAGCAAGACGTATAAAATAAAATGGATCCACACAAAACCGCTTGTATTGCTATAATTTTGGCTTTAGCTACAAAACGGCGAGTAAAACGTAAACGTTGGATGAAGGAGTGGTTAAAAAAACGTGAACAGTATTCTCATATTTTGTTATTGAATGAAATTAGAGACACCGAAAAATAAAACAATATAATTTAAAAGCATTTTTCTTACTTTTGAGTTCCCAAGGTCAACAGGTTGCTCAAAATTGTTAATAAATTGCAATGCGTGGAAAACCCACGAGGACAGTGAATATACATCGTCGGCTCCAGCCCCTGATCTTGTGGAGTCCTCTATTTTTAGCAGATTTCCCTTAAGGGAAATCAGCTATTGAGGTCGTACTCATGATGCGAGTTTCGAAAAATTTCTTCTAATGTCCATCGATCCTACCCAGGAGATGACGAAAATGAGGTCCGTTCAAAATGATAACTATATATCTATATATATATATATATATATATATATATATATATATATATAGAGATATATATATATATATATATATATATATATATATATATATATATATATCAATTACCAAACTCGGAATTTAATCGTTTTATGTAAAAAGGAAGATCAAGTTCGTTAATGGCTGAAATCGGACCAGTGGGAGGGGGGGGGGTTAGAGGGGGGGATTATTGAAAATTCAATATATCTCCGTTATTATGCGTCGGATCGAAAAAGTATATAGAATAAATCTTATTGCAAATTAAATTTACTATAAATATTGTTGTATACATTTATACTGTATCTTGAATATTAACCGAGATATTTGCATTTGTATTCTGCGTGTGGTCACCAGTAGGCTGTTTGGACTTTCCGCCGAGAGCTCTGGCGGCCGTTTCTATAACTATTCGTCCCTCGTGAATAGGTTTAGAGAGGTAAGGTTAACTGTTTTTTGGGGCTAGAAACTACTGAGTTATTACGCCCTAAATAATGTTTTAGGTTTAGAGGTTTCTTACTACTACAGTTGTTATTAGGCAGATTTCTCTATTGTAAAACTTCTCGTGGGAAATCTGCTTAGTTTACGCAGCCCCTTGCGTGACGGACTTTTTTTTAACTCTTTTTGGTAGTTACAGCTGAGAGTATTAATTTTACGTCTGACGTCAGATATCGTGGCTCCAGGTTTGCATTTTTCGTAGACTGCAGTTTCACGAGTGCGGCATTCCTTTTATTTTTATAATTTGAATCTGAAGGGTTCCATAATACTGGTAATTCTTCGTACATTGATATAAAAGATTGCAAAACATCACTGGTTTCTACACAATCACTCTCCGGAGCAGACATGTTGTCTTCGCAATTTCATGTGGTAGACTGAGTAATGATGCCGCACACCTTACAATATCATTATTAATGACAGTATCCCCTCCCGTCTACAGTAATGATGTGCCGAGATCAGAAAATTCGGATTCGCATCATTCCCCCTCGTCATTCCAACTTTGTCGACGTTACACGATCAGTATTAATGCCATTCTGATAAAGTAATGTCATTATTAATGACCGTGTAAGGGCCGCTTTAAATGAGTGGAAAGTTGGTTGGCTAAACTGAGTGTGAGAAGCCAGTAGGAGACTTCCTACTGGCTTCTCATTGCTAATTTTACATTACATTTATTAAGACGTTCCTGATGGTCCCTAATAACTATTAGATTTCCCCTCTATCAAATTTAGGTTTGTATTTACATGTGATTTGATTCTTATACTTTTAAAAATGTAGAGTTATTCTCATAAATGTGGATTTTTTGTCTCGTAAATAAATAATTTAATAGGATAATGGCGCCCAGTTATGATGTACTAAATTTAAAAGGCATTTAACCACCATAGTTTTCTGGCGAGTTGTCATTCTCATAGACGGGAAGTTTCCAATGTCCCTGGCTACATTTAGACTCCATCTCTTGGAGGACCTTTCCATCCTCCAAGTTCACTCCAATCGAGTAATAGGAAATTTGATGGTTGTCAGGGAATCAAATTGTCCACTCCATTGGTCTTTAAATCGAATTGTTCAAGTGTTTCCAGTTGTTGATGGAATTGTTCTTGGCATTACTGTTAAAACCTATTCAGGGGTAATAATCGCCCTTCTGTTTAGCTCCGTAAGTTTCCTGAGCAGGGTATCTCATAATAATTTCTATCTTCATTTCATATCCAGAGTTGGGTGATGGTAACATTTGGAGATCTGGTTATATAATTTCCTTTTAAGAGTAGCAATATGTTAAAATTTCATTAGCTTTCTATATGCTTTTCCCTTTAGTTTAGGCAGATTTCCCTTAAGGAAAATTAGCTACAGACATGATTTTTGATATATTATTTCAAATGGTTCCTACCTGCAGCTCCTAATTCCATGGAACTAAAATGCTTCTTGCAGGGACTAGGACCATGCAACCATTCCTCTTATATATTTACATGATGTACAAGTAGGGAAAAGTGATTTCCCTAAAATCCAAAGACCTGTTTTGCCTGCCTTGTTGATCTCGTGTACACACCCGTCTTTTCCATTATTGTGAGCCTTACGTCCTGCGATCCTCTCGCGAAGTCTTGTGTTGAAATATGACCTTCATTCTTTCTTTCACTTTTCGTCCCAGCAAAGAAAACTTGTTTTTCCTTTTTTTAGATTAAGGATAAATACTGCGGAAGAAACTATCGAGCTTAGGGAAATATTTCACGTGGAATGAAAGAAGTTTTACTTCGTGAGCTTCTGCCAGCATTATTATTAGATAGACAGGGTCACACTGTGTTAATACTTATAGAGACCTCTAATTATTGTATCATGACATAGGTTGGTAGCCGGAGTTAACCATGGACAATAAAAATATTACCGAAATCAATAATAAACGTTGTTAATAAGAGTTCTTTTGGATTGCAAAATTAAACACACACAAGCTTCACAGTTTTTATCACTGCACTATTTATTTAGAATACACTACACACTTGGTTAATTATTCTTAACTACTACTCACAGTATAGACGTTTTATGTTCATATTTAAAACAAGCACACATTTACACACTTATATAGTACCCAACCTCTTCTTATTTCCAGTATAGCCATAAAGGTTTAATTAACAGTGGTGGTGGTGTGTGCGTGAGTTTGCGTATGTATGTGTGTGTGTGTGTGTGTGTGTGTGTGTGTTTATTTATTATAAATTACTAATTATATCTTTAATAGCTTTTATTGTCTTTTACCAATTATTCATGTTTTGTTTGCTGTTTCCTGTTCATACCTTTCCTCGTTCAATAGTTGTTTTTTTTTCCTGTTTTAATCGGGTTTTTTCTCTAATAGTTCCTGCTTTATTTTATTTTCCACTATTGTTATCGCCGAGCAGCAACAATAAATTTAATAACCACATTGAATAATTTGGAGAAATTTTACCAATTGATTATGCGATAAAGGGTGTAAATCGCTAAAATTGCGTGACACCAAATCAACAAACAAAACAAACTAAAACAAATATACTCACAGTCTGCACTGATAGCTTCACTGTTCTTCAGATTACACAGTCCAATTATTCACTCACTATCACTGAAGTTCACAAAAACAAGGCACAGCACTGTCTTTTACTTCGCGAAGTCAATTGCACTGCACTGTCTTAAACACGGCACTATACTGTTACTTACAGAGTCACCACACACTGTTGTGAACACTGTTCACATAAAAACACTTTACCGCACTTGCAACCAAGTCGCACTGTGGCACTGAACGCACTTGAAGGCAGCTGAGAACAAACTAACTGTCGAGCGAGTTGCACATGCTTATATAGAGGAGCGGAAAAATCAAAGAACGGAGGTCTGGAAGGTACTGGACTCTTTAGTCTGGAAAAATCCAGATGCTGCCGGCGCCAGACCCTCTCCGTTTGCTCCTTTCATCTACATCAGAGGTTCCCAAACTTTTTTGTGTCGTAGACCCCTTGCCATGTTTTTCGGTTTTGGGTAGACCCCCTACTTACCTGATATTGATTTTTTGTAAATTTCTTACTGTAGTGAAGTTTAGTGTTAAGAACTTAAAGTAAAAAAAAACATGTTAAGTTTTATACATTTATTAATTGAATTTAAATAAAAACTACTCAAAATAAAATGTTGTGTCTGCTATATAAAATATACGTAACATAAAATAAAATTCCACTTCATTAAATTGTCTTTTAAAATCTTATCTTTAGTATCCAGAAATTCTAAAATAGTCTCAAAAAGTGCAAAAAATCTTGTCAAACATAAGCCTTTCGACAGCCAGCGTACTTCAGTGTGAAGGAGTAATTGATGAAAGTGTTCGTCATTTTCTTCGCACAACTGCGCAAATAACCGCGTATTCAACGCGTTACTTCGGATTCGGTTTACTGCATCAATAACTAATTGAAGAGATTCATGCAATCTAACACTCAAATTTTTAGAAACTAAATGTTGTCGATAGATGACGCAATGTATTACTAACACTTTTAAATAGCTTATAAATCCACGATAACGTCCAACCATGGCAGGTGCTCCATCTGTAGCTACTGATATTATATTTGATAAAGGGATTGCTTTTTCAATGAAGTAACCCTTCAAAATATCAAATGTTGATTCACCTTTAGTGTCGGTTGTCAAAGTTTTTGCGAAGGGTAGTTCCTCGTAGATTTCTTGATTCATAATAAAACGAACATACGCCAATAGTAACGCTGCATTACCGGGTAAAGTTGACTCGTCCAGTTGTATAGAGAAATGGGTCGTTTGCAAATAATTACACAAGAAGCTTTCAATATCGGAACTCATTTCATCAATACGTCTTTCAACAGTATTGTTGCTTAAAGGAATTCTTTTAATGATATTAGATGCAGGTTTGTGTAAAACAGTTTTTAAAACTTCTTCAATGGCTGGCAAAATTAACTTCTCTCCGATAGTATGCGGTTTTCCGGATTTTGCTATAAGTAGAGAGATATTGTAAGACGCCCGCGAACCATCATCGTTTCTTTGTGACGTCGAAGCGAACATACTGTCCAGCGTGGGTCTCTTCTGAAGTTTACCTTTGAGTGTTTGAATGTATTTCAAATCTTTATCTGTTTTATCAGGGTGACATCTTCTCAGATGATCCTGCAGCTTAGATGGTTTCATAGCGTCATTGCCCAAAACTTTGTTGCATAAAAGGCACAAAGGCAATTGTTTGTCCGACAATGATGGAATGAAGCCAAACTTCAAATAGTCAATACTGTACTGTCTACATTTCTTTAGATTCGGACATGGCATCAGTCATCTGTGTGCAAAATTAATCTATTAAAATAAGATATACAGTCCAGGAGCTGTATATTAAAAAATCAAAGGCAAATTTAAAACTTATGGTCTTAGATTTTATGGCAGGCATAGGCGTACAGCCATTATAAATGAATGTGAGAAGGAGAATGTTATGAAGGTTACTTACGGTTTTGATATGATGGAACTGTAAGGAAATTTGAAAGTAACATGACAAAAAATGTTAAAATAAAATATTACACAACGAATAGTAATAACAAATTGTATGAATGTACAATATGTTGATTGTACGTAATTATAATACCGATTGCTAAAACTTTGAAAAAGAAACTATTGAGGAATACTCGTGTAATTTTGAATATGATTTGAATATTAAACTACTAATAACTGAAGTCATGATTGGCGTAATTTATCTATCTTTGCTAACTACGAGTATAAAACTAAAATTTAACAAAAAATAATAAATGTACTTACTTTTCTTCGGCACACTCAAATAAAATAACACTGATTCACTATAATTTCTGTGATAAACTACCAGTTTGTTTTTTTTTTTTTTTAAATATTTTCTTAGCACTTTCCTTTTCAAGATTCAGGAAACGAATTGAACAAGTCAGTGCGAGTTCGCGAAGCTCTGAGACTGCATATGCTTGTAACAAGATGATACTAGTATATCATTATGTGTAGGTTTTTACAAGTTCATAATGTATTGCGACCACAAAGCGAATGCCTACATACTACAACTTACACAATTTTATAAACATATATATATATATTACATTTTTTACTTCTAAGGTATAAATAATGTATATGTCGTTATATTATAAGATAGTATAATGTAAGTAAATAGGTACTATCAGTGTATGTTGAGATCCACTATCGTAGACCCCTATTTTCATTTCATGGACCCCCAACATTTTTTTTCGCTGACGTAGACCCCTCGCAGGTTGTCATAGACCCTTGGGGGTCGATATAGACCACTTTGGGAATCGTAGATCTACATCGTACTTCCCAAATTCGCGGCTATTTCTGTTAATTTTTTTCATGTATTTAATTTTCGCAACAATATAACATATGAGTAGTTCAAGATATTCAAAAAAACTCACATTCATCAATAGAACCTTTTTCTGATGATCCAGGACTTTTTGAAGATCCCGAGAGAATTGTTTTTGTTAGTATTTAACCTTTAACTGAGTGCAGTTTATTTTTGTCCTTTGCAGTCAAATATGTTAGATTTCTGGAAATACTTTTTATTTTCATATTTTACTATTTTGTAAATAGTATAACGAAAATATATTTATTAAAGCAATGCATAATTTGTTTTATTTTAAATTGAGTCATTTTATTTCGTTTATAAACATGGGCATTTTGCTCCTTGTATATAACCCCTCAGTGGTAAAGCCCGTTTATCTTCAAAATTCTCTAGAAAGGACACAAATAAAATACATTGAGATTTACAGTTAAGATTAGCCGCAGTACCACAATATGAAGCCGTCCTTTCGAAAGATCTCATAATTCATAAGAGTTGTGAATTAAGAAATAAGTAAGAACGATTTATAGATTAATTTCATAACTTAATTTTTGTGATAACGTAAGTACAAAAGGATTTGGCGAAATCCTGGGACTTCTATAAATTGAAGAGGAAACATGTGAAGCTATTCTCAAGTTTCAATTGACGCTATGCAGACTATCGAAAATTAAGTCGTTAGTTGAATGTTAATTACTTGTTGCTAGTTTGTCTTAATTTATGTTAATAGGTAGACACGATAGAGAGGCGTGCATGATAGAGAACTACTCAAGATGGGTTCAAGGAGTAGATAGAGAGATGTATTAATGAAAGGGGTAGCTGTTTGGGATGTGAGGCCTTCCTGAATTGTTGAGCACCCCCTGCTTGCTCTCTGCATCCTTCATGCCTTTCTACTTCAATAATGCACCCCTCTCTCTCTCTCTCCTTCAATCTCTACTCCTTTTCTTTTTTATATTTTCACCCCGAGCTTTCTCTCCTAACCTATCTCTTCCAACATACATTGTTTGCCTTTCTTCTTAACGAATTTCCCCTTAGAGAATACCATATTACGTCAACTCACACAATCCCATCTTAGACCGGGACCAAGACAATAACATTTCATTTTGAAGCCTGAAAACACCCAAGAAGAATTTGTTTATATTTATTTACTTGATGAGCTCCGCAACGAGGCGATGTCGCCCAGTATCTATTTATTTTCATTCAAAAATTAAAAATGTAAAAAGTAAAAAAATATGTCTACGAAGATAAAATTGAGGAAGTAAATATTAAATTAAAACTATGTAATAGCTTAAATTTTACCATTAAATCCAGGAATGATGAGCACACGGAATGAAGAATTCCATGGCACTAGTTTAAAAAGTTTATTTTACACTTTTGTCCTTTCTCTCTCTCTCTCTCTCTCTCTCTCTCTCTCTCTCTCTCTCTCTCTCTCTCTCTCTCTCTCTCTCTCTCTCTCTCTCTCTCTCACACACACACATACACACACGAGATTTTTTTTTTGTAATTGGAGTGAATTAAATAAAAAGTAGAGTGAAAATGAGTACAGTTAAGAGTGGTTTAAAGTTTCTTTTATATGTCAATTGTCTTAAGTGTATTAAGACGTGGGCTTACCTTGTTCGTACAAGTTGTTCGGTAAGTTCAGATGATTTAGTAGTCTGCAGTCAGTCAGAAGATGATTAATGGTCAGAATTACAATGACTGCATGTAGATCGATTCTTTCGGTTTATCAGGTAAGCATGTGTATGTCCAATTCTAAGACTAGTTAGACGACCATTAGATCTCGTCTAGCAAGATGAATTACTTCGTGTATAACATCTATACTTCCAGCTGACTGTCGTTATCTTTGAAACTAGAGATATATAGTTTTTTTTAAAATTTCTTATTCGTTAAATAGCTATGTAAATCAGTTCGAATGGATGGCACTAAGTATCCAATTTCAAATTTCCTCTGAAAGTGTTATGGGACGTTTTTTGATTATCGCCAAAGGATTCGCAAATTACTTCCTATAATATTTTTAATCAGATGAAGGGGATTAATGATTTTACGATTTTGTTTTAAAATTGTTCCATAACTTGGATTACCGTCAAGGCAGTGTGTATGTATATATATATATATATATATATATATATATATATATATATCCCAGCAGATTTCCCTTAAGGAAGATCAGCTATTGAGGTCTTACTCATGACGGGAATTAGGTCTATTTTTGAGGTGCTGGATAGTGAAGGAATTATTATTTCAGGAAAGAAAAGAAAGGCCTCGTTTCGTGAACTACTTTAAAGGAACGAGGACTTTCTTTTCTTACCTGTAAAAAATTAGGTATGTTCAAAACTGTGTTATGTGTGTGTGTGTCTATTACCGCCCTAGTGGTCGTATTTTTTATTTGATCGTTACCCACTCGATATTTAAACGTTTTACAGAAAATTAAAGATCCAAGTTCGTTAACGGCTGAAACCCGACCAGTGGGGGCTTAGAACAGGGTTAGAACGAATAGGGTAATTTCAAACAATCTTAATATATCCGTTATTACGCATCGGATCGCAATATTGTATAGAACCAATCTTATTGCCAATTTAATGTTATATAAATGTTGTTATGTGCATTAATGTTGACTATTAACTGAAATATTCCCATTCTTCAGTTTTCAGCCTTTAGTAAATCCCCACTCCTCATGTCATATTAACTATAACCTGTTATATTATGAAGCACTTTATTTCAAGCCTAAATACCAAATATAGTTCTCATTGAACATTTACTTTTTGTGCCAAAGGCAAATATATGACGCGGGGAAATCTGCTCAGCTATCGCAGTCCCTGCGTGACGGACTTTTAATTCTTACCTCCGTACAAATACTCACCAATTTCTTTAAGAAAATCAGCTATTGTGTTTGTACTCATGACACGATTTTCGGAAAGACTTCAAATGCCCAACGATCTTACCTATTAGATGCCGATAATGAGGTCCGCTCAAAACTCTTTCTCTCTCTCTCTCTCTCTCTCTCTCTCTCTCTATTTATATATATATATATATATATATATATATATATATATATATATATATATATGTATATGTAGAGAGAGAGAGATCTTTATGTAGCTATATTTAAACTAATAATAGTTCAAAAATAAACAGTATACAAAAACGATCTTATCACTCCCAGACTCTCTAGTGTGTCTATATAAGATGCTACAAAAACTTGCTGATAGAACTTCATCATTTTATAATAATGTAAACATCTTCTTTAACCTTACTCCTGGGCATTTTTCTTTAGCTATGTGTGAACTAGGTATTCGCGAGCACAATCAAAGGCTGACTGTCGTGGTTGTTTACTATGTTCCCGAGTGCCGCTTCCCTACAAAATTATTAATTTCAATCATGTTATTTCTTAATTAGGTGGCTCAGGTTTGCCTTCGAGCTAAGGTGTTGTCCTTAATACAATTCGATAATATTGCATCGTGGGTTTGATTCATGAGTTGGCAAAGGGAATCATTTTAGTACCACCTTTTTCCTTTTTAATTAACGTGCATTTTGTGCAACTTCGGCTAATTGGGACACGCTTTCTACAGGTTACCATCATTTTCTAGCCAGGGTGGGACTAAGTGTTTTATTTTACAAGTTCTTCACTAAAATTATTTTAGTAACTCCTTGAGCAATTATAATTTCTAGTTTCACCCTAGCTTGAAATCTGTACCAACCTGTTTTCCTCGTTGCAAAAAGTGTACGTTTCTTCAATTTAAAAGTAATAATAATTTTTCTTATTCGTGAATTCCCATCTTGTTAGATGATTCAACGTCTGATACATTTTTTAAAAACAGAAAAAAATAAATTAAAATAATTGATATTTGTTTGGTGATTTTCGTGGAATTACCTTACTTAATCAGATCCTAGTTTTAGTCAATGAAGCATAATAGTATGAGGCATTTTTAACTTTGTTAGAACAATTGTCAACCTGTTAAATACATTATTATTTCAGCTAATGAAATTGTCATGACCGCTACGAATTTTTTCGAACTACTCCATGGAATTTATAAACATCAGGGAATGAATTGTCTAGATTCTAACCTTCCGAGAAGAAGGATGGAGGCGTTGCTCAGAAAGTGCACTCTGTCAAAAATAAAACATATTGTAGAGGAAAAGAGGCCTACTGTGTACATTCAGATACTTTATTTAGGTCTTTATGGGATATAACTTATCCAGAAGCTTTCTTGCAAGTATCACTACATTAACCTTCACTTTTTTCAAGATATTCAAAACAAACATAGACGATTTTTTATTCATGATACTAGAGTGCCTCACGGTTCTGAGTAGTCACAATTTTAATGGGCAGATTAGCTCATGGAACCCCTAAATAATAATGTGTCCAATAGAGGACATTTATTCTGATACCTCTAATATAGCAATGTTGATTGTTATGAACTTAAATAAGTTAAAATAAAAAATTAGGATTTGTGTTTTAAATTAACATAACCGTATTAATTGTTATATAATAAGTATTAAATGAATATAATTGGCTCGTGAGTGGCAGACATACCCTCCAATATATAATAGACCCCTCATTATATTATTGAGAGCTCTTGATGAGCTGTAGTGGGGACTTGAGGTTATGGACGAGTGGCCATGTCTTTGAAGTCCTGCTTTGATGTATAGGCTGCTGACAAGTGGTCTATTCATCTGGTTCAACTAGCATGACAATTAAATGCTATAGGTTTTGATAGCATTCTTGTTGCCTAAGCACTATATTGCACTACCCAAAAATATTATACAGTGCCATGTTATTTTCTCTAGTCTTGCTGCAAGCTTCTTCAGGAAAGCAACCGAGAATGAGGAGAATCAGCTATCCTGTCCGTTTTATTTATGCTTTCTTGTTTATCTAGTTTGGTTCTATACCCGTGAGTCACGGTCGAATCATTGAGATCTGTATTTCTTAGGGTTTCTTCTGCTTTCCTAGGATTAAATACACATACGAGGAGGGCGGTCAGATTTTCGGGCGATTTAACATTTCAACCTCGTTGCTTATAATTATTTCTAGATAGTTTACTTTACCAAAACTTGGACCATCAAATTTCATTTGGTCATAAAAAAAGTCCGTCACGCAGGGGCTGCGTAAACTAAGCAGACTTCCGAAGTAAAGTTATACAATAGAGAAATCTCCATACGAGTGCAGAACAGTTACGGAAACGGCCGAAATAGCTTTCGGCTGGAAGAAATAGAAGCGTCCATAGCTCGTCCGTTACACTTAATAAAAATGCAAATATCTCGGTTAATATTCAAGATAGAGAATAAATCTATATAACAATATTTATAGTACATTTAATTTGCAATAAGATTGGTTCTATACAATTTTTGAATTCGACGCATAGTAATGGACATATTTCGAATTTTCGAAATTCCCTCCCGCTACCCCCCCCCCCACTGGTCCGATTACAGCCGTTAACGAACTTGATCTTTCTTTTTACATAAAACTAGTAAATACCGAGTTTGGTGACGATTAAACAAAAATTGCGACAGCTAGAGCGGTAACAGACAAATATATAGATAGATTGATATATATATATATATATTTGAACGGACCTCATTTTTGTCATCTACTAAGTAGGATCGATGGATCATTTATAAGACAAAAATCACTTTCAGGACAAAAAATTCCTTTATGAGTACGTCCTCAATATTTCGCTCTAGATTTTCCCCTCCAAGGAAAATCTGCTAATAAAATGTTTCACGTAGGTGAGAAGAGAGAAGAGATCAGTAGTGTGTCATACAAATCTGTGGCAAACCGGCTTAATTTACGTAGCCCCTGCTTGACGGACATATATTTCGTCATATCCTGGGTAGAATTGGTGGAAATTTGAGGAGAGTTTTCAAAAAAAAAACAACACCACCCTGCGTGTATGTAGATACGAACCGCATATAGCTTCTGATTTCTTCTTAACTATTTTTATATTACATATGAAAACAGGGAATACACATTTAACTAGACTAGTCACAAGGAAATGCGTATAGTCTTACTTAATTTCTTATTCTTTATATTGGGTTGGAAATAGTTTCTTTTATAATTGCTTTATGGTATGAGGCATGTTTCACGCACTTAATCTAATATAAACACATACCACACTCGCGCGCGGGCGTCTTGAGGCAAAGAAGGTATTTCCGAACTATAGAAACCCAGGGATCCTTTAATAGAAATGAATAACCTTTCTTTATTTAAGCCTACTGATCATAGTCCAGGACCGGAAAAACCTTGGTCTTTACTAACCTGAATGGCCTAAGATGTTTACCCAGGTCCTAAAAGTGATGTACCTACAGGTGTATATGTTTTCCCCTTTATTCATCGGTTTTTATTATACTTCAATTCCTGTATTTGGACTGAACATTGTGCTGTTCAGAATAGAGTGCTTCTTCTTGTAAGCTGAGTAAAGTTTTCTTTAATGGAAATTCTCCTTATCAAACATTAAATCGTTCTTCCGTGGCTCCTCTTGCCCCCTCCCTCACCTCCAACCCTTTCTAAATTTCTCTCTTTAAACCCCCCAAATGCTCCCCAGCCCCTAAGTACTTTAATTTGTTATTTGATCTTCCCTAAATCTCCTTTAATCTTTCATTTAAACAAATTTAATCTTAAAAGTCTTTTGATTTAAGCGTTGATTTTCTGAGTTAAAAGTAATGAATTACATTACCTCTTCAAGGCTTTGATAGCTAGTTGTCATATCTTCATTATAGCGACCCCTAACACGATAACTGGTATTAATTGTGTTTCTTTTTATACTATTAATTTAGGATTGGAGATCTGGTATTGGTAACATAAAATATGTTTCCCATTCCGTATGTATTCCCGTCATTTCTCATCCTCAATATGTGACTAGAATGAATAGTATTTATTACCTTATATTAGCGGAATTTTGAAACAATAATACACTAGTAGGGGAGAATTCGCCGTTTACTGATCAACCTAGTCAGTTATTTCTTCTTTGTGCATTAACATTAAACAGTATTTTATTATGTGTTTCAGTTTCTTTATGAAAATATAAAGTATATATTGTCGTGTTATGTTTAGTTTGAATAAAGTAAAATTTAACCAATCGTTTCAGAGGAAACTACTAATCATAACTACTGATACTTGAAGGTTGTGTGTCCCATCATCCAGTTTGAGCCGTAGCAAGCATATGTCGTTCCCGGACTATCATCACCAAGGTTTCCTTGATAAAGTCCACGTTTCACATCCACAATATTCCTCATTAGTCCAACGATCTTATTGAGCATTCTCATTGTGTTATAGATCATTGCCTGCTGCCTCTGCCTACTCTGACACTAGCCTGGCTATGCCTGACGCAAGAAAATGAAGTGATGTCTGTACCAGCTTTATAACCTATATATGTAGCCCTGCCTTAAATACTGTTGCAAAAGTTGGACTTTAAGCCTTGGGTATTGTTTATATAATCCCCACCTCTTATCACTTGTTTACTTGACACATAAGAATAATAATCCCAATCAGTTAGTATTTTTCTTTCACTCGGTTAACATGGAGTGGGGTGATAAAAAAAACCGGATCGCTGTGCTCGCCTTACACAAAGTTGGAAAATGCAGATCAGAGATTTTCAACACCCTGAAACCACTTGGTATCAGCCGTATGTTCGTGTACCGAACTATAAACAGGTACAATGAGACCTCATCTGTCAGTGACAGACCTCCATCAGGTCGTCCCCGCACTGTGAGTACAGTTAATGCAGTGAGAGCTGCTCGAATCAGAAGAAATCCCATCCGAAAACAAAAAGAATTGTCACGAGAAATGGGAATCTCTTGCAGATCAATGTCTCGGATAATAAAAAGTGACCTTAGGATGGGTGCATTCCGAAGAATGACCGGACAAAGGCTTACCATTTCTCTGAAACAAATTAGGGTGGATAGATCAAAATGCTTCTTAGCCGTTACGCCGATGGACTTCATCGAAAAATTTTCTTTACCGATGAGAAACTTTTCACGATAGAAGAAAAAATTAAGTTACCCTGTATGTTTTAGCATTGTTAATGCCCAAGAGGAAGAAACGTCTGCGATTCTAAAATAAGGAGAATAAATATAGATATGTTTGAGACCTAAAGATCTTTTCTCTTGTCTTGATTTTTCTTTTATCATAAAACGCTTGTATATCGAGTTTGGTAACGATTGAACAAAAGTTTCTACTGCTTGAGCAGAACCAGGCAAATCTATATATATATATATATATATATATATATATATATATATATATATATACCGTTTTGAACGGACCTCTATTTCGTCATTTCCTGGGTAAGATCGATGAAAATTTGAGGAAATTTCGAAATTCGCGCCATGAGTACGACCTCAATAACTGATACCCCTAAGTAAAATCTGCTAAAATGGATTACTTAATTTGTAACTTTCTCATATATATTTATATTAAAGTGTGCGATAAACAGAGCTTTAGTAGAAGGTTTATTGAGCTGAGAATCTCCGTTCGGCTGAGAGCTAGAGCTGTTATTGAAACATTTCTTAGCGGTGGGTTAGAAGGGGCTGGAGCCCTTTATGCCGACTTGAGGACTACAATTAATTCAGGCAAGCCGTCAGCTACAGCCATTCCTGCTTCTCACTCCTCTTACACAGCACAACTTTAAGACCAACTCCTCAAAATATTTCTCATCCGAAATCAATCTTATCTTATTAAAAATCTGACGTGGGCACCACATAACTCACTTGAACCTTAATATGAGTTCTAAGTGGCCTAATATCCTGCTGTTCTTTTACCGTATTCATATACGGGTGATATACTATACCTCTGTTCCGAGGCACCAGATAGAATGATGCCATAGAACATAATTTATAGAACTTTACATAATAAACAAAAAATCCGTCACGCAGGGGCTGCGTAAACTAAGCAGATTTCCCTCGTGAAGTTTAACAGTAAATAAATCTATATAATGGTAACACAATACCACCGTAAATATTAAGTGAATAAATACTAACGATAATAAGAAACCTCCCATAGGAGGAAGCGTCAGAAATGTTAACAAACAGGTGACCCACCCAACTACTCACTGGAAAAAAACAATTACTGAAATATATCACAATATAAAATATTAATTTTATTGTAAACTATTTCCTATGTCTAGTACTGTAATTTATAATGAATGAGAATAGTTAATATCTCAATCGATCAAATTTTAGTAGCCCAAGAATTGAAGACGGAGGGGGGGGGGGTCACCGGAACATATTTGCATTTCTCATATCTGGTATAATAAAGGTCTCACGAAATCAATATTTAAGCTTTGATTAAAATGGTTTATTATATAATAGAGTATTGTTTATGTAACATGAGTAGAAATGGACGTTTGCTGAAGGCTGATATCTGAAAAATGCAAATATTTCGGTTAATATTCTTGATAGAGAATAAATGTATAAAGCAACATTTGTAGTAAATTTAATTTCCTATAAGATTGATTCTAAACACTTTTTCGATCCGACGCACAGTGTATTGAGTATATGGGCAAAGCGAACAAAATTAATAACTCAAAAAGGAAGCCTCCAATCGAAAAAATGAATAGAACACAAATTGAAGAGAATGATTAGCTGAATCGAATAAGCCTACTAGCAATATGATCGGTTGAAGAAAAAAAAAATCTGGTGCGAGACACTGACACTATTTTCTTTACAGACATCTTTACAAAATTAAGTTTTTTTTTACCACGGTTTTGAAAACTACATTAAATTCCCTACATACCCGAATTTACTGTTCAACAAGGGAGTTTTTTTTTTGGGGGGGGGAGGGTCGCACAGTGCTTCGAGTAACTGATCGAAGTGGACAAAATGATAATTTCTATTGATCCTTATAGAAAATTCTATGCTTATTACGAGTACATATAAATATTCCTAACCAAAATAGTCAGATAATGTGTTAAAAAAAATCTAGGTTTCTAAACCAAATAACAGATTCTATCAAAATAAATTTCGCCTAAGGGTATAGTTGTAGGTAACAATATTATAATTTTGAATTTATTGAACCTTTAATATATCAGTGTTAGAGTTATCAGGAAAATATAAAAATATGAAAGTTATCGGAAAAACAAGTTTTAAAAACGACAGTTTTTGAAATATAATTATAAAAACCAATAAAAATATCATCTTACATAATGTAACATAAAACACTCCATTACAGGTTAATACAAAGTATATTTATCTACATACAATATACTATATAAAATATTTAAGTGCACATAATAATTCAATATTGATATTTAGTAAATAACATTATTTAATCTGACTCATCATCTTCTTAGCTACTGCTTTCTGAATCTATATTTATGTCACCAATGCCGATGTCCATTTTGTCATATTCATCGGTAGATGTTGAAAGTTCGACTGGTAGTTTAATGTACTTCTGAATCTCCACATCATCATATCTAAATTTTTTACTTGTGAGAATTTTTCGCTTAGACGATATGAGGGGTTCAGAAGTCAATAATAATATTCTCATTAAATCAATATTAGAGCTTACTCTTGAAAATTTGCGAGTGTGATTTAATCGGTTTTTCCTCACTTCTTTGTGTCTTGCCTCAATTGCATCTTCAGACAACTGTCCAATTGGCAAGGAAAAGGAAGCGATTATTTCACGTCCATGGATTAAAATTTTGTGGATACTGCTAGGCATATAAAACCAGTCGTGTAAAGATAGATATCGGTCCCTAGTAACGTCCAATAACTACTGAAAACTATCTACATTTATGGGATAACCAGCGGCCAACACCCTTAGAATAATGGAGAACTGTACAATTAACTCTTTGTTTACACCGGTTGTAGGGGCGTGGGGAAAGCTTTAGCGGTAATAATAGAAAATGTCGGCACAAAAAATGTAATGGCGGAAATCTTGTGTTAAAGGTAAGAAAGAGTTGGGAGAGAATTTAGACTGAACCATTTGTTAGTTCTCATGGAGAGATGAGGGAAAAAGATAAATAAAGAAAACAAAACAACTATGTGAGTTCTCTTAAGAATTAGGTATATTGAGTAGTTAAGAATATCTCTATAACAAAGTCTTAGAATTGAATAGTTAAGTATATAGAATTGAATAGTTAAGTATATATAGAATTGAATATTAAGTACAACAACTTCTTAGAATTGAATAATTAAGTATATCTCTATAACAAAAAATGAGATTTACGCAGTAAACAAACTTTATGAACTAATATGACGGCCATAACTATACACACAAAATTAGCAGTGGGTCTTATAATATATATGAGTACTCATGCGATACTTGCGCACATAATGCTAGCATTATTAGGTAGTTAATAGCGGGAATCATGCACTTCCTAGAGATGATGAAGTCTTGTTGCGGTGATAAATCTGGATGGGCACATGGCAGAGAAGGAGAGAGGCGGGAGCAGAATGAACCTGTTGACTCTAGTAGAGGTGAACATAGACTGGCTTTGTCCCTGCAACGGCTGCCTAGATGAGCAGTATACCACAGCCTTCGCGATATGCATGTGTGTGTGGCGGGACTATGAACCCCGCGAGCGCGGGAGATTTAAATTCAAACTGACGACTGAACATCCCCCCGCCCATGGCGCGATTTAAGCGGCATTATTGAGTAGGAAGGGGACACAGCTTGACGAGGGGACGTTGGAACGTCCCCGAGGACGTGCGTACCGAAGCAACTCGAGACACTCCATCTGGACCCGGGTGCAGAGCGGTGACTCTGGCCAAGGGCCAGCAAAGCGGTGGGACATTGTCAGTCTTGATGAGGACCAGAGATCCAGTGGTGATGTCAGGCGCGGGGTCCAGCCAACGAGAGCGTTGCTGAAGAGTGTGTAGGTACTCTCGCTGCCAACGTTTCCAAAAGGACTGGTGAAGACGATCAACTAGTCGCCATCGTGAGACTCTGTTGAGCGGGATATCCAATAGGTCCTTTGCAGGAAGAGCGTTGAGAGGGCGGTGGATTAGAAAATGTCCAGGCGTGAGTACGTTCAGATCATTTGGGTCAGCAGAGAGCGGACAAAGAGGGCGACTATTGAGGATGGCCTCAATACTGACCAGTAAGGTGCTAAACTCTTCAAGGGAGAGAACCTGTTGACCCATTACGGTGCGAAGGTGTCTTTTTGTTGACTTTACGGAGGCTTCCCAAAGTCCGCCGAAATGAGGAGCACTTGGCGGAATAAAATGCCAATCTATACCGCGGTCGGAGGAGAACTTTGTGAGAGAATTGCGGGTCTGGTCTTGGCGGAGAAACTTGGCAAGGTCGGAGAGCGTGCGGTTGGCGCCCACGAAGTTGGTACCATTGTCGCTGTAGACATCTGCAGGGAGGCCTCGTCGACCACAGAAGCGGGTGAAGGCTGCCAGAAAAGCGTCTATGGAAAGCTCCGACGCAACCTCCAGATGGACAGCCTTTGTAGTAAAACATACGAAGGCGCATATGTACGCCTTAGTGAGGCGAGCGCCGCGGATGCGTGCTGTTGACAATGAATATGGTCCTGCGTAATCAACTCCGACCTTGAGGAAGGCAGATGAAGGAGTGACCCTGTCTGCAGGAAGAGGCCCCATAAGAGGAATAAGAGGTTGCGGGGACACTGAGAAACATCGGTTACATTTGGCAAGATGGCGGCGGACAACATTCCTCCCATCGATGATCCAGAAGCGCTGGCGGATGGTGTGGAGGGTGGCCTGGGCTCCTGCGTGAAGATTGGCGATGTGGGCCTGGTCAATCACTAAGCGGGTAAACGGGTGATCCCGCGGCAATAAAGCGGGGTGCTTGGCAGAATAAGGGAGCGCTGACTGGCTCAAGCGACCCCCGACGCGGAGAATACCTTTGGGATCAAGGAAAAGTTGAAGCGTCCTTTTTAGATTGGTCTTGCGCTTGGGATCCGCAGCGGCTTGGTAATCTTCCTTTAAAGCGATGCGTTGAACTTCTTTAGTAAGGGCATCCATGGAGAGGTTAAGTTCTTCCGTAACAAGAGGGCCACTAAGGCGAGACGCGGGGTAACGCGCATTGTTAGCGAAACGAAAGATCCATGCGGTGATCCTTTGAAGCTTTGACAACGACGAGTAACGACTTTCTAAACCTAACGCGGTGACTGTAACGCCGACAATCGCCTTTGCGGAAATCCTTTTCTCCGAATCCAGAACGGAGGCAGGCGGGTCTACGTGCGAGCGGGGCCACTGTGAGATAGGCTTCGAAAGCCAGCGGGGACCATGCCACCAGAGTGGGTGATCAAGAAGTGCTGATGGATAAAGACCTCGAGATGCGCAGTCAGCGGGGTTATCCTTTCCATCCACATGGTGCCAACTGGATGGCGGAATCCTTTCTTGGATTTCAGAGACCCTGTTGGCCACAAAGGTCTTCCAGCGGTGTGGCTCTCCGCGAATCCAAGCCAGTGCAACGGCTGAGTCAGAGTAAGAAATAAGGTCCTCGAAAGGCTGCGAAAACATTTTTAGAACCTTGTCCACAAGCAGGGCACAAAGGTGAGCCGCACACAACTCTAGACGAGGGAGCGAGATCTTCTTTAGCGGGGCTACACGCGACTTAGCCATAACCATTGATGAGGAAATCTCCCCAGACGAAGAAGTGGAATGGAGGTAGACTACCGCGGCGTATCCAAGCTCTGAAGCGTCACAAAAGGCAATTAGGCGATGCGAAGTCCGAGAGACGTCAAAGTCGGGAAAGTAGCGAGGGAGAGAGATGCGGGCGACATTTTTCAGTTCATCCTGAAAAAACTCCCAGTCTTGGCTGATGTCGGTAGGTGCGGCGTCATCCCAATCGGCGTGACATAGCCACAGGCGTTGAATGAATCTTTTCGCCAAGAAGGTCATGGGTGCTAACCATCCGGGAGGGTCATAAATGCGGGCAACTTTAGACAAAATAAACCTTTTAGTAGCGGGAACCTTTGCGTGTGCCACTCGATATGAAAAGCGGTCAGAGGTGGCGGACCAAGTTAGTCCAAGGATCTTGACTGTAGGATCCTCAGAAGAGTCAAAGTCGAAAGAGTGCGGGTCAACTTTGCAATGCTCACCGGGCAATCCGGCGAGCAATTCGGGGTGATTGCTAGCCCACTTTCTCAGTTCGAAACATCCAGAGCCGAGTAGAGAGATCAGCTGGTCGCGGAGAACTATTGCACTAGACAGCGTGGATGCTCCTGTGATAATGTCATCAACATAAGTATCACGCAGCAGTGCGGGAGCGGCGAGCGGAAACCTTTTACCCTCATCAGCTGCTAATTGATGCAGGGTGCGGATGGCCAAGAAGGGCGAAGATGCCACTCCATAAGTGACTGTGTGGAGGCGGTACGATTTGGTAGGTTCTTCTGGCGAGAAACGCCACACAATCCGTTGGAGATCTTGATGCTGCAGTGGGACCAGAATCTGTCGGTACATTTGGCGGATATCTGCTGAGAAGACGAAGCGATGAGACCGAGCCCTTGTGAGAAGCTCCACAATGTCCGTTTGAAGCTTGGGGCCAGTGAGAGAGATATCATTTAAGGATTTCCCATTCGAGGATTTCGCAGAGGCGTTGAAAACAACGCGCAATTTAGAAGGAGGGTCCTCCGGGCGGTGAACTGGGTGATGCGGCAAGTAGTACGTTCTATCCACGGGGCTTGGATCAGGAGCGGGAGACATGTGACCCAAATCTAGGTATTCGCGCATGAAGGCGCCGTATGCTTCTTGAAGGTGGGGGTCACGGGCCAGGCGGGATTCCAAACGGCGAAATTGCTGCAATGCGCGGAAGTAAGAATCTCCTAGTTCTTCATTTTCTTTTAAAGGGAGCGGAGTGACGTAGCGGCCTGACGGTTGGCGGGAAACAGTGCGGGTGAACATTTCCTCACATAGAAGTTCCTCTTTTGAATATTTGGGTGCGGCGGAAGTAACAGGTTCTAATTCCCAAAACCTCTGTAGGTCTTTATTCAGTTGCAAGTTTGAGACAGCGGAAAACGTTTTCACAAAAGATTGTGAGGCAACTTCGATGGATTCCACAGGCGGTGAGTCAGATATGCAATGTACTGTAACTTGAGCAGGCATGTCTTCTGAATTGTAAGGCGGATTTTCTCGTTGAGGATTACTCTCAGTGCGGCGACGACGTCTGTGTTTCTTGCGGATGGTTTTGCCTTCGTTATCCTGGACTTCTGGGGCCCAGCTTATGCGGCGCGGAGGAGATGGGTGGCTACACTGCCCTAGAAGACACCAACCCAAACTAGTCTTAAAGGCAAGAGGGCCACCTTTAGAGGGATGAATTATAGCGGGCTGAAGGAGATGTGCAACTAAATCGACTCCAAGCAGCATGTCAATGGGAGCCGGGCAGTCAAACTTAGGATCAGCGAAGGAGAGGCCATGCAGATATTTCCAGGGCCCAATATCAAACGGTTCAGCAGGCATAGTGGAGCAAATGGACTCAATAACGAAGAACTGTGCGGTGATCATTTTATCTGGCGACACTGGAAAGGAAACAGCAATGTAGCCAGGGCAGCTAACTCCCACAGGGTCACCCAATCTGTGAACATCCACTTGGGACGGAATGATGGCCGAGCCTAAGCGGGAAGCGGCGCTCTGAGTGACAAAACTGGCCTGGCTGCAGGAATCAACAAGGGCTCTAAAGACATGTGCGGAGCGGGAAGAACCTTTGAGAGTGATCTGTGCTGTGGGAAGAATAGAAAGCGGGCAATGCTTCGATGAACCAGACAACGAAACAGAAGGAAGAGACCGGAGTATAACGGGCCTAGATTTGGGCGGAAAATATTCCTTATTTGAAGCGGGAACACCTTGTAAGAGTTGATGAAGCGGAAAATCCTTTAGCGGTGCAGCAGAAGTAGTATGAAGGTCTACCCGGTAACCCTCAGTAACACTAGATGATGCGGGAAATACCTTTTGAGAAAGCGAGGGTTGTGCCAGAGAGCGGTCTGAGGGTCCGGGTTGCGGGAGTCATTGAGGAGACAAATCCGGGGAATGATGATGGCGGGAAAGCTCAGGATCTTTAGTGCGGCGGGGCTTATGCAGTTTCCTCTCCGCATAACAGACAGATGTTTGCTGAGAATCGTTGACAGAAGGGGATGATCGTGAGCTGCTGGAAGCCTTAGATGATGATTCTTGATCATGCCTGGGAGGTGGGGAGTACCTTGCCGGTGGAGAGGGTGATCTCTTCTGAGTGGCATTAGGATGCCTTTGCCTAGAATAGCGGTGCGGGAACGACGGGGAAGGTTCCGGACTAGGCGTTGAAGGAGGGGAAGCGAAGCTATCTGAAGAGCGGGTAACCTGTAGATTAGCACCCTCATGGATGAGGGTGTGATGAGAGCGGTGGCATATCCGGCAGCGGCTTGAAGATTTGCAATGTCGAACTCCGTGGTTTCCCAAGCAGTTATAGCACAACTGCAACTTTTTAATAGCGCTGTAGCGCAAGGCAGCAGACAGCCCCTGGAATTCTGGACACTGATAAATGCTATGGGGTTGGCGGCAATAAAGACATTTGGCGATGGTAGCGAACGCCTTCACAAAACGGTTGCCGCGGGGCGGAGGAGAGCTCGATGGGTTCGACACGGTAGACCGGAGCGGGGAGAGGAAGTATCCTTGCGAGGAGCGGGAACAGCTTTACGATTTCTCTCCGATGTAGATACTTTAGCCGAGGCATTCAACGTTTTGTGTATATAACTCACCAGGTCGGAGAGAGAGGGAAAATCTTCAGGGTGAAGAAAACTGAATTCCTTTTGAGAGTGGGCATCTAAGCCCCTGAATGCAATAGAGAAAGTGATAAAGTCAGCTAGATCGGGAACATTTAGATTTTCCAGCTGCTGTGCTTGTTCCGAAAACACTTTAAGAAAACCTTTCAACTGTGAGGGGGAGGCATGTGAAACTGGTTGAAAGTCCAGCATTTCTTTGAGAATTGATGAAGCCAAAGCGGCGCGGTTATCATATTTTTTCAAAAGAGTAGTCCAAGCAAGATTGTAGTTGATATCGAGGTTCTCAAAATGTGCTATGCAGGATAATGCCTCTGAAGATAAACAACCTTTTAAATAGGTTAACTTTAACCCTTCTGAAATATTTGGATTATCATGTATTAGCGGTATGTATGTTGCCTTAAAGGCCTGAAACTCCGCTAAATTGCCGCTAAAATGCGGAAGAGGAACATGAGGTAGGTGGAAAGCATTTAAATTTACGCGGGCATTTGAAGAGCAGGGGGGAGGGGATGAGACAGCTGTCTCGCCTATGGCGGCTACAAGTAACGCATATGAGGTCTTGATATCCACAATTTTGGCGGTCAACTCGCTGGGCAGCGTATCCCCCTTTTCTATGTATTCCTCTATTAAACCCAGATGAAAGTTATCAGCTTGCTTTACAATTGTTTCTAATCGGGCTGATAATGCGGCAGCAAGTTGATTATCTTTCACCTCTATAGCGTTTCTACATTGATCACTAAGCAGACTAAATTGCTCTAACAATGAGCCGAGATAAACTTTATTTATTGACCCTTTTGGGCTTGTAGCGGTTCTTGAGTGTTTGGTTTTTGGACCCATATTGAAGATGAACCTTTATACAAAATATAAGAAATAAAGAACAACAATTATACAATGATATAAGAAAATAAAGAAATGAAATGTGCACTTATAATTAACTTAGAACTCAAATAGTTGGTTTTGCGGTGAACTTTTATTAATCTAAAGCGGTAACCTTTTACTTTTATAATTCAATTAATCTTGTAATAATACTTAATAAACTTTTCCGGATAAACACTTCCGGTTAATGAACACTTCCCGGGTTACTCGGCACCAAAATGTAGGGGCGTGGGGAAAGCTTTAGCGGTAATAATAGAAAATGTCGGCACAAAAAATGTAATGGCGGAAATCTTGTGTTAAAGGTAAGAAAGAGTTGGGAGAGAATTTAGACTGAACCATTTGTTAGTTCTCATGGAGAGATGAGGGAAAAAGATAAATAAAGAAAACAAAACAACTATGTGAGTTCTCTTAAGAATTAGGTATATTGAGTAGTTAAGAATATCTCTATAACAAAGTCTTAGAATTGAATAGTTAAGTATATAGAATTGAATAGTTAAGTATATATAGAATTGAATATTAAGTACAACACTTCTTAGAATTGAATAATTAAGTATATCTCTATAACTAAAAATGAGATTTACGCAGTAAACAAACTTTATGAACTAATATGACGGCCATAACTATACACACAAAATTAGCAGTGGGTCTTATAATATATATGAGTACTCATGCGATACTTGCGCACATAATGCTAGCATTATTAGGTAGTTAATAGCGGGAATCATGCACTTCCTAGAGATGATGAAGTCTTGTTGCGGTGATAAATCTGGATGGGCACATGGCAGAGAAGGAGAGAGGCGGGAGCAGAATGAACCTGTTGACTCTAGTAGAGGTGAACATAGACTGGCTTTGTCCCTGCAACGGCCGCCTAGATGAGCAGTATACCACAGCCTTCGCGATATGCATGTGTGGGTGGCGGGACTATGAACCCCGCGAGCGCGGGAGATTTAAATTCAAACTGACGACTGAACACTATCAGTTGATAGCTTTATTTATTTATGATTATTGTTGTAAATGTTTGAATTTGTTATAAATTTATTTCAAGTAATAAAGAATTGTGTTTGAAAGAGTTATTAAAGTTATGTTACTTGTATCAGGTTACTGCTCTAAATCAGCTGTTCAGAAATAATCGATACTACAGAATGCAAAACAAATCATTTAATATGATAATACTTAATAATTACGAGTTTAAATTATATTTTCCATTTTTTGCCTCGTGATGTTAAGTATCGTTCGTAACTCGGGCGGAAAGTGAGTTTCCAATGCTCGATCTAATTTCCAGCCTCGGCCGTAAAACACGATCTAGCATAGAAAACAGTCACTTTCCGCCCTTGTAATGAAATACACTATTCTCAATAGATCGAGTCATCATAACTCACGCCCAGCTGGCAGTGCATATGTTTTAAGCACAAAAAAAGCTGACCGTATAACTAAGGTCATGAAAGAACTATGTTCATTAATGAATGTTGAAGACCCGAGTGACGAGTTTAAAAAAGAAATAGCAAAGATAAGTAGGTTTTTTGTCTTAATTTTAAAAATAAACTAAAAGAATCCCGAAGGGTTCGCAAAAAATTGTATTTGGGATATGCTTCTTGGCTTCAACAAGAGGTTCAAAAATTATCCTTGCCAAGACAGTTTTTTTTAGGCAGGATGGACCAAGTACTTCACGGGGAAGGCCACGGACACCCTTCGAAGAATCATCATTATAAACAAAAAAGAGGAGGGTAAAAGAGCTCTTAGAAAATAAGACATCTGGTGAGCTAGCATTTGCCGCCGATATTGCTAAAAAATCATGTAATCGTAATCCGAAGTCTTCGTTAAGATGTCACCAAACATTAGCTCTATATTTAGAGTTAGATTTATCTGAAAGAAATTATAAATTATTAAGATCTGTTGTAAATAGTGTGCAAAAAGATTTTATTCCCTCCTTGCACGCATTAAATTTATATAAAAATACTGTTTCCAACGCAGATTACAGCCAATGAAATTTCTGCTTCCGTAAACTTGCAGGAACTACTACAACTAACATCACAGAATATAATAAAAATCGTATGCCCAGAAAATTTGTCTAATGAACTGAAGTTAATATGTAAATGGGGATTTGACGGCAGTTCCGGCCACAGCCAGTATAAACAAATGTTCGAAAATGCATCAAACACTGATGAATATTTGTTTTTAGTAGCTTTAGTGCCATTAAATTGGTGGAAGTGTGTAATGGAAAAGATGAGTGGGTCAATCCGCGTCCATCTTCCACCCATTACTGCAGGCCCAAAAATAAAATTTATTTTTAAAAAAGAAAAACCTGAACTAGTGCGTGAAGTGGAAGAGACGACTAAAAATTCAATTAGCCAGGCTTCGGACTCAGGATTTTACATTAGAAAGCGGTCAAAGGTGTAACATTAATTTCGAGATGTTGTTCACAAAGATAGACGGTAGTATTTGTAACATATTGTCTGACACATCTAGGTGTTTTATTTGTAAGGCTACGCCAAAAGATATGAACTATGAAAATGTACTAAATCGTCCACCTGATGAGAAGCAATACCGCTTCGGGCTGTCAACACTGCACAGCTGGATTAGATTGTTCGAATGCATCCTGCACATAGGCTACAGACTACCTATAAAGAAATGGCAAATTCGAGGGACCGAACATAAGGAAATTGTAGAGGCTAACAAAAAACTGAATTTAAAACAAAAATGGGCTTATTGGTTGACAAACCGAAACCAGGATATGGCTCAACAAATGATGGAAATACGGCAAGGGGCTTTTTTTCAAACCCTGATCTAGGTTCTGAGATTACCGGTGTTCAGTCGTCAGTTTGAATTTAAATCTCCCGCGCTCGCGGGGTTCATAGTCCCGCCACACACACATGCATATCGCGAAGGCTGTGGTATACTGCTCATCTAGGCAGCCGTTGCAGGGACAAAGCCAGTCTATGTTCACCTCTACTAGAGTCAACAGGTTCATTCTGCTCCCGCCTCTCTCCTTCTCTGCCATGTGCCCATCCAGATTTATCACCGCAACAAGACTTCATCATCTCTAGGAAGTGCATGATTCCCGCTATTAACTACCTAATAATGCTAGCATTATGTGCGTAAGTATCGCATGAGTACTCATATATATTATAAGACCCACTGCTAATTTTGTGTGTATAGTTATGGCCGTCATATTAGTTCATAAAGTTTGTTTACTGCGTAAATCTCATTTTTTGTTATAGAGATATACTTAATTATTCAATTCTAAGAAGTTGTTGTACTTAATATTCAATTCTATATATACTTAACTATTCAATTCTATATACTTAACTATTCAATTCTAAGACTTTGTTATAGAGATATTCTTAACTACTCAATATACCTAATTCTTAAGAGAACTCACATAGTTGTTTTGTTTTCTTTATTTATCTTTTTCCCTCATCTCTCCATGAGAACTAACAAATGGTTCAGTCTAAATTCTCTCCCAACTCTTTCTTACCTTTAACACAAGATTTCCGCCATTACATTTTTTGTGCCGACATTTTCTATTATTACCGCTAAAGCTTTCCCCACGCCCCTACATTTTGGTGCCGAGTAACCCGGGAAGTGTTCATTAACCGGAAGTGTTTATCCGGAAAAGTTTATTAAGTATTATTACAAGATTAATTGAATTATAAAAGTAAAAGGTTACCGCTTTAGATTAATAAAAGTTCACCGCAAAACCAACTATTTGAGTTCTAAGTTAATTATAAGTGCACATTTCATTTCTTTATTTTCTTATATCATTGTATAATTGTTGTTCTTTATTTCTTATATTTTGTATAAAGGTTCATCTTCAATATGGGTCCAAAAACCAAACACTCAAGAACCGCTACAAGCCCAAAAGGGTCAATAAATAAAGTTTATCTCGGCTCATTGTTAGAGCAATTTAGTCTGCTTAGTGATCAATGTAGAAACGCTATAGAGGTGAAAGATAATCAACTTGCTGCCGCATTATCAGCCCGATTAGAAACAATTGTAAAGCAAGCTGATAACTTTCATCTGGGTTTAATAGAGGAATACATAGAAAAGGGGGATACGCTGCCCAGCGAGTTGACCGCCAAAATTGTGGATATCAAGACCTCATATGCGTTACTTGTAGCCGCCATAGGCGAGACAGCTGTCTCATCCCCTCCCCCCTGCTCTTCAAATGCCCGCGTAAATTTAAATGCTTTCCACCTACCTCATGTTCCTCTTCCGCATTTTAGCGGCAATTTAGCGGAGTTTCAGGCCTTTAAGGCAACATACATACCGCTAATACATGATAATCCAAATATTTCAGAAGGGTTAAAGTTAACCTATTTAAAAGGTTGTTTATCTTCAGAGGCATTATCCTGCATAGCACATTTTGAGAACCTCGATATCAACTACAATCTTGCTTGGACTACTCTTTTGAAAAAATATGATAACCGCGCCGCTTTGGCTTCATCAATTCTCAAAGAAATGCTGGACTTTCAACCAGTTTCACATGCCTCCCCCTCACAGTTGAAAGGTTTTCTTAAAGTGTTTTCGGAACAAGCACAGCAGCTGGAAAATCTAAATGTTCCCGATCTAGCTGACTTTATCACTTTCTCTATTGCATTCAGGGGCTTAGATGCCCACTCTCAAAAGGAATTCAGTTTTCTTCACCCTGAAGATTTTCCCTCTCTCTCCGACCTGGTGAGTTATATACACAAAACGTTGAATGCCTCGGCTAAAGTATCTACATCGGAGAGAAATCGTAAAGCTGTTCCCGCTCCTCGCAAGGATACTTCCTCTCCCCGCTCCGGTCTACCGTGTCGAACCCATCGAGCTCTCCTCCGCCCCGCGGCAACCGTTTTGTGAAGGCGTTCGCTACCATCGCCAAATGTCTTTATTGCCGCCAACCCCATAGCATTTATCAGTGTCCAGAATTCCAGGGGCTGTCTGCTGCCTTGCGCTACAGCGCTATTAAAAAGTTGCAGTTGTGCTATAACTGCTTGGGAAACCACGGAGTTCGACATTGCAAATCTTCAAGCCGCTGCCGGATATGCCACCGCTCTCATCACACCCTCATCCATGAGGGTGCTAATCTACAGGTTACCCGCTCTTCAGATAGCTTCGCTTCCCCTCCTTCAACGCCTAGTCCGGAACCTTCCCCGTCGTTCCCGCACCGCTATTCTAGGCAAAGGCATCCTAATGCCACTCAGAAGAGATCACCCTCTCCACCGGCAAGGTACTCCCCACCTCCCAGGCATGATCAAGAATCATCATCTAAGGCTTCCAGCAGCTCACGATCATCCCCTTCTGTCAACGATTCTCAGCAAACATCTGTCTGTTATGCGGAGAGGAAACTGCATAAGCCCCGCCGCACTAAAGATCCTGAGCTTTCCCGCCATCATCATTCCCCGGATTTGTCTCCTCAATGACTCCCGCAACCCGGACCCTCAGACCGCTCTCTGGCACAACCCTCGCTTTCTCAAAAGGTATTTCCCGCATCATCTAGTGTTACTGAGGGTTACCGGGTAGACCTTCATACTACTTCTGCTGCACCGCTAAAGGATTTTCCGCTTCATCAACTCTTACAAGGTGTTCCCGCTTCAAATAAGGAATATTTTCCGCCCAAATCTAGGCCCGTTATACTCCGGTCTCTTCCTTCTGTTTCGTTGTCTGGTTCATCGAAGCATTGCCCGCTTTCTATTCTTCCCACAGCACAGATCACTCTCAAAGGTTCTTCCCGCTCCGCACATGTCTTTAGAGCCCTTGTTGATTCCTGCAGCCAGGCCAGTTTTGTCACTCAGAGCGCCGCTTCCCGCTTAGGCTCGGCCATCATTCCGTCCCAAGTGGATGTTCACAGATTGGGTGACCCTGTGGGAGTTAGCTGCCCTGGCTACATTGCTGTTTCCTTTCCAGTGTCGCCAGATAAAATGATCACCGCACAGTTCTTCGTTATTGAGTCCATTTGCTCCACTATGCCTGCTGAACCGTTTGATATTGGGCCCTGGAAATATCTGCATGGCCTCTCCTTCGCTGATCCTAAGTTTGACTGCCCGGCTCCCATTGACATGCTGCTTGGAGTCGATTTAGTTGCACATCTCCTTCAGCCCGCTATTATTCCTCCCTCTAAAGGTGGCCCTCTTGCCTTTAAGACTAGTTTGGGTTGGTGTCTTCTAGGGCAGTGTAGCCACCCATCTCCTCCGCGCCGCATAAGCTGGGCCCCAGAAGTCCAGGATAACGAAGGCAAAACCATCCGCAAGAAACACAGACGTCGTCGCCGCACTGAGAGTAATCCTCAACGAGAAAATCCGCCTTACAATTCAGAAGACATGCCTGCTCAAGTTACAGTACATTGCATATCTGACTCACCGCCTGTGGAATCCATCGAAGTTGCCTCACAATCTTTTGTGAAAACGTTTTCCGCTGTCTCAAACTTGCAACTGAATAAAGACCTACAGAGGTTTTGGGAATTAGAACCTGTTACTTCCGCCGCACCCAAATATTCAAAAGAGGAACTTCTATGTGAGGAAATGTTCACCCGCACTGTTTCCCGCCAACCGTCAGGCCGCTACGTCACTCCGCTCCCTTTAAAAGAAAATGAAGAACTAGGAGATTCTTACTTCCGCGCATTGCAGCAATTTCGCCGTTTGGAATCCCGCCTGGCCCGTGAACCCCACCTTCAAGAAGCATACGGCGCCTTCATGCGCGAATACCTAGATTTGGGTCACATGTCTCCCGCTCCTGATCCAAGCCCCGTGGATAGAACGTACTACTTGCCGCATCACCCAGTTCACCGCCCGGAGGACCCTCCTTCTAAATTGCGCGTTGTTTTCAACGCCTCTGCGAAATCCTCGAATGGGAAATCCTTAAATGATATCTCTCTCACTGGCCCCAAGCTTCAAACGGACATTGTGGAGCTTCTCACAAGGGCTCGGTCTCATCGCTTCGTCTTCTCAGCAGATATCCGCCAAATGTACCGACAGATTCTGGTCCCACTGCAGCATCAAGATCTCCAACGGATTGTGTGGCGTTTCTCGCCAGAAGAACCTACCAAATCGTACCGCCTCCACACAGTCACTTATGGAGTGGCATCTTCGCCCTTCTTGGCCATCCGCACCCTGCATCAATTAGCAGCTGATGAGGGTAAAAGGTTTCCGCTCGCCGCTCCCGCACTGCTGCGTGATACTTATGTTGATGACATTATCACTGGAGCATCCACGCTGTCTAGTGCAATAGTTCTCCGCGACCAGCTGATCTCTCTACTCGGCTCTGGATGTTTCGAACTGAGAAAGTGGGCTAGCAATCGCCCCGAATTGCTCGCCGGATTGCCCGGTGAGCATTGCAAAGTTGACCCGCACTCTTTCGACTTTGACTCTTCTGAGGATCCTACAGTCAAGATCCTTGGACTAACTTGGTCCGCCACCTCTGACCGCTTTTCATATCGAGTGGCACACGCAAAGGTTCCCGCTACTAAAAGGTTTATTTTGTCTAAAGTTGCCCGCATTTATGACCCTCCCGGATGGTTAGCACCCATGACCTTCTTGGCGAAAAGATTCATTCAACGCCTGTGGCTATGTCACGCCGATTGGGATGACGCCGCACCTACCGACATCAGCCAAGACTGGGAGTTTTTTCAGGATGAACTGAAAAATGTCGCCCGCATCTCTCTCCCTCGCTACTTTCCCGACTTTGACGTCTCTCGGACTTCGCATCGCCTAATTGCCTTTTGTGACGCTTCAGAGCTTGGATACGCCGCGGTAGTCTACCTCCATTCCACTTCTTCGTCTGGGGAGATTTCCTCACCAATGGTTATGGCTAAGTCGCGTGTAGCCCCGCTAAAGAAGATCTCGCTCCCTCGTCTAGAGTTGTGTGCGGCTCACCTTTGTGCCCTGCTTGTGGACAAGGTTCTAAAAATGTTTTCGCAGCATTTCGAGGACCTTATTTCTTACTCTGACTCAGCCGTTGCACTGGCTTGGATTCGCGGAGAGCCACACCGCTGGAAGACCTTTGTGGCCAACAGGGTCTCTGAAATCCAAGAAAGGATTCCGCCATCCAGTTGGCACCATGTGGATGGAAAGGATAACCCCGCTGACTGCGCATCTCGAGGTCTTTATCCATCAGCACTTCTTGATCACCCACTCTGGTGGCATGGTCCCCGCTGGCTTTCGAAGCCTATCTCACAGTGGCCCCGCTCGCACGTAGACCCGCCTGCCTCCGTTCTGGATTCGGAGAAAAGGATTTCCGCAAAGGCGATTGTCGGCGTTACAGTCACCGCGTTAGGTTTAGAAAGTCGTTACTCGTCGTTGTCAAAGCTTCAAAGGATCACCGCATGGATCTTTCGTTTCGCTAACAATGCGCGTTACCCCGCGTCTCGCCTTAGTGGCCCTCTTGTTACGGAAGAACTTAACCACTCCATGGATGCCCTTACTAAAGAAGTTCAACGCATCGCTTTAAAGGAAGATTACCAAGCCGCTGCGGATCCCAAGCGCAAGACCAATCTAAAAAGGACGCTTCAACTTTTCCTTGATCCCAAAGGTATTCTCCGCGTCGGGGGTCGCTTGAGCCAGTCAGCGCTCCCTTATTCTGCCAAGCACCCCGCTTTATTGCCGCGGGATCACCCGTTTACCCGCTTAGTGATTGACCAGGCCCACATCGCCAATCTTCACGCAGGAGCCCAGGCCACCCTCCACACCATCCGCCAGCGCTTCTGGATCATCGATGGGAGGAATGTTGTCCGCCGCCATCTTGCCAAGTGTAACCGATGTTTCTCAGTGTCCCCGCAACCTCTTATTCCTCTTATGGGACCTCTTCCTGCAGACAGGGTCACTCCTTCATCAGCCTTCCTCAAGGTCGGAGTTGATTACGCAGGACCATATTCATTGTCAACAGCACGCATCCGCGGCGCTCGCCTCACTAAGGCGCCTTCGTATGTTTTACTACAAAGGCTGTCCATCTGGAGGTTGCGTCGGAGCTTTCCATAGACGCTTTTCTGGCAGCCTTCACCCGCTTCTGTGGTCGACGAGGCCTCCCTGCAGATGTCTACAGCGACAATGGTACCAACTTCGTGGGCGCCAACCGCACGCTCTCCGACCTTGCCAAGTTTCTCCGCCAAGACCAGACCCGCCATTCTCTCACAAAGTTCTCCTCCGACCGCGGTATAGATTGGCATTTTATTCCGCCAAGTGCTCCTCATTTCGGCGGACTTTGGGAAGCCTCCGTAAAGTCAACAAAAAGACACCTTCGCACCGTAATGGGTCAACAGGTTCTCTCCCTTGAAGAGTTTAGCACCTTACTGGTCAGTATTGAGGCCATCCTCAATAGTCGCCCTCTTTGTCCGCTCTCTGCTGACCCAAATGATCTGAACGTACTCACGCCTGGACATTTTCTAATCCACCGCCCTCTCAACGCTCTTCCTGCAAAGGACCTATTGGATATCCCGCTCAACAGAGTCTCACGATGGCGACTAGTTGATCGTCTTCACCAGTCCTTTTGGAAACGTTGGCAGCGAGAGTACCTACACACTCTTCAGCAACGCTCTCGTTGGCTGGACCCCGCGCCTGACATCACCACTGGATCTCTGGTCCTCATCAAGACTGACAATGTCCCACCGCTTTGCTGGCCCTTGGCCAGAGTCACCGCTCTGCACCCGGGTCCAGATGGAGTGTCTCGAGTTGCTTCGGTACGCACGTCTTCGGGGACGTTCCAACGCCCCCTCGTCAAGCTGTGTCCCCTTCCTACTCAATAATGCCGCTTAAATCGCGCCATGGGCGGGGGGATGTTCAGTCGTCAGTTTGAATTTAAATCTCCCGCGCTCGCGGGGTTCATAGTCCCGCCACCCACACATGCATATCGCGAAGGCTGTGGTATACTGCTCATCTAGGCAGCCGTTGCAGGGACAAAGCCAGTCTATGTTCACCTCTACTAGAGTCAACAGGTTCATTCTGCTCCCGCCTCTCTCCTTCTCTGCCATGTGCCCATCCAGATTTATCACCGCAACAAGACTTCATCATCTCTAGGAAGTGCATGATTCCCGCTATTAACTACCTAATAATGCTAGCATTATGTGCGCAAGTATCGCATGAGTACTCATATATATTATAAGACCCACTGCTAATTTTGTGTGTATAGTTATGGCCGTCATATTAGTTCATAAAGTTTGTTTACTGCGTAAATCTCATTTTTAGTTATAGAGATATACTTAATTATTCAATTCTAAGAAGTGTTGTACTTAATATTCAATTCTATATATACTTAACTATTCAATTCTATATACTTAACTATTCAATTCTAAGACTTTGTTATAGAGATATTCTTAACTACTCAATATACCTAATTCTTAAGAGAACTCACATAGTTGTTTTGTTTTCTTTATTTATCTTTTTCCCTCATCTCTCCATGAGAACTAACAAATGGTTCAGTCTAAATTCTCTCCCAACTCTTTCTTACCTTTAACACAAGATTTCCGCCATTACATTTTTTGTGCCGACATTTTCTATTATTACCGCTAAAGCTTTCCCCACGCCCCTACAGATAGTATGTAAGTAAGTCACTTTCGCTTAAAGGGAGGAAAAAGTTTTTCCCTCCCTAGACCGGGAAAGAGAACAGCTGTTTCAAGTTATTATAAAAAGACCCACTTTCCATACTTACATTCGGTAGTGAAATAACTACTTTCAGATCAGAGTGATGTAAAAATAATACTACAACTAAAGGGGCACTCAGAAGCACATAAACTATAATTAAAATAAAAGTGCACACTCAATGCTTCAAGAATATGCAAAAAGTACGAAATGATATTTAATGATTTTTTTTAAAACGTATTTAAAGTTTTAATGTTAACAAAATTCCAGTCAAATTAAAGACAGGTGTGCAAAATTAATTTATAAAATTTAAAATTAATTTAATTAATTTTCGCAATTGCAATATGGCATTTTTATATACATACCAGGGCCTGTGAATTCCATGCTTGGAGGTGTAATTTTAAGAAAAAGTTAGGTACTTCCAATAAGAAACATAAATTGATACTAACAACGTGTATATTGCAAAAGGAATTATAGCTGCACTTCGCCCCTTTTATTGACTTTAAAAAAAAAGTAAACAATGATATAATCCTATCAGATTGTGTTCGAAGGTTTATTAATAGATTTTAAATAATAATATTCCTGTTAAAAAATAGTGCAATTTTTGATTTTTGTTCAATGGTCGATGCACTGTGCGACGTATAGTAACGGATATATTTTGACTTTTCAAAATTCTCCCCCTTTAAACCCTCCCCTCCCTCTGGTCCGAGTTCAGCCAAACTTGATCTGTATTTTTACATAAAACGACTAAATATCTAGTTTGGTAACGATCAAACAATAATTGTGTCCTCTAGAGTAGCACAGATATATATATATATATATATATATATATATATATATATATATATATATATATATATACATATATATATACAATTTTGAACGGTCCTCATTTACGTCATCTCCTAGGTAAAAAAGGCTACATACACTTTTTTTATATCTCTAATACGTACTGTGAAATATTTCTTGAGGTAGTACATTTGAAGCGATTTTCCGATTTTATTTGCTTCACTATATTACTACTTTCTTCATGGTTCTCTGTCAAAATAGGAAATAAAATGTCTTGGAAATTAATCAAAGAGAATGGATAATTTATGTTCAACTCGCTTTATAATTGCTATAAAATTCATTATTTAATCATTCCTGATTGTGTCGAATGTGCGAAGATTTGTTCCTTTTTTCAAGACATATGTATTCAATTTTTCTAAAAAAATGACTGCAATCTGCGTTGAATAAAACAGGTACAATTGGTTTCGATGAAAATTCACTTTAAGTTGAATTTCAAAGATTTACAAGAACACAATTATAAAAATATCATCCATCTTAAGGGTTCCATCACAATGAGGCATACCATTAAATGAATATGTAAATGGATTATCACAAGAAGCTATATGGCAAGACGAAAATATGCATATTGAACCTATTGCTATTGCCAGTGATTAAAAAGTTACAGTCATCAGTCTATTAAAATTCCTGGCAAAATGAATGGATACTACATAAATAAGAAAGTAGTAGACAAGGTAAGGTTTCCATAACGAGAATAAGAAATGACTATTGTCAACTAGTGACCCTGACTGTTTGGCATATTGTACTCATTTGAAGGGCTACGGCGAAGATAGAAACCAATTGGAAATTCTTCAAACATTAGGAGAGCTGGGCAACAAATACACACGTGGATTAAAATCAAACAACAAGTTTTCTGTTTGTTATTAGTATCTCATACCGTCTCTTATTTTTTAATTAATTCCTTTTGTTTTGTATTTAATTTATTTTTTTTACTTTATTTATTTATTAGTCATTTTATATTTAAATATGTACTTTGTCCTTGTGTTTTTACTATTTGTTTAAAAGTTTTATTATTATTTACTAACGTCCACTAACTACTAAAGCTAATTGGGGCGGGTTATCTACAGGTCACCACCCTTTTGTAGCTCAGGGTGTGACTAAGGATTTTTTAAAATGAGTTCGTCTCTAAATGTGTTCCTATTGCCCCGGCGGGAATCGAACTCGCCACTCTAGGGGCGCTTCATCTCACATCGTTACGCTGAGCCACATTTTTTAAAGTAAGTTAATGGCTCACTGAGTAGAGTCACCAGACTCCCTTTGTATTGATCCTCTCCAGTCGGAAAAGCTGAAAACTATACCTGTCAAATGTGAGAAACACTTCTTATAAAGTGTTTTTTTTTATTCCTGTTATTATTGGCTGTTGTGAAACGTGTGTTTGAATTTATCGTTTTTGAAGATATGAGGAGTATTAAGCTCTATAGTTTTTAATTTCTTTTGAAATATGTAAATGTTTGTTTGATAGTTTTCTTTGAGCTATATTCAACCATATTTTTAAATCTCCGATAATTAGGACTATTACTCCCAAATAAATAATTAGAGTAAATATAAAACTTAGAACAAAAATAATATGGTTAATAAAAAGGAAAAAAATCTGTCAAAACGTTTTAGTAGGGGGCACTGCATGTAAGTAAATTATAAAATAATATGTGTTATTTCTTAGTAAAAATATATTTTCTTTATAATTATCTTCTATATTCTTCAACATGGTCATTCATCATTACTATTAGAGAGCATACTACATGATTAGTTGAGTTAGGAGCAAGTACTTATTCTGATAAGGCTTAAGAGGCTAATGATAAGAGAGGGGGAGGAAGGAGAAAATTGAATAATTGGGTTAGGGTTGTAAGTAGAAGAGAGTGGATCTGTTCATAAATCCGAGTAAGGTACTTTAGCTAAAAAGGCTGAGACGTGGTAGACCACCAGCCAACGCCCTTCCCAGCTACATTAGTCTTTCCTGTACCTCTGCCACTTACCGGTACATTTACAGCCCGCAATGGACCTATTCGGTACATATGCCCCTACAGAGTAATCAGGGCTCTCAAGCTTCATTTAACTTGTCCTAACTACCGATGCTATTCCCGGAAAGTTAGAATTTTGTTTCGTGTTTGAACTGGCAATAGGCTTGCCACATGGGAGCCAGTAGTAGAATTGTCGTTTTCTAGAATTGATTGATCCACGTAAACATAGAAGACTGCATTTTGAAATGCGTTTAAACTTTTATAACGTCCACCTAGAGCTACTATAACCAATTGGGACGAGTCATCTATAAAATTAAACTTTTTATTATATATAATTTCCTAATTAAGATACTATAATATAATATATATATATACTAGCGGACCCGACAGATGTTGTCCTGCATGATATTTCAAGGGATTAGGGTATAAAACAAGGTATGGAATGAAAAACAAATAATAAAATAATTTCATCATTCTAAACACAGTGTACAAAAAAATTAAATGCATAGAATGAATACATACAAAACATGAATGAATGCATCCACAAAAATTCATTCAAATTGATCCAGCCGTTAGCATTAAGCATTTAGTTGCTGTATAGATAAATAGCCTAGATACCAACTGCAGCGCCATCCAGGGCGCACCCAAACACATACAAAAAAAAATTCATTCAAATCAGTCCAGCCGTTTGACCGGATGAGTCAAGAGGATGCCACAGGAGCTCAGTGACATAAAACTTACAGTAGAATTATATATATATATATATATATATATATATATATACATATATTATATGTGCGGGTGTGTGTCATTGTAATATCTTAATTCGGAAATTAGACTTGTGAAAAGAATTTTTTTATTTATATTTAATATTAGTAAGCCTGGCTCTGAATGCTAATTAATCTAAAGGTTCCACCTCTCTTCTACCCTACGAAATAACGATTTTATTTAGTGGGTTAATACTGCTAGTTCCAATTAGAAATTTATGATCTAAAGACTAAGGCTTGCAGTTGTAACAACTAGGTTCCGATGGAACTCTTCCAGATGTTTTTATTTTCACCTCTTCCAAGCCTCTTATCATCTTACAATTAAATACATTTGCAGCGAGGTCATTATGACTTAAGATATGGTCAATAAGCTACGCTCATTATGGTTTTTTGTATCCATGCTGTGACTAAAATTTACAAGCAAATCGCTAGATCCTTTTATAATGATTGTTGTTTTTGTCTATAAAAAAGTGTAATAAATTCTTCATTAAACTTTATATTTTGTAACCAAGATCAAATGTTGCTTCAAGATTAAAATAATTAAAAATCAAACACTTGTGATTTCATCAACAGACACGTTTATGAGTATATCTATATTACCATTTAGAATGAGTTAAAAAAAGGCCTGTCCAACTTCAATTAACCAAAATCAATTAACACGATTGTAATATAATTTTTAGCAAATTTCCCTTAGGGCAAATCAGCTATTGAGTTTGTACTCATAACGGGACTTTAAAAAAATTTCTTCAAATGTTCATCGAACCTACATAGGAGATGACAAAAAAGGAGGTCCGTCCAAAATTGTATATATATATACATATATAGATATATATATATATATATATATATATATATATATATAGAGAGAGAGAGAGAGAGAGAGAGAGAGAGAGATATTTGTCTGTTAACACTTTAGCGGTCGCAATTTTGGTTTGATCGTTACCAAACTCGGAATTTAATTGTTTTATGTAAAAAGGAAGATCGTTAATGGCTGAAATCGGACCAGTGGGAGGGGGGATTTTTGTAAATTCGGTATTAACCGAGATATTTGCATTTGTATTCTGTGGGCTGTTCGGTACTTTCCGAAGAGAGCTCTGGCGGCCGTTTTCGTAACTGTTCGTCCCTAGTGAATAAGTTTAGAGATCCCTTACTACTACACTTGTTATTGGGCTGATTTCTCTATTGTAAAACTTCACGTGGGAAATCTGCTTAGTTTTCACAGCCCCTGCGTGGCGGACTTTTGTTGTAATAACTAGAATTTAGTTAAAATGCTTCTTGGGATGGATATGTCCCCAGTGAATGGGATATCTTTCGCCCCAGCCTAATCTCATCTAGTGTTTATGAATAATTGTGCTATCAGTAATAAGAAAAGGCAGCAAATGAATACAGGATTATCACAAGTGTATTTTATCCAGTAATTCTACTAGTACATATTGTTGCGAAAATTAAATACATGAATAATCCTTCAGAGAGAGAGAGTCGCGTATTTGGGAAGTGCGATATAGATCAAAGAAGCCGACAGAATGGCCTAGCTCCTACCAGTACCTTCCAGCCAGACGTCGAAGAGTCCAGACAATTCCCCTTTGATGTATGCCGACAACCTATATAAAGAACGGCCAGCCGCGAGGAGTCAGTTTTATTCTCACCTGTCTAGATGTTAAATCAGTGCGACTTAGTACAGTGCGGTAAAGTGTTTTTATAAGAACAGTGTTGTGCCGTGACTGTAACAGTTTAGTGCCGTGTTTAAGACAGTGCAGTGCCGCGAAGTAAAGGACAGTGCAGTGACGTCTTTTGTGAATTTCAGTGACCGTGAGTGAATTGTTGGACTGTGTAATCTGAAGAACAGTGACGCTATCAGTGTATACTATGAGTAGTAATTAAGAATAATTACCAAGTGTATTGTGCATTGTGAAATAAATTGTGCAGTGATAAAAACTGTGAAACTTGCGAGTATATAATTTTGCAATCCAAAAGAACTCTTATTAAAAACGTTTATTACTGGTTTTGGTAATAAAAACGTAACAATATTATGCTGGGTGTTTCAAAAAGAATACACGTATTACAAAGTATTATTTTGTCTAAACTATCGATCGCTGCGCCCCGACTCCGCTATTGGAGAAGCGAATGCATAGTCTAGATGTCAGTTATCTTCTGTTTTGCTTGGAAACCGTCAAATGTTTAAAATGGCTATTCCGCTCAGCAGAAATCATTTCGTGTTTTCCAGTTTGCGAAGAGCAATTCCGTGATTACAATGAAAAGACTTTTCAGGTTAAGATACCAAATTGATCCCCGAATGAGTGGAACATTCGCAGATGGTATCTACAGCTTGTAGATTCAGGATGTCCATGTAAAAGAAAGAGTTATTGTTGATAATTCTGCACTAATTCAAACTGCTTTCCAACGCAGTCCTTCAAAATCAAGTTACAGCTGTTAACAAGCTTTGCGTCCTGAGGGCAAATGCAAACGTGTGGCATTTTGTAACGAGATTCTTGACGCTATTGACAATGATAACACTTCCGCACAACGCACCGTGTTCATTGATGAAGCGTCATTCTATGTTAGTGCCCAGTTAAAGAAACACTACGTTAGAATTTTGAGCCTACGGAACCCAAACTAACAGATAAATGTCAAAAAGTGGCATAATATAAACCAGACTATATATTTGTCTCACCAATAGACGACCCGAGGAGCAGCGATCGATAGTTTGGGCAAAATAATACTTTGTAATACGTATATTATTTTTGAAACACCGTGTATTATGATGTTGATCAATCTCCTTCTATTTTTTCAGATATTTCGTTCAATCATTGGTAGTTCCTAGATCTATAAATTTTTTATGCTGAATGACTATCGGTATTCTTTCCAAATTAGTATAGATTTTAATAATCCTGAATTTGATTAATGAGACTGAAATATATATACACATAAATTTTGACCTCATTCTCTATGGATATTTGAGGAAATGTTTGGAAGATCTCGTCAAACAACCTCAATTGGTAATTTCCCTTAAGGGCTAATTGAACATGAGATATTTTCATCAGCGTATCATTCTACAACTTAAAGATGTATTAAGTTTACACAGGGTGACGAACTTGTTTTTGTATTTTGTAAATCTGAGCTCTTGAAGCAGTAGATTCAGTTTAGCGGAAGCCAGTAGAGGACAACATGTAAAATAGCTAATTCCTTCGTACCAATTATATATTTGTAACGAAACTACGTCGATCCGATGCATTTAGGATCCCGCTAGGCATGTACATATTTGTATTTTTTCAAAACATTTAAATTCAATCAGGGAATCGCGAAATTGTACTACCAATGTTTAATATATATAGTATAAGAGTGTAGGCCGTGTATTGATTTAGCCAACTAGTCGGATGTGTCCTGGTTGTGCTAATTAACAGTCTAGGAATTTCGTTTAACTCAGCTAGATTGCTAGGGGAAATTGTAGACGCTAGAATTCCCATGCCTAACATGCTCAAGGGAGCACCATATTAATGACAAGGCACTGATTTAATTAAATCTTATACAATTAAATTCTTACATGACACATTTTATATTTTATCTTATATATATATTATATATATATATATATATATATATATATATATATATTGATTTTCAAACCACTAGGACAACTAATGAACTCATTAAAAGTATTTGAGGTAGCTTTGAAGCAGTTTCAGTGCCTGCTAAATCTAAAGAGACTAAATTACTTAGTCTAAAAGATTTATTATAACGATAAGAAGCAACTGAAATATTTAAGGATTCATATTTTATACCAATAGATATTATATTATATATCATTATTTAATTCTAAAAATTACTATCCTCCCTTTTTGATTTTGAACGTTAAGGCACTTGAGTGTTCTTTTTGTATTATGTAAAAATGCCAAGTTCTTTAAGTGTTAAACAAATGAGCTCTGGTCATCAGAATATTAACAGAAGAAAATGTAGGAGCTTCTTTATTGCCGAAACTCATTTTTGTCATCTACAAGCTAGAATTCATCGGCATAGACAATATTGTTCGAAAATCTTCTCGTAAGTACAGCCAAGGTCAAAACCTGATCTCTTTCTTGAATTTTCCTCATGATGCCTTTATTGCTAGATGGTCTGATGCAGAAGGGAATGCTAAACCACTGCATGTCCTTGTGACCCTCTTATTGCCTTGTTCGGTCCCGTGAAAATCAGATTTACCTGTTCACGAGATAAATTACCAGGTGTAGCCTATAAATACTATATCTACAGGTTACCTACCTACCTTTTTCTAGCCAGAGTGGAACTAAGGATTTCATTTAATGAACTGGTTACTAAATAAATTCGTATTGCCCTGGCTGGAATCGAACCACTCTAGGCGTAACAAGTGTAATTTAAACCAACGTCTTAACTCCCACGTGTAACGTGAACTGAATGAATCCTGTTTCAGCTTTTTTTTTTTTTTTTTTTTTGACAGGATTGTTTTTTTGTTTCGTAGTGTTTTAGGGCGAAAACCAACTAGTAATATCTATAACTTGCGAACTAAAGTACCTGCACTTTGAGAGTAAACTGTATTTATGTAAATTGTTAATGTTGTTATATCCTCATCTATATATATATATATATATATATATATATATCTTAATATATATAAATCTCATGTCACGATGTTTGTCCGCGATGGACTCCTAAACTACTTAACCGATTTTAAATTAAATTGGCACACCGTGAGCAGTCTGGTCCAACTTGAGAGATAGGATAGCTTAGATCTTTAATTATAGTCGCAATTTTATTTTATTGCAAATTATTTGTCTATAATTAATTGACAGTCACAATTATCTGTTACCTCCAAAAGATTCTAACAGATGTCGATACTTTTCGACTGGATTGAGTAAGTAATCAATAGATGTCACTGCTATGGTAAACCGACAAACGTGTCCAAAACAACGCAAACACCAGAGAGGCACGACGCAAACGTGTTGAAAGAGCTCATCAGTTGCCAGAACAAGTCGATACAAGAAATACAGCTCAAAGAATTAGGACAGCAGAAGGTCGTGCACAAGAATCTCAAGAACAGCGTAGCGAACGTCTGCAACAGAATATTACGAGAACAAGAGCGGCACGAGAACAAAACATAGCTACAGTACGAGCACAAGAACGACAAAGGCAACGGATCAGCCGCTCATTAATACGTACATCATTCGTTCGTCTTGCTTTTGAATATGCACCAGATATTAACTACTCTGTACATTCAAAAATTGCTATCGGTGGAATGGATAAAGTATGTCAATATTGTCAGGCGTTGAAATTTCGAAATGAAGCTGCGGGTATGTGCTGCGCAGCAGGAAAAGTCGTGCTGCCACCTCTACCCGCTCCGCCAGAACCTTTATTATCCCTTCTTGCTGGGAATTCAGATGATTCAAAATTATTTTTGCGTAAGATACGCAAATTTAATTCTTGCTTCCAAATGACGTCATTTGGGGCAACTAAAATTTGCGATCTTGCATCCGATGGACGTAATTTTGAAACTACATTCAAAATACAAGGCCAGGTATACCACAAAATTGGATCATTGATGCCAATGCCTGATGATAATCCGAAATTTCTTCAAATTTATTTTATGGGCAATTGTGAAGAGCGCGTAACGACTCGGTGCCAGTATAATTTCATTGAACAAGCAGAGGAAAGAGCAATTGTGATATTACTGGAAAAATTTTTAGAAGATCAGAATCAACTACTTCAATTAATCAAAAGAGTTTCGCCACGATTGCAAAATGACAACTATCAAATCGTCATAAAAGCCAATAAAGTACCATTAGGTGAACATGCTGGTAGATTCAACGCACCAACTGTTGATGAGGATGCAGTTATCATAAGTTCTATAAAAATTACACGGTGAGACAACACTATCAGTACGATTTCGGATCTACACCGTTCATATGATGCACTACAATATCCACTGATATTTTGGCAAGGACAGGATGAATATCACCTTAACATCAAACAGTGTGATCCTAATACCGGTAAATTTGACAATTACCTATTTATTTTCTTACTGTATGTATGAATGTTAATTTCGTATTGCATTTTATTTTTTATTTTTTTAGGTGATTATGGAAAAGTGAGCTCAATGAACTACTACGCACACCGAATAATGATTAGACTAAATCAGGACAACTATATCCTTCGATATCGTCAGCTATTCCATCTTTACATCGTTGATATGTATGCTAAGGTTGAAAGCGAACGCTTGCGATTCATTCGATTCAACCAGGCTAAATTACGATCGGAAGAATATATTCACTTACGAGATGCTGTTGCTGGAAACATCGACGGAAATTTAAATCCTAATGACATCGGTAATGCTTTCATTTTACCTTCAAGCTACATCGGCAGTCCACGGAACATGCAGGAATACATACAAGACGCGATGACTTACGTACGTCATTACGGCCGACCGGATTTGTTTATTACATTTACATGTAATCAGAATTGGGTAGACATACAAACTTTATTATTATCAGGACAACAATCAATTCATCGTCATGATATAACTGCACGAGTGTTTAAACAAAAATTGAAATCCTTAATTGATTTTATTGTTAAATATTCAATTTTCGGTATCACACGTTGTTGGCTGTATACGGTTGTAGAAAATCTGTCATGAAGGTCACCATATTTTTTTACAAATACCATATATGTAAAAAGCATGGTGAACCCCGTGACTGATGTTCTCCTACCGTTCCTCATAAATTGTATACTACAATGTAGTATAACAATAACTTTAGCCACAGCAACGCGTGGCCGGGTCTGCTAGAATATATATATATATATATATATATATATATATATATATATATATAATCGCTATTTTTTGACAGGATTTAAAAAGAATCTGTCGGAATTATTATATTTCTCAATATCTTTTAAGCCAGTTATATTTCTATTATTATCTATTAATTCAGGAATAAGAATACATTTTTTTTAATTTGCACTTACATCTTTTTTCTGCGAAAAACCACACCCTTTATCATCCGTTGATGTGCCCGCATAGGATCAATTACTTTTCTAGTAAATTATATTTCCTGCGTAGAGAGTTCCTAATTTATTCTATTCTGTATGTAAGCAGTTTCCAGCATTACAGCAATGCTCAGGAATTCTTTATTAATTTAATTATGATTTGTCTCATGTCAGTTTAAATTTGAATTTTTTAACTCCGAAGTGAAACGTGACAAAAGGAGGTCTGCTGAACAGATAATTAAAGAATAATATATACTGCTGATTATTTGAAAAAATTAAAAAGCAATTAACTAAAAATATTTTCGTATAATAAATTTGAAGTATGTAAGATAATTTAGGAGACGCCATGAGAACTAAAAAGTAAAGAACATTCTAGTAATAATGAAAATATAAACACCAGAATATGAATGTTCAAATTAGCCTTAGTTTTTTTTTTTTTTTTTCATTCTTAATTATCTCTTTCATGCAAAAGGAGTTAAAATAAACTCCTTTTATATGAAAGAGAAAATGGAGACTTTGTTGTTTTCATCATTAACTAAATATTATTAATCTGTATGTATGTATGTTCTGTATATATATGACATTTAAAATAAGTGCGCTTACATTAAAATAAAACAGGTTTGTTTGTTATAGCATAAGTTACAGATTCGTTATTTTTTTGTTGTAAGATAAAATCTTATTTTTTTATTTCCATTCTTGTTTTTGAGTTCCAGTTCCGTTTTTTTGCTTCATTCAGTTTTATATCCCCCCCCCCGCTTTTGTGTTCTATTTCTTTCCCATTTCTGTTTTGATTTCATCTCTGTTTTTCGTGTTTTCTCTCTGTGTTCCTTTTGTGTTCTGTGTTTCTTTTCTAGTTTGTGCTGCTTTTACGTATTGCGTTCCTCATTTGTTTTTTTTTTAACTTTTTCTGTTTTGTGTTCCATTTCTGTTTAATTTAATTTTGTTATTTTTTTGTATTGTTTTGTTTACATTTGAGTTTTGTTTTGTTTTGTTTTTTAAGTTACGAAGATTTTGTTTAGAGCAAAATCGCCAAAGCTGCGAAGCTCCAATAAATAAATAATATAAAAGAATTACAACAAATTATTAAGACGTATTTAGTTGTCCATGGTTTTAGTAGAATACGGCTGAATGGCACCGAAGATGTCGTTTTTATTAAGAGATTGACTATCTTTTTTATATCAGACCTGCCGTTGGCGCCAGATCACATGGCATTTTGTTTTCATTTGTCCTACTTCTCAGATTAGTGTATTAGACTCTATTAGAGCTGGAGGAATGGCTTGAATTGGCACTAGATTCCTGTTCTCTTCTACAGTTCTTACAGGAATTATACACGGGCAACAGCCCATATATTTCACACAATACTAACTCAAGAACAGCCCGGCGCTCTTGCTGGAGTTTGCTACAAAGTTTTTTTGTTTTTTTTTTATAGAAGAGTCGTAAAAATATTTTTTTATTTGAAATTATTTTTCTGATGACCATTTCGGAAAAGTATGTTGTTTACTGCAAAGAGAATATATTTTCATACAGAATTCGTTTCCTTTTTGATCACACTCTCCTGAAAAGCTGACTGCTAAATATGACTCCTTATTTCGTTTTACAGACTCGTCGGTGATGGACCAACTTGGAACCTTGGCTTCTTCCAGCAGTAGACCCTAGGAATATTGTTCTATTCCCGATAGGAAATGTTCAATTGGTTCCTAACAAACTAATTTAGACAACTGTTAATGTACCAAATATATACAACTAAGTTAAATTCAAGAAGTTTTCATCTTTTTGAATATGGCTTATGATTAGTATATTTCTTCGTAAATTGTGAACCTATTAAACTTAATATTATTTAATATTATATTATTTTCTATTTATTATTTCATTTCAAATATTAATATCTGGGAAATATTGAAGATATGGTAGACTAAGCCAAGACATGTCATTAACTATTTAATTTGTTGCTATTTTATTATTAAAAATAATATATACATTTAAAATTTATTATCCCTATAATTTATATTTTAGTTATTACTTTCCTTAATCAATAATGATTTTCTCATTTCATTTGATGATAGTGTTAGATATAAATACAATACCTTTGAATTAGAACTTACAACTTTAAGGGTGGCAGAAATTGTCAACCGTTTATTTTCTTTCTGCAGAAATATTCTTTAAACATTCTGTACATTGTCCCTTTAAATAAATACAGTTATATCAATCTACAAAGTAAAATAAGAAATCAAAAGTTACTGCATTTGCTACTAATACTAAGTTACTATTACTTACGAGTGTTATAATAGCATCGTAAAAATGACCAGAATAATAATTCATTAAATTCTTCCATATAATTTTTCATATTTAATCCCCCCTACTCTCATGGTACTTTTAGGAAGTAAACAAAAAAAAAAGCTTTATTTAATTACAACATTAGAATGTTGTAAATCGGTAAGACGATATTAAAATTAAAACCAGTAAGGTAGAATTAAATGAGTCCATCTTCTTCAGTTTTTTTTTTTTTTTTTTTTTTTGTATTTGGTTCTTGTGGTTGTGATTTATTTAGATTACCCATTTATAATTAAATAACATTTATTAATTAATTATAACATGCTTTTGTTTATGTTTTAAAATTAATATCGATCCTTTGGCTCATAGTTTCAATTGTTTGTTATTTGAGCTTCTTATTTTAATATGACAGTATAATGTATAGAGAGCTTGGGTGCTTGTAAACAGATAATATTTTTTCTTACGGTTTTCGGTCATAGAAAGTTGACGCACCGAGAAAGATTGATAAATAAAATTTTTGCTCAGGAAGATAGCATCTATCGTATTAGAATGTTAATTTGAGTAGACTGTCAAGCGGCAATTTAGAGAATTTGCTTTATCATGAATTTTCCAATTTTATTCCCATATTTTGAGCCTTGATAATGAAATATGAGAATATTTAGTTGATAAATATTATTTAATAGGAGTTGTACTCACAGCTCTTGCGTGGACTTGTACCACGGCAACGAGGAGGAGAGCGGAGAGTAGCTTCCCATGTGCCATCTCGTTAGGGACTGAGCTTTAAGGGTAGAAGGGGTTGGAAATTCAGGGGGAGGTGGGGTCAATTCTCTGGCTTAGGGGTTATCCCGCTAGGAGCGCCACCCTTCGGCGTTTACTCCTTCGCAAAGCCCTACTACTGTTCAAATACAAAAAGTCGGTCAGACAGGGGCTGCGTAAACTAAGCAGATTTCCCACGCGAATTTTAATAATACATAAACCTACATATTGCTAACACAACACCACCGTGAATATTAGGTGAATAAATACAAACGGAAATAAGAAATCTTTCCCCTCCCGGCGGAATGCGTCTCAAAGGTAAACTAACAGGTCTGCCAACGGCTTTCAGTTACTGTTTTTCAATCCGACACCGAAAAGAAAAAGTCTGTGAGGCAGGGGCTGCGTTAACTGAGCAGATTTCCCATGTGAAGTTTGAACAATAGAGAAATCTGCCTAATAACAACTGTAGTAGTAAGAAACCTCTAAACCTATTCACGAGGGACGAATAGTTACGGAAACGGCCGCCAGAGTCCGAACATAGCCGACCACACACAGAATACAAATGCAAATACCTCAGTTAATATTCAAGATAGCGAATAAATGTATATAACAATATTTATAGTAAATTTAATTTGCAATAAGATTGATTCTATACAATCTTTCGATCCGACGTATAGTAACGGAGATATTTCGAATTTTTGAAAATCCCCCCTCTAAGCCCCCCCCCCTCCCACTGGTCCGATTTCAGCCGTTAACGAACTTGATCTTTCTTTTTACATAAAACGACCAAATATTGATTTTGGTAACGATCAAACAAAAATTGCGACCGACAGCGCGGTAACAGACAAATATATATATATATATATATATATATATATAGAGAGAGAGAGAGAGAGAGAGAGAGAGAGAGAGAGAGAGAGAGACAGTTTTGACGGACCTCATTTTCGTCATCTACTAGGTAGGATCGATGGATATTTGAAGAAAAATTTCAAAAGTTCCGTCATGAGTACAACCTCAATAGCTGATTTCCCTGAAGGGAAATCTGCTAAAAGAATAACTGAAACACATCAGAATATAACATTAATTTTATTGAAAACTATGTTTTATATCTAATACTTTAATTTATAAGGAATCAGAATAAATTTTATCTTAATCAATCAAATTTTATTCGTCCATGAATATAAGACGGGGGGGAGGACTCACAAGAAAATATTTGCATGTATCTCGTATAATAAAGTTATCTGGATAACAATATTTGGCATTTAAGCTACGAATAATGTGGTTAATAATATAACAGAGTATTGTTTACCTAACTCGAGTAGAAGTGGGGGTTTACTAGGGGTTGAAAACTGGAAAATGCAAATATCTCGATTAATATTCAAGACAGTGAATAAATGTATATAACAATATTTATAGTACATTTAATTTGCAATAAGATTTACTCTATACACTTTCTCGAAGGGACTTACAGTAAAGGAGATATTTTGAATTTTAAAAATTCCCTTCCTCTAAACCCCTCCTCCCCCATGTCCGATTTCAGCCATTAACGAACTTGATCTTTCTTTTTACATAAAAAGACTAAATATCGAGTTTGGTAACGATCAGACAAAAATTGCGACAACTAGAGCTGTAACAGACAAATATATGTATGTATGTATGTATATACGTATATATATATATATATATATATATATATATATAAATATACAGTTTTGATTGGATGTAATTTTCCTCATCTACTGGCTAGTATCGATGGACATTTGAAGAAAAATTTCTAAAATTGCGTCATGAGTACGACCTCAATAGCTAATTAACCTTAAGGGAAATATACTAAAAGTCCGTCACACAGGGGATGCGTTAACTAAGCAGATTTACCACGTGCGTCAAGTATGCATTTATCTCAAAACGTAAAAGTTCAATGAGAGCATTATTTGGCATTCGAGCTTCAAATAAAGTACTTCATAGTATAATAGCTTATTGTTAGAATGACAGGAGTAGGTGTGGGGGTGGGGGTAGGTGGGTTAAAGAAGGACGAAAATTAAAAATTGCAAATAACTCCGTTAACACTAAAGATAGATAATACATATATAACAATATTTATAGTACATTTTATTCCCAATAAAATTGGTTCTATTCACTTTTCCGGTCAGACACATAATAACGGAGATATTTCGAATTTTCGAATTCTCCCTCTCTAACCCTCCCCCTCCCACTTGTTCGATTTTAGCCATTAACGAGCTCGTTTAGTTTTGTATGAAACACTTATAAATTGAGTTTGGTGACGATCGAATAAGAATTGCGACTGCGAGAGTAACAGGTAACAGACAAGTGTGTGTGTATATATATATATATAAAATTGTAACCTCTGTCTGTACATTGATTTTTTTCGCGAAATTTTACGATAACTTTTCGTTTCACATGTCATAGACACCATATCTGCATTTTGTTTCTTTCGTGTATGTTTGTTTGTTTGTTTGTTACCTTTTCACGCATAAACGGCTGAACCGAATTTTATGAAACTTGGTATGTATATTACTACTAACCCAACTTAGACTTTAGGCTATATTAATTTTCTCTGAGGCGAACAGAAGTGGGGGTTATAAGGGAAGCCTGAAATTAAAAATAGCGATATTTCGTTTTCTATTGGTTTTTCGGCAAATATGCACATAACAAAAGTTGTGTATTTTGTTATTTAAAGTAACTTTTGTTATATACACTTTTGTCGTATACCTAAGTTTAAATGCGTTATACGCTAAAAATTATAGCGGGAGTCAACAATATTATTTGCCAAAAAAGACTCAACCGAACTAATTAAAACTCGGTATGTGTATTAGCAGTGAATCCTTCATTATAATAAGCCATACCAACATTTCTATGGAAGGGCAGGAGTGGGGGTTATAAGGGAAGCCAGAAATTAAAAATAGCGATATTTCGTTAACTATTGGTTTTTCCGCAAATATAAACATAACAAAAGTTGTTTATTTTGTTATTTGGAGTAACTTTTGTTATATACACTTTTGTCGTATACCCAAGTATAAATGAGTTATACGTTAAAACTTTAGCGGAAGCCAACAATTTTATTGGGCACTAACGGCTGAACCGAACTTAACAAAGCTCGGTATGTCAATTAGCATTAATTCTTCCATGATTATAAATTATATTAAAATTTTTAGGTTCGAACGGGATGGGGGTTAAAAGGGACGCCTGAAATAAAAATTCACCATATTTCCATGTATAAGAGACGGGAAATATAAAAATATCGAAGACTGTGAAGCCTTATCGAACAAATATTCAATTATTAGCAAATCCACGGCAACGACGGGTATCAATCCTGATACTGGGACGGGTAAATGTCAAAATATTGTGCAATGTTAAGCCTGCTGAAAAATACCATCACCATTCAGCCTCAAATGAATTCCCGGGCGAAGCCGGGTATCTGAGCTAGTATATATATATATATATATATATATATATATATATATATATATATATATATATATATATATGTATGTATGTAGATGTAGATCAATACGGGATGACCTACGGGAAACGGATGTTTTTCGAATGAGCAGTACATAATTACTTTACATGATAGTATAATTTTAATGTTACACAAATAAAGATTATTACACACCATTTCATGAAAATGTTAATTTAAAAAAAAAATAAAACTGGTCTCTTATGGTAATGAGTTTGTCTTAAGGTTTCATGTCGATATTCAAGTGCCTATTTTCCCCTTCATTTGGAGATTCAAGCTGAGCGAGAGGTAATTTAATGGTGTAAAGTGAAAATTGTATTATTCGGGAGATATTAAGCCATGGAACCTTATAGGCATCAGCTAATGAATGAACGCCCTTCAAATTGGCGTGGATTCTGAATGGAAGATATTTTTTGGCCATCATCGTTAATGGCCACTGTATTTGAAGAACAACTTGAAAAGGAGATAAAACTAGAAGTTAATATTCTTCTTTTAATATTTTTCCTTAAGGGAAATCAGCTATTGAGGACGTACTCATGACGCAATTTTCGAAAACTTTCTTTAAATGTCCATTGATCCAATACAGGAGGGGATGTCGAAAATGAGGTCCGTTTAAATATATATATATATATATATATATATATATATATAAAACAAGCTGCCCCCATTTTGAGGGTACCCGTTTGGGTCAGCCTCCTATTCAGCCCTCCTGGGTATATAGGCAAAATAAAAAATTATTGCTTTTAAATGTTTTATATATATATATATATATATATATATATACATTTTTTTTTAGGGAATTGAATTTGATTTAATTAAATTTTAAGCTGGTGATTGACTAGTTTTAGAGGACAGCTTATGTTGTGCTTTATTTTATTTTGTACAAATGATTGTTGTTAATGATTCTTATGCTTTTCTTTGAAACTGATGTTGACATTTGGCATATATCTTCGGTCTTCAGCCCATATTTTTGGAGTAAGTCGGCTGTTTTTTTTTTTTGTATTACTCCTCTTGGCCCAACCGCAATCCGTGGATGCTCTACTCTAGGATGCTTACTGTAGGATCTAGTATATGTCCTGATTTGCCTTCCTTATTAATTATAATGATGTCGGTAAGCCTCTGAGAGCCATCTTCTGACAAGCAACTAACTTCTTGAAATATTTCCTAGTCTGGGTGGTATTTTTTGATAAGTGTTGCTATTCCAGAGCGGACTTCGTGATGACGTGAATTGCGTAACAGCTCTGCCCACTGGCAAGAACCTAGGACATGAGAGAGGGTTTCATACTGCAATGTCAGCGCGGGTTTTTCCGAGATTCCTACCAGGAATTGGGCGTACTGGCACTAAATTTACGTTCAGCTTTACACCTGTTGTCCATTCAGAACAGAATAGGCCCTTTTGTTAAACATCTAGGAATTACTTTGTTTCCATTCGCTGAATGTTTCAACTCTTTCCTTTTGCAGGGAGAGATGACCATTCGATGAATGACTTGATGCGCAAATCTTTCCTTAGCTGCCGCACATTATAGATTTCTTTCACTGTTGTCAGATCAATCAAACTTTCGAGGGATGTCTTTATTTCTTGGTTAAAATCTATTGTTTCTTGAAGATACCTGTTGCCGTCATTCTGAAGCGTTATGCACATATTTATGTGTTGCAAGAATGCTTCCCATTGTGCTTTGAATAGCCCCAAACCTTCGAATATTTCTTGCAGAGTAAAACATACTGTCCGGAGTATCTGTAAGTAAATTTAATATCTCTTTGACACCGCTTCGGACAATTTTGTCGATTTTTTGCAAGAAAGTGGGCTTGAGATCCTTGAGTGGAGCACATTACAAAGGGTACTTAAAAATTGGCCAGCTGTATTGATTTAATATGCCTAGTTTTATTATTATTATTTATTTATTAACGCCCACTTTTTGCAACTCAGGCTAATTGGGACGGGTTATCTACAGGTTATCACCCTTTTCTAGCCAGGGTGGGACTAAGGATTTTATTTAATGAATTCTGCCACTAAATAAATTCCTTTGCACAGGTGAGAATCAAACTCTCCACTCTAGGTTTACCATGTGAGATCAAGGCCAACTCCTTGTGAAGAGAATGGCACTGATGTTGGAGCATATGCATTGAAACCGCACTGTCCCATAGAATAACTAACTGTGGAGGAAACATGTAATATCATTAATGAAAGAGCATAGGAAATAATCTCCTATAGTGCTCTATAGGAAACAATACAAGAAAATTATTCTGTTTCTTACATTTTAAATCTTACCTTTTTAAAAGCTCCCATTCGCATGAAGTCTGTCTTGTCCAAAACAGTTGCTGCTGATATTTTTTGAGTGTATGAATTGAAACCGCACTGTCCCATAGAATAAATAACTGCGAAGGAAACATGTAATATCATTAATGATGGAGCATGGGAAATAATCTCCTATAGTGCTCTATAGGAAACACTACAAGAAAATTATACTGTTTCTAATATTTTAAATCTTACCTTTTTAAAAGCTCCAATTCGCATGATGTCTGTCTTGTCCAAAACAGTTGCTGCTGATATTTTTTGAGTGTATGCTCTGAATTTGAGCTTTGGATAATATTGGATAACAAATCCTTTCCATTTCTTTTTTCACTGCATTTTTTCTTCTTTTTGCATTTTTATCTGGCGATTAACTGTTAGCAATTTAGTAACTCTCTTTTTTAAATTAAAGTTATTACTTTCTAAATTTTCTACTTGGATCAGCAAGGACTTTAATTGGGATTCATATTCAGAAATTATTTCCTTTAAGAGAATACATCCATTACATTCAACTTCTTCTGTATTACATGAAAAATCAGTTTTCATCTTTTTGGGAGAAATCTCATTAATGTGACACAGGGCACGTTTAGTTATTTCACGTTTTTTACTCCTACATTCTCTAGATGTTTCACATTTTGAGTCAGAAGTAGAGGTAGTAGGTGTTCGTTTACTTACGGACGATACTGTTAAATTAAGATGCGGCACAGCTTCTTCTTTTTATATCAATCTATTAGGAACATAGCCTAAAAATTCTGCTTTTAAATTCCTTTGGTAATCACTATCGCTGAAATGTTCTGAACAAACCCGAGCAAAAGTAGGATTAAATTTCAAATCTCCTCGTCTACACAGAACTATCCACAGTTTCTTAATTTCTGGGTTTTTCGGGAACCGGTGATAAGATACAGGACTTGCCTGTTCTCTCTAGAGTTGTTGGAACATGTTGCCATAGCACACTCACTCGGCATTTTGAAAAAAAAAATCACTTATAACAAATAAAAGAATTCACTAAAAAAACAACGATGCTCACTCGATGTAAACAAAGCTGAAAGCGTCGCACACAAGTCGCCTCTTGACGTCATGCGCCAAAGTCGCAAAAATTTACGATCTGCGCACCTGCCGAATGGCACCCCCCTGGGTTTACCATGTCAGATTAAGGTCAACGCTTTAACTCACATGGCTAACCTGAGCCCCGCCTAGTTTTTGATCTGACTTCAGTAAAGAACTGCTAGATAGTTTATTTAGCTTGTCGACGAGAGAGTCGATAATTCCTTCAGTATCGAGACGGACCTCTTCCTGAAAATTCACGCCAAGATATTTTATTTTCTCGTCTGGTAGCAGACTATCAATCTTCATGCCGTCAATAGTCTCTATATCTGTCGTTGTTAATTTGCCTTTTGTTATAACAACTGCTTTGCTTTTGTTTTCATTGACTTTTACTCCAATTTTTACCAGAGCATCTATGGTTTGTCCTACAAGGTGTTTTGCAATTATAGCTATATAAAATTATAGCAAATCGACAGCATGTTAAATTAAGCAAATCATTCACGAGATTGTATCCATATTCTGTTGCTATTTCGTTTTCAGCCAACTCTTGTAAAACAAAATCTATTCCTAGATTGAAGAGCAAAAGTGATAATGGCGCCCCTTGAGCCACTTCTTTCATTACTTGAATTAATTCACTCTTGCTTCCTTTTGGCCGTGATATATAGATTTTGTTTTCTGTAAGCAGAGTGCCGATCAATACCTTAATGTTCATTGGAATTGGAAAAGTTTCCATAGTTTTCTTTATATGTTTGTGTCTAATACTGCCAAAAGCTTTTATATATATATATATATATATATATATATATATATATATATATATATATATATATGTATGTATATTATTTTTATTTGTTTCCTTCCTATAGTAACCCTACCCTATAAGAAGGCCGTGTACTTGTTTCTGCATGTCCCATGCAAGTTAACATAGCAAATGCATTTGTAGTGTATTACAATTAATTTATGAATCAATTATTTCAAAAGTATGAGATATATATAAAGAATTAACAATAACAACGTTAAATAAACATAAGAACATATAAAGAGCAGATTATTAGTCTTAAAAAGGAAAAGAGAAAAGAATTATTGAATATCAATAAATATTTTATGTATAGTAGTTGTATCAGCCTATAATAAGTATTCAACCTAATAATTGTATCAAAAGCATGTTCTGCACATATTTTAAAAGTATTATTATATTTCAAAAATAACTTTTCTTTTTCTATTGGAAATTTGCCTTTTTTTTGTTCAATGTCTTGTTTTAGTTTTTGTCATTCGTTAGTCAATAGTCTGCAATCGTATATTAAGTGTTGACTTGTTTGTGGAGTTGTGTAATTACAAAGGCTAGTATTGTTGTCTTTTATGTTAAATCGTTGGTAGTAAGAATTTAGTATACCATGTCCTGTTACTAATTGTGTAATGTAAATTCTGTCTGTATGTATTTGCTGTTGAAATATGTATTAATGTTTAGAGTGAAAAGTTTTAAATGTTATCCTTTATTAGTTACAACCTATTGTTGTTGGCACTTTTCAGTTAGGTGAATTTTTAACATATATTTTACGTGGGCTTTGGAGATTTTATTGTAACATTCCGGTTATTGGGAATCTTTTGAAGCAGACTTAGCAGCTCTAAATGCCAATTCATTTCCAAAATTATCAGAGTGTGCTTTAACCCATGAAAAATATATGTTAATATGATTTAATTCTGTTTTAAGTACTCTGATTTGTGTTGTTAACGGGTCATAGGTTGTACGGCTCTGTATTTTTTGTATCGTTACTTTACTGTCGGTGTATATACAAAGTGTATTATGTTTTGTATTGTTACCCACAGACTGAGTAACCAAACTGCCAAGCTCAGTGGAGAAGGGTGTGGGTTTATAAATTAAATTTAACTAGCCTCATATCAATAGGCAGAAATGAAAATAATAAGGGCGCCACGTTGTTTGTTCTCAAAGGTAACAACGAAACCAGTATTCTTCAAACAAATCAGTTTATTTACACTAGATCAACTATACTTATCTCTAATCTTAACTATAAAAAATATAATAACTAAATAAAGGATTAAACTATACTCCCCATGGGGGACTTATCAATACAAATAAATAGGCCTTTTCTTTTTTAATTGTGTATACACAATAAACATAACTTTGGTACCTCTCGTCCGACGAGATAACTGTTATTCTTCAAGCTGTATTACACTCTGATCTGCCAAAGCGTTTATCGGGAGCCAAATCCTCACTAGAGCTCGAGGTGGACGCTGCTGTCTGCTGCTCGCTTGTCCCGGCGATCGCTTCTTGTCTTCGGCTCTCGCGCAGCATACCCCGCGCACCAATCTCCCGCCTGTCTTCTTTCTCAATCACCCGTCTTCGGCGACGTTAAAAATGGGCCGTAACAGTATGTTCAGTTTGTATTTTTTGTAAGGTTTTCAGTATAGCATATTGTTCTGCTTGAATGTTTGTGCAGTTGTGTCCCAGTCTAAATTTATGTATCTCAGTCAATTCCTGATCAATGAATATTACACATGCGCAGCCTACATTTTCCCCATCTGTATGTATCTCGGTTTTAAAAGGTTTATTTCCTTCATATATTAATATATTCGGAAATTTGCCAGGGTGATACCATCTTTTGTATTCTAATTCTGATTCTACAAATTCAGCTTGAATATTGTTTGAATTAATAGACTTTTTAAGAAGGTTATATTGATCAACAAACGTAGGGGTATGTCCTAATAAATCGATGGGGACTATTTTAGCTAGAACGCAGGCTGCATCATACGAAACTGTTTTAAAACCCTTTATAATTTTGATAGCCATCAGTCTTTTCACTGGTTGTAATATATATGTCTGTTAACGCTCTAGTGGTCGCCATTTTTGTTTGATCGTTACCAATAATGAACTCACCACCAGTACTTACAGCCTTCTCGAAATCGAACCGGAGAGCGAAGATGGTCGCGGTAGACCTGAAGAGCCTATTAGCTGCCACCTTCACCTGCACACGTCCCAATCGGTCGGGTACATGAGCTCCCTTTGCGTGCCTTGCTCCCTTCACCCGGGCAGTCAGCTCGAAGTGCCGGATGTAATCTTCCCTTAACATATCCTTTGCATACTCCCAAAATAAGAACCGTGACTTCCACTCCGTTATGAGATTCCTACTGGTAGCTTCTTCCCTCTCCTGAGTAAACAAGTTCATAGACACTCTTCTCTGCTTCTTGTTTGGCAGTTTATTTCATCGTCTATGTAGTTTTATTAACTAAAAGATGATACATTGTGTTATGCTTGTTGCACAAAAACATGTTGTGTTAACCCAAAACAAAACTAATTTTAACAAATACGAAGTTACACCACCTAGGAACCATAACATATGCTACATTATCACCTAACAATCATAAAATATGCTATAGAGTACTTTTTTCAGCCTACAGCTAACCCCCACTAAAACTATACGAATTTTGACTTGTAATTAAGAATGTATGGCGAAATGACATTACTAGTGTGTCATACCAGCACTTGGGAAATCTTTAACTTGACTTTTAGCCGTCTGCTAGAAGTTAATTCCTTGGTTGAAATATTTATCCATCGGAAAAAAATTATTTAGAAACCTAATGTAAGATAAAAGATAATAAATTATTTTCAGATAAGAGATATTAGAAATTCGTAGATAAATATTAAAGAATGGCCTCGTTCATTCGTCGTCATTTATCAAAAAAAAAACTTTTTCTTACTCTGTTTCGGACTCCCTTAAAGTGATTTCTTTAATATCTATCCCCTAGATAAAGCACGCACGCAACCATTGCATTAATTAATTACTATTAGTATTTAAATTTGCAGTAAATGACCATTAAATGATTAACAATGATATGAGCTTGATAACCTTGTTAATGGTGTGGTAGGTATTCTTAGGTTCATTCAAGTTGTAAATAATGAAGTTAGGCGATTGTGAATTTACTTTTTTGATGAACATGTTGAAAGAAACTGTCGAGCCAGTTCGTTTTAAGATTGCTGAACATTTTAGCCCAATAGACATGGTTTATTTAGGTCCAGAAAAAGTTTCCTCCTATTAGTAGATATCAGGACTCTTTTAGTCACTGCCGTTGCCATTGCTATTCTAGGAGCCAAGACGGGATTAATGGTACAGCTCTATGTAAAAAGAATGTATGTAATGTCATCAGTGGGGCCACGAAATTTTGTGGTCTTGATATCCCTGGCTGATTCTCGTTTCAACATGCAGATAGTTGGAGCACCCATATACTGAATAAAGTGTGAATGTTTCACAATATTTTTCTGGGATGTCATTCATGTCCAATCCCTTAGAAAGAATTCTCATGGTACTCTGATAAGTGCTACAGACACGGTCAAGAAAATGGGATAATTTCTGTATCCCACAAATGTCGAAACTCATCGGCAAGATGTTCGCAATGTAGAACGCCATGTCTTTGGTATGAATGTATACTACAGGGAATCCTTACAGCCTCGCGACCATCTGAGATATTTGTCAAACGGCGAATTATATAAAAGTATTTTTTTAATTCAACTTTTCTATATTTACATTTATTCGCGGTTAAGGGCCTGTCGAGTAGATTCAGATCAATTTTGGTTTTATAGAAATAACTTCAGTATTGAAGTTATATCCCTTAACTTCAATACTGATTAATAATTCTGGCCATCGATAAGAGGTTAGCTGCTGGGCCAGGAACATGCAGTACACCTGTTATTGTCTTATCTCCATTTGGTAGTTTCACTTTGATTTCACCCATGCCATTAGACTTCAAAGAGGTATCGTTGGCAGCATTCGCAATAGCTTCAAAGTGGGAATCGAGCCGAGAATATAACGTCCGTCACGGATGGGCTGCGTAAATTAATTGTAAGTAGATTTTCTACGTGCTGGTCTGAAGCTCGACTGATCTCATTCACTATTTCTAATACATTGAATTGAAAAAAAATGTATAGAAAACAAGTGTAGAGTATCAATAGCAGTGGCGGCTCGCGTATTGGCACTGTGGAATTGCAGCACCTCCAATTTCCACTTGATATTATCTATAACATTTAATATGAGTCTGTAGGGGCGTGCGGTTAGCTTTTGCGGTAATAATAGAAAATGTCGCCACCAAAATGCTTTGGTGGGAAGCTTTTTAAAGGCGAGAATAAGAGAGAGCATTAGACTGAACCATTTTTCTATTTCTATTGGAAAGATGAGGGGAAATAACACAAATAACTATTTGAGTTCTCCTAAGAATCAACTATATTGAATTGATTAAAACTACATATAATACACGTTATAAATAGAGGTTGAGGAAGAAACAGGAAGAACTTAACTTTATAAACTAATGTAGAGGCAATATAAATATATACATAGAATAAGCGATAGGCCCTATATTGTGAGTGTACTCATTTGATAATTTGCGCAAATAATGCTAGCATTATTAAAATAGGCACCTGCGGGAAACGAAAACGTTTCTAGAAGTGGAGTCCTCCTTTGTTGCTGTTCTGTGTTCCGTAGAAGATCCGACTTTCAGCCGGTTGCGGTGATCCGCACAGGATGGCAGCTTTGCGGGAGAAGAAAAACTGACTGTAACTCTATCACGGGTGAATTCCAACTGAGCGGTTGTCTAGTCTATGAAGCGGTTATCTGTGAAGCGGTGATCTGTAGCGGAGGGAGAGGGGCAAGGCCCCACTGGCCGTATTAACGACCCCAGCGAACGTTTAAGACCAACTGACTGTATCTTTGTAACTAGCCGATGCCTTATTGAGCTGCAAAGTAGTTTCCGCTGTAGGCCACGGCCTTGGTGATCTGCATATGTGTGGCGGGTTTGTGAACTCAGCGAGCACGGGAGATTCAAATTGAAATGATGACTGAACAAAGCCTTTTTCTTTAATTCTTTCTTTATACTTGTATAATATATAATCCTTAAGCTTAATACAGTAACCATCCCCCAGTTTATGAAAAAAGATACAAAAATCTTTGTATCGAACTGTGTGCTTCCCAGTTCCAGCTGCTTCCGCACACAGGCAGCTCCTGGCGAGGCTGTAAGGGATAGACGGCACTGTCGTTCCCGCAGTGGCGACCCCTGGCGTGCTGGATTTTCTGGAGCAGCACCCCCACTAATTTTAGCTACGAGCCGCCACTGATCAATAGTTTAACATAGATCGGTTCAATAGCACTCTTTGAAATGACTCACATTTACGGAAATATGAATTTTCGAATTACCCCTATTCCTTGTCTATTTTCAGCCATTAACTATTATGAACTTGGCTGTTGAGTAATACAGACAAATATTGGGTATTGTCTAGATCAGATAAACATTTTCGAGTTAAAAAAGTAAAGCCTTAAATGGTGGCGTCATGACACTACGTATCTGCGTATAACTCACACAGTAAAAGTTCCATGAAATCAATATTTGGTATTTAAGCTTCCAATAAAGTATTTCATGATATGACAGCTTATTTTATGACATGAGTAGGAGTGGGGGTTTACTGAAGCCTGAAAACTAGGAATATCTCGGTTAATATTCGTGATAAATGTAATACGTACATTACATCATTTAAGGTCATAAAAATTGCAATAGGGTTGGTACTATACAATGTTTTAATATATATGTCCAATTTTCGAGGTCCCCTTCTCTAAAGTCCCCCTCCTTTCGCTCCGATTTTAGCCGTTAACTAACGAACTGAGTATGGGCCTAACGAAATTAGGGAATTAAACATCCCGGGGCACTCATTTGCCGTAAGGGTCAGGTAACTGTAGTGTGTGTGTTTGTAATTTTGAACTGACTCATTTACGTCGTCTCCTAGGAAGCATCGATGGACATTCAAAAATCGCATTATGATTACAGCCCGAATAGCTTATTTTCCTTAAGGGAAAGCTGCTTATTCATATCAGCACTCGTCATATGGGAGGTTACACCGGTGATCCACCCAACAATAAGCACACTATTTTCGACAGCTTCAGCTGTAGATAGAGCGCGCTTAAAGCATTGATTCTGACCTCATTGGTCCTGGATTCCTAGACTTCGGCTTCCCTCCTTTTGACTTCCCTCCTGATTTTAAATCGGGGAAAGATTTTTTTTTCAGTTATGACCTTCATAGTTTAGTAATTCCAAGTTTGAAAGTTAAATCTTTCTTAATAAATATTCTTTCTGAAATCATTGTATTTAGTTATTTTTTAAATCATATGATGTAATTCTAGCAGTGCACAGTGTTGCTGCCAAAAAGGACAAACTTAATGTCACAAAATACACTCTGGCATGATCAGATGGTCTCCAGTGTGGTCTACTGACTGACACCCACAGGACAAGGGGCAGGAAAACGCTCAGCACTAAGGATAAGAAGAGAAAAACTGCTATTTAGTACTACTGACTATATCCCCAAGTGTACTCCTTGTACATAGTTCCCTAGTTCTACCAGAAACATATTAATAGGGACTTAAAAAATTATAAAATTTCATAAAACTATGCTCCTCTGTTTAACAATATTTAACAATTCCTTCATTTAAGGCAATACTTATTTTTTTTGGGCCTACTAGTTTCAGAATTGTATAATTTATTTTTTTATGAACTCAAATAATAAGATATGTTGTTATTTCCTTATAATATATGTTAAAATAATTTATTAACGTCTACTTTTTGCAACTAAGGCTAATTGGGATGGGTTATCTACAGGTTACCACCCTTTTCTAGCCAAGGTGGGACTACGGATTTTATTTAATGAATTCTGCCACTAAATAAATTCCTTTGCACAGGCGAGAATCGAACTCGCCACTCTAGGTTTACCATGTGAGATTAATGCCAACTCTTTAACTCATATGGCTAACCTCGGCCCCATATATTAATTTGCATATAAAATACATTAATTCTTTTTAATGTAAGGAATTTATTAGCATCAATTAATGCTATTGTATTGTTTTTTTTTTGTTTTATTTGAATATCATTTCATATCAAGTAAAATAAATTATATCATATACTATTGTCTACTCTATTTTTATTATTCTAAAACAACTATCTTTCCTAATTTTGATAACTGATTTATTAATATTGTTATTGTTTCCTCTTTCCTTAATCAGTTGTTCTTTCATGAATACAAGCCATCCTGTGTTCTTAATAGAAATATTCTGAAATGTTTTTAAAGATGGTAATGATTATTAAGCTTGTCAGCTATTGAATTTTTTTTTATAGAATTGTAAAATTCTTACTTGGTGGAACATTAAATTACATACAAAACATTTAGGTGCACAGTTTTCCAGAGAGCTCAATCGGTTCCTAACTCATACGAGACTACTTTAGTCTTCTCTTTTTACACAGACTTCTCTGTACAGGAAGTTACAATAAAATTGATTTATACAAATTTAAAATTACTTTTCAACAAGAGCTAGAGATACAACTCCATGGAATGACTTTCAATTAAAATTTGATTATCAAAAGCTTGCTGAGAGCATTCTCAGTAATTTCTCACCATTGCAAGTACTTTTTTTTATTATTTAATAAATAATGCCTAGTACATTCTCTACTTAAATCTCGGAACATCCAGTAAACAATAGATTTATGTCCTAAAAATCAGATTTTGAATCTGATTTTTAAGATGAATTTTGTTAATGATAGAAACCAGGCCTGTAGGGGATTAGGGATTCAAAATAATGTAAGATTTCAGTGGTCTAATAATCAGGCAGCATTATCATTTATATTTTGTTATTTCACACTATGAATTTGCACTGCCAGAATATAATGCTATGGTATTCTGGCAGGTGGAAGTGACTTCTAATGTAGGTAGGATGAAAGAATTGGCTACGTTTCCACTATAACAATTTATTAAAACGGCAGAGCGCTTTTGATGCAGTGCATCATCGTCAGTGCCCTGTTCACCAACAAAAACAATAATTACTATCCTTATCTAAAATATTTTAATAGAGATAGTAATTATTGTTTCTGTGTGTCAACACAGTACTGACAATGATGCACTGAATCGAAAGCGCTCTGCCATTTTAATAAATTGTTACAGTGGAAGCGCCAATTCTTTCATCCTACGTATAATGCTATAAATTGTGTATGCTGTTCAGCCAGCAATGAAGGTTCCCTCTCAGAAATGATGAAGGTAATCTGTGTAGATAAGTAGATCCTATTAGTAACTCAGTTCATTACACTTCCTACAAATCCACTTATAATATTAAGTGTAAAAAGTTAAGAAATGGTCTCCAGGCAATTCCTTGTGCTGGAATGACACACTAGTCACTTCATCTCACATTGTTCTCTATTTCTCTAATAGTTTGAAGTTAGTTTCCTCTAAACTACAACACCTTATGTGGTTACCTCTTAAAGATAGGGGGAAATGTAAAATCTTAAATATTTGTGTTATTTAGATCATAAAATGGATTGATTTTTCTTATACTTGAGCTATAACTGAGTAGTAACTGTAATTTTCATTTAAAACAACTATATCACTAAATATTTTATTTGCTGGTAAATATGGTGGTTATTACATGATATCCTGACACAAAGTATGTAAGTTGTTCTGGATATCGAGTAATAAACTGAACTCTGTGTCATATTTTTTTTTATGACTACAATTTTTTAACAAATTCTGCAGAATTTTATCATTTGGTATGGTACAAATTTTATGCTCATCACTATCAGCACTAAGCCATTTTTTAAAAGTTATGAAACCAAGAAATTTTTAGATTTTCTGCAAAAACTAATAAAATGGTAAATATTTTGTATTGCTTTCTATTTTGATTTTATATTGAACTCAAAAGAAGAATACTACATTATTAATTGAGGTACAGTCCTGGTAATACAAATTTCACCTCATAACAAAAATACTACATATAAACAAGTAAATATCAGGTTTGCCAACACAAATTAGCCTTTCTCCCAGAAATATATTTCAAAATAATAATGATTACATTCATCCTATAAATAAAACAATCTGGAAATATGGAATGGGTAATCTATATTGTCCAATTTATTTCTATACATTGTTCTTGGTAAAAATTATCATTTGGAACCAATTCTAAATTGGGAATTGAAAAAACAAAAAAGTATAACCTACCTATGAATTTAGTATAATTTATGTTAATTATTCCCAGACTTCCATTGGTAGACAGATGAATCAAATACTGACAGAGGTATTGTTTCAGCTGTTAACACCAAGGATATCTCTCTCTAATATATTCCCTTCCTGTAGTAAGTAGTGTGTTAACTCCAGAACTTTCAGTAAGGAAAACATCTCAATTTATTAATAACAATGATATTTTCTGAATCTTTCAGCAGCCTGAACAAGAGACACCAGAAGATATGAAGTTGTACTAGGTAGACTAGGCCGAGGAGGCCTCACAAGATTTACGCATAGTTATCTTATGACAAAAGATCAACCCCCGATATGTGGGATGTGTAACACAAATTTAACTATTACTATATATTAATAGAAGAATGTAATATTTCCATTAATATAGCAGTTGCCCTTGGAAATGTACACAAAAAGCTTGATAAATTAATTAATTTTATGAAAATTACAAATTTGTATAAAGAAATTTAAGTCTACATATGACATAAAGTATGTTGTATATAAGTAAATATAAAGAGGTATATATCAGTGTAAGTTCATGTATGTATCTGGATAATAAAAAAAAGTAGTAAAAAAAAATAAAAAATATATATTTAAATTAAAAAAAAATTAGTGAAAAAAGAAAAATATTTATTTAAATTTAATAAAATTAGTGAATATATATATATTTAAATTTTTAAAAAAATATTCCTACCATTCCTTTTTTCCACGCAGAGTATCCCTCTAACGTGGGAATTTATTTAAATGTTGTGTGCTCCATCCTTTAAATACTACATACATTTCAGCATTACATTATAATATTTCTTATATAATAATTATAAATATTATAGAAAAATAAATTAATTAAATAAAAACAAAAAGTAAAAAAAAAATAAATGAAATAAAACATATGTAAACATTACATATGTGTACAACAGTAGGTGTATACCTACAAAATGGTGTCCAAATCTTGAATAAATGTATTAAATCCCTTGTTGAATTTGAGTAAAAGTTTCGGTTTGTCCGACGGTCAAGTTTTGTTTTGTAAAGTAATATACTTGATGAATTTTGTTCTTGGTCCGACAAGTAATGTACAGTCATATAAGAGGTGGTCATATGTCTGTTCAGTCTCATTGTCACATTTACATGTATTTGTGTTTGTTAGTTTAAATTTATACAAGTAAAGTAACTCTTCGTAGGTCCATGTCCTGATATAAATTGTATTTGTTTAGGATTGCTAAGTGTCATTTTTTGTCTATGTTATACAGTTGGTATGTACTTATGTAATTGTCGTCCTGTAGTAGTGTTTGTCCATCTTTCGTCCCATTTTTTATAAGATTCGTCTATCAAAAGAGTTTTAATGGTCTGTTTAGTCAGTTTAGAGTATGTAATAGGTATCGTTTTGTCTCAAGAAGCTGTATCCTAAATTTCCGGAGTGTCCTTTTATCCATGTTATTGTCACTATTACATTCTGTCTACATAGTGTAATTAGTCTTCTGATCTGTTCAGTCTGTTCGTTATGGTTTTCGTTATTGTAAATGCGGTCTATGTTAATTTTGCTGTCCGTATAGATTATACTAACATATGTGATTAACATATATGGTTATATTAACAAATATAATAACATATGATTAACTAAGAATAGATGTAAGAATTGCCAGATGGTACATAAATCAAATTAAGATGTAGGTTAAATTAAATATAACAATATTCACAACTTTCATGAACACAATTTACTCACAAAATTCAGGCACTTATCCAAAAAGAGAGTTACAGATATTACTGGGCGACTAGAGAAACTACTTGGTAGTTTTTCGCCCTAAAACCTTATGAAACAAACAGACAAAAAAAGGAAGGATGAAGTGATGATATCCGTCCTAAGAATTCTCAACACGACTCACACATCAGTACGTTATGAAAAAGGAAGAACCTTCAATCTGCATTGTTTTTGGAGTAGAGTTGATAGTTGCACACATACTGAGCACAGAGGGTTTAGAACATTAGAAACCTACACTACCCACATATAAAAGATAGATTTCAGAAGCATGTAAATAAGTGCTTTGTAAAAGTTAGCAAAACATTATTTGCTATAGTTCATATTTGAGTATCTATAAATTAGGTTAATTCTGAATCCATGAATTCTTACCACATTGTTTTAATTGATTGTAATTACTAGCTAAATGCAAGTACCTGTAGTCATTAACATTAAATTTGAAAAAGTACTGTAAATTATCGTTTGTAAAATATCAGATCTTAAGAAAAAAATGCTTAGGCTGGCAGATATTAGCTACTTGGTGTATACAAACCTAAAGTGAAGTTAGATTGTAGAAGATGGAGGGAAACAAATATGAACCATTTTTATTTCACATTTCTTGTCATTCACAAGTTTAAATGAAGTATTCAAGTTAATACTGCCAAATATCAAATTATATGAATTACCCTTCACCCGAACTTGGGTTCTAGGACCATTAGGTCTCATTACTTCGAAGAGCATGAATTCATTGATTTGGAAAAATTTTTCTATGTAACTTTAATATACTCATAAGTAGAAGAAACAAAAAAAAGGAGCACAGAACAGACTCAAGTTTACAATTAATAAAAATGTTAATTATTGTTTACAAATAGAAATAAATTACAAATTAGTAAGCAATTCCTCAATAAATTCCCACGTTAGAGGGATACTCTGCATGGAAAACAGGAAGCAATTCCTTAGTTTCATTTTTCTATTTTAATAAAAACTGTTCAAAATGAGCAATTATTTATTTATTTTTTGTTAAGAGACACTGAACTGGTGAGATTTATTTGTCCCTGGTGGTCAAGAGTTACTTTTCTGTTTCTTCAGAAGTCTTATTAGGAGATACTGTCTACATTCTTCACTCTTCTGTCATCCTCGTTTTTATGATGCATCTCTCCTTATCTTAGTTAAACATTCGTAAATTTTAAAATTAAAAAAAAATAAAAATGACAGTTCTCAAAAGTAATATACAATATAAGTAAACGAGTAAGTAAGAAATAAAAAGTTTTTTAACTTTAACATGTAAATCATAAATGGCCACTTTAAAATGGTCTAAATTTAATTTTGATTCTCTTTGAAATAGTATTTATTTGCAGAATAAAAATCTGTTATAGACACCAATATTCCTTCCTTGTACTCAAAATAAATATAATAGAATATACTGAAGTAAACAATCTCTGTTTTATTTCAATCAATATCAGAATTACTAGAGAGCTTTTCCAGTATAAGGTTGCCAGTAGCCTGAATAATTTAGCAATAAAGCATTAGCAAGTATAAGTTTGCAATTTACTAGTTAAACTAATTTAACTTCAGAATACTTACTATTTGTGAACATTAAATATTTTTTATTTTTTAAGAGCTTCACATCGAAGGCAATGATGCTCATTTAAATTTTAAAAAAGAAAAAAATGTGAACACTAACAGAATATAAAACGCAACATATAGATCAAAAATACAACAAAATATTAAATATAAATACCAAATAGAACACTACATTAAATAATTAGAAATATGAAATTGTACATTATTCACTTGCATCCTGGTATTGCAAATTTCAAAGTAAAAAGTGAATAATGTTTTAGTGTTAAAGGCATATCTGTTTTAAAGTTGAGAAGATTGTCTAATTTATTCAAGAATTCTTAATATAACTATTTATTAAAAATGTCCAAAAAAGAAGTTATTGTATCTAAAACTCTACTTCTGTATATGCTTGACCTCTTTGCTGCTTCCAAAACATAACTGTCCCTGTCTTCTTCAAGGTAGCTTCTGAACTTATCATTATAGGGTAATATTTCTCTGAGTATATCTTCTGGCATGAGTGCAAAAGGAACTACTATATTGGAAATAGCAAGCATTTTTGGGATTGTTTCGTTGACAGTTTCTTCAAAATTTGACCAAGGCATTATACTTCCCAGATCAATTTTTACTGTGGATAGCAAATTAAGTAAATAACTGTAATAATACCTTATCAAGTAACTGTAATGTTGTTTCCTGAATTCAGATGTTGTACAATTGTGCAAAAGCATTAGGAGATCGAAAGCAGGGGTTGTGTACGTTGATAGCTGGAAGTCTATAAGGTAAGCTTTAGATACTTCATTATTATCACCATATTTAAACATTATGTTGTTTCCCCAAACATCCCCATGAGTTAAAACATTTATACAACTTTCTGATGGACGAAGCTCATTAGGCATCACTTCGAAGTATTTGAATGCTTTTTCAATTATTTCTCCAGAGTAAGAATTTAAATACGTTTTTATAAGTGCTCTCAATGATTTTATTCCAACAAAATAAAACTTTTTATCGTGCTCTGTCTCTAAATTAATTACTGCTGATGTCTGTAAACTAGGCATGACATGAGTTAATTTGCAGCTGTTTCTTATTTCATATGCTATTGATGCAGCATGGAGATTACATATTGACTCAATTACCTTTTTGCAATGCTGTAGGTCATATGCTTCATTTATACTAATAGTTTTAAATCCTTGGTATGATAGATCTTCTAGGACAATCAAGTCATTTGATCTTGCCAAATAACACTTAGGAAAAGAGGCACTTTTTATTAGTGTAACAAATTTGTTCAAAAAGTTATTATAAATGCCTGCTTCTCTTTCAAAAGCACCAATGCCTTCAATTAATTCTCGATGAAATGATGCTTCTGGAATTTTTTTAAGGAAAAGATTAATTTCTTCAGTCTTACCTCTATTATTATATTTAATGCTTAACTTATTTGATTCACTCAAAAAACCTTTGATTTGTTTGGAATTTTCATTGTCACTTAACAAAACTTCACTTTCTTCATCTTTTGGCACATAGCTTAATATTATGTCTATTTCCTCCTTAGATAATAAACTCATAGCTTTATTTTTGTCTAATAGATGTCTGACCAATGAATACTGAAATTAACAGTATTCAGACAGAAGAACTTAGCACTAATATTAAAGATAAACACTATTCCTTATTATCTTGAATTTGAACACTGATAGTAGACGTTCTTAACATAAACAGAGTAGACATTACATCATTTGCTGATAAGCTATGCATCAAAAATTATTCTGTTGAAAATTAATTTCGGTATAAAATATTGATTGATTAAAGAATTACAAGAGAAAGATATTAAAATAAATATTAAAGTAACAATGTTAAATAGAATAAGTATAATGTAGTAAATGAATTTAACTGGTAATAATAAGACAAAGGGGGGGAAAAATAAGATGTTATGTATGTATTGTGGGTAGTATAAAAGCCACTCAAAACTTAATATGTATAACATTATAAAATGCCTACTCTAGATGATGTTATAAACATTATTCAAAAGCTATACAGTTAATCGTATTACTAGACTTGGGATCAGATATTATTATAGGATTTGATATATATAGGATTATGATGTGATGAAGTTATTTGATATGAAAGTTTAATATATATTTTTTTTCTCTCTTAGCCTTAGCACGCTCTAGTGTGAGAAAGGAGAGGGAGAATTTGCTAGGCATGAGGTCCTGATGTGTTCGTTTAAACAATCGTTCAACTAAATGAAAATTTTTTGGTTGCGGCTTGTAAGCAAGCAATGTTATATTTACTGGTATAATAGCTAGCTATCCTCGTCCTTTTTAGTTAGTGAATGTGTAAATAATTACGGTCCTCCTACACTGGAAGTAAAGCCCAAAACTATAAAGGTTCGTATATAACATCATGTAATATTGTAGGTACAACTTATAGCTGATATCTCTTAAGGTCATTATTTTTAAATAAATAAAAAAAAGGTCTTTTTATTAAGTGGCAGTGGCCTGGATTAATCTGTGATTCAATTTTAAATATTTGTATGGTCGTTATATTAAGGTTCATAATGTTCCCTCATGTCAAAATAAAATCAATTTTGTGCCTTGTGGTGCTTACCAATCCCATTGACGTACTTGCTCTACATTACAGTTCAAAATTATAACAGAAAAGTTACAAAACTTACCTGACCTTTTGGATCCTCCATTTTCTTTGGAGACTTGTGTATAAGGATTGCAACCAAGAAGAGGCTACAAAGATGCCCTGAACTTCTTGCCCTTATGAAGATATGCTTGCAAAACTAACTATAGGAAGAACTTATAAGAGTTAGTTTTCATTATAGTTTCATAGCATTCATTTATGGCTAAATGTCGAGACACTAGAACAAGTTAGACTAAAAAAAAATTCAACATGGGAGTTCTAAATGAGGTAAGTGAGAAGAAAAGTCTTATCAAGGTCATGGGAAAAAAGGAGAGTGAAACTTCTCGGGCATGTCAAAAGGCATTAAGACACTTCATTACTAATATATACTGCTCAAATATGAATAGGGATATTGGTTATTTTTTCTTATCCTATTAATTTTAATTAAATCGACCTTAACTAAATTACTTTTTTCTGGGGGAAAAAGGCAATAATTTCTTATAAATATTAATGATATTTATAATTAAAAAAAAATGCTAGGCCCCATAAATATCACAAAATAGCCAATATCCCTATTCATTTTTGAGCAGTATATTTGAAGGTAAGATTCTTGGGCATAGGGGATGAGGAAGGTCTAGAAATTCCTATTTTGAAGACATGAAGCATCTTATGGATTTCAGTGCGTATAGTCAGAGCAGTTTCTGATAAAACATGATAGTTGCAACTTCAAGGCATAGCCTTTAGACCATGATGATATGTGAAGGCCTCAAGCTAAAGCATTATCCGAGTTAGTAATGTGCTCGAGTTAACTGCTATGCTAAAGTCAAGCAATCTATTTCACAGAAGGGGCCAGTACCTCATAAAAAAGTCCGTCACGCAGGGGCTGCCTAAACTAAGCAGATTTCCAACGTGAAGTTTTACAATAGAGAAATTTCACGAGAGTCGAGCAGTTAAGGAAATGGCCGAACTAGCTTTTAGCGGGAAAGTCACCCGTCCGTTAGCCGCCAGATTTAATAAAAATGCAAATATCTCGGTTAATATTCAAGATAGGGAATAACTGTATCTAACAATATTTATAGTAAATTTAATTTGCAATAAGATTGATACCGTACAACTTTTCGATCCGACGTATGGTAACAGAGATATTTCGAATTTTCGAAAATCCTCCCCTCTGAACCCCCCCCCCTCCCACTAGTCCGATTTCAGCCGTTAACGAACTTGATCTTTATTTTTACATAGAACGATTAAATATCGAGTTTGGTAACGATCAAACAAAAATTGCGACCGCTAGAGCGGTAACAGACAAATATATATATATATATATATATATATATATATACGGTTTAGAACGGACCTCATTTTCGTCATCTACTAGGTAGGATCGATGGACATTTTAAGAAAAATTTCGAAAATTCCATCATGAGTACAACCTCAATAGCTAATTTCCCTTGAGGGAAATCTGCTAATATTTGAAAATCATATATGTTTAATGTTGAAATGCAATAGGGAAATTGAATATGAGATCATAATGCATAAGTCAACTGAATGGTTGTAATTTAGAAAATGTTGAGGTGGGGCTGTTTCTAATAGAGGACTTTGTTGGGAAAGAAGGATTGAACATTATGTACAGGTCCGTCTTCCAAGATAATGGGATCTCCCTGCCTTAGGCTTTTGATTCCTTAATAGATCATTCAGCTCTTTTGTGCATAAAATGCTTCAGGACCTCATGGAGTTTTCTTATCTCAAAAGCTCTTTTTTTTTATTAGTATTATAAATCAGTAAAGCTATCATAAATTATATTCTCTATTTCTTTCTTTGAACCCTTTGTAAACTTGACTTGTCATTTAAGCTTTGGTAATATAATAGCCTTACATGAATATGCAAATAAGGAAGGGATTGATTCCTAAAGGGTAAAAAATGCTATTATACAAAAACTCCATTAATACTAATATCATTGTTGTGTACATATGACAAGGTCTTCTGCGCATTAGCACCATCCTCAAGCCTCTCAATGGTTGTACTGGTTAGTCTCTTGTAATTTCCCTTATTTATGCAGTCCTGTATTCAGCTGTTGTTTGTTATCTTCATTTTGGGAAAGTTTGTTTATCTCGCAACATAGTTATTTACATGTCTGTAAGCAATTAGCATGAAAGCTGGAATCATAAAATAACAACTCTGCTAATATTCAAGTTGAAAAATGTATAGAATAACAAAAGAAGTTAGCAAATTGCTTTATTTACAGTATTTATAAAGGGGTGTAAAAATAGTATTTAGAGTTCTTGTTAACCTCATTTTATTTTGAAACAACTTAAGGCAATGCACTTGTTACAGGGTAAACATATTTATTGATTTTTTTTTTTAATAGACTAATATTCAATTAACAGGTTTGACCTGATTCATTTTTGTTTACTTTTAATTTATTCTTTTAATTTAAGATTAGTGATTGCTAATTGTTCGGTATTATTTTCAAATATATTTAAAAAAAAAAAAAAAAAAATACTTTCAAGGCATTTTCTGAAGGAATGTATTGAGTGCATTCAATGGAAGATTATAGTTGTTTGTAGTAGTAATCTTCTATATGTGTATGCTTCTTCCCAATATTGATTCTACAACTCTTTTTTACTGGCTACAGTGCTTCTTCGACTTCACAAAAAGTGTACTTTATTTCATATCGGTTTATTTATTTTTTTGGAATCAGTGTTTTGAACACTAATGGATGTGATACTTGAAAACGCTATCATAATGCAATAAATTTCTGCTGTAATCAGCGTTTCTAAGTGTGTCACTGAGAACATTTTATTAGACTTCGTTTTCAAGAATAAAGAAGATAAAGGAACAAGAAAATAAAGGTGATCGATTTTAAATACATTCAAATAGGGCTTACTTCCTAGGGATATAGTCAAAACCATAGTAAACATAATAAATTGCAAGTTACCTATGTACCTATGTACATATTAGAGATACAGAAGATTTGTATAGGACATTTTTATTTTAATAAAAAAAATATGTATAAATTGTGAAGATTGTATATCACTCTCAAATGAAGTAAACATTTTATTCTAGTTACAGAACCCATGGAGCTACGTAAGTGGAACCTCTAGGATGACCGTTGATGAAGCTATATAAGGAACTACAGGTTATTCAATGAAATCCTTTAAATTCACAAAACTCATAAAAAGACTCTTTTATAGTCACTACTTTGAGTAGAATTAGTTTTTATATTATAAAGAAAAAAAACAAAACTAAACAAATAAATAAGCACTGCACGGATTTTATTACCAACAAACAATTTTCCCTTCTTTTGTTTTTTAAAATAAGTTTAGGCTCTGGTGCTTCTGCATTGTGCTCACCTTGTCTGCTCATAATAGTATTTTTTATTAGCATAACCCATCTACATCATGCAGATTTTGAACGAGCAGAAATCACCTCGATAGGAGTCTTGTGCTGGAACCTTCTCTTGTACTCCCTTTATGGTGGATATAAAATAGTTTTCCCTTAAAGGAAAGGATTAAATCGCTATAATTGTTACATCCCTTGTGTAAAGGACTCTGCTCAAAATCTTTATTATTATATTATTCATAAAAATGTTGAAATGTTTTGATCATTAATAGTCACTATGTTTAATAATGTTCTATTTTCAATGACTTGTATTTTTTTAAATAGTTTTCGAGTGTATGATAATTAAATTATTCATTATTCATTTTAACTAATTTCAATGCCTAAAATATATAGCCCAGATAACTTGGAACCCTAACTACCCCTTGTGTGACATAGAATGACCCATGAAATTCCCATTCATTAAAATCTATGTATATTTTTTTGGAAATCTGACCTTGGATTTTATAAATTGTCAGTGCCTTTGTAAGAACTAATGGAAATTATTTTTAATTTATTTGAAATGTTAAATGAAATATTTGCTTTCAGTATTGGTATTAGCAGATTTCTCTTAAGGGAAATCAGCTATTCAGGTTGTGCTCATGACACGATTTTCGAAATGTTTCCTCAAATATCCATCGATCCTACCCAGGAGATGAAAATGAGGTCCGTTCAAAGCTGTGTGTGTGTGTGTGTGTGTGTGTGTGTGTGTATGTATATATATATATCCTTATTATTTAACTTAACATTCTTTAATTTGAGATTTCATGTCTCATTTTTTGCAATTCACCTTGTTTTCTAGTACCTTAAGCAGGATGTAGTAGGTAAAGTAAAAGGTTAAAATACGACAATGACCATAACATGGAATATCTAAGGTGGTACTAATAAATAAATTGCTTTCTGCTGTGATATCAGCACTTGGGTAATCTCCTTAGTTTACGCAGCTCCTGCGTGACTGACTTTTAGATTAGAGTTGATTATTTTTTTGACGAATGATTTTTTTACAGATTACTACACTTTATGAAAAATGTATTCATATTATATAAGGTACTAGTTATTATGCATAAAATATTTATTTAAATCTTATTCCAATGACACCATATCATTTGTCTGAATCATACTTTTGTTTTTAATGATAAAGCAATATGAAATGATACTCCATTTATTAAAATGGTAGCTTTTTCAAAACGAGTTTGATTGTCATGGTGACTATAGTATGGAGTTAATCATCAAATAAATAAATTCCTATTGCCCAGGTGAGAATCTAACACACAATTAACTAAGTGAGATTAAGACAACAACTAACTTGTAAAAATTCAACAATGGATTGGTGTGTTAAATTAGTTATCTTGGGCATGGAATTTTACACTTATTAATGAATTGTATTATATTTTGGTATATTGTACAATTTTTCCATATCTACTTAATTTGGTACATTTTGCTAGGGCATAAACTACAAAATGTTTCAAACAAAATTGTTTAATAATATTATAATTAAATAAGTCTTGATCTAAATACTAGTCTGTATCAAATAATAACAAATTTTTCTTAACATCTTCAATTAATTAAAATTTGAATTTTTTGTTTTGAATAATTGAAGCAAAATTGCAATATCCATAAATGTCATTTGTCATTGTGTTATCCATGAATATTTCTTTAGAATCAAAATTCAGTTTTTGTAATTCAGCTGGACACTTTAATAAAAAAACTCTTCCTTTATTGAACTTGTGTATGTATATGTACATATATAATATACGTGTACACACTTACACCAAATTCACATGAAAAACATTATTTGTCTATAAATTCTACTGTGTACTATGGGTATACAATTTTTAGCAGATTTCTCTTTGTTCGCTTCCTAAGCTATTGAGGTTGTACTCAACAAATGAGGTTTTCCACAAATGTTTTCAAATGAGAATATTCGTAATATATATTAATATATATATATATATATATATATATATATATATATATATATATATAAAACACTCTTACGTTCACAATTTTTTTTAAATTCTTACCAAACTCAATATTTATACGTTTTATGTAAAAGTAAAGATCAAGTTCTTTAATGGCTAAATTCAAAATGTGGGAGGGGGCTTAAAGGGGCGAATTTTGAAAATTCAACATATCGCCATTATTATGTGTCAGATCAAACAATTGTATAAAATCAATCTTATTGCAAATGCAATGTTCTATAAGTTTTATTATGTACATATTTTCTCTTCATTGATTAGAATTAATTAGGATTAATATGGTTTGGGCAATCAACAGCTAGGTTATTATGCCCTTTATATTAGTATGATGCTGTTTACAAGTCCCTGTTTTACTCTATATCGTAAATAATATTAACTAATAGATTGTATATATTGCTCTTACCTTATCCTAAGGGTATTTATTAATATAAACATTTATTTTTTCTCTTAAAAGTACTTATTTTCTACTGGCATTATAATTAGCTAATATTACAATTAAATGACTGACACTGTATGTACTTTTTTCAGTTTTTTTTTATTTTTTTTATTATTTTTTTTTCAATTAAAATCATTTTATCGCACACACTCATTTGCTTACTCATGCATACTTTTTTTTTATACACAAATAAACAGATGAAAGCCACCTTGGATTATCAGAATTCTGCAAGTCCAGGGATCTAGCCTCCCTCATCTTGTGAGGTGGTGATTTTGTTTGGCACGTTGGTTGACTGCTCATAAAATATGGCAGCACCCAGAATAGTTAGAAGATTGGTAACTTTCTCTCTTTGCACGAAGAAGCATCTACAGAATGATTTGATTTTACATATATAATATGTCTAAAAAAAAAAAATCCATCATACAGGGGCTGCAAAAACAAAGCAGACTTCCCACGTGCTAATATAACACTAGTGATATCATCTGAACAGATATTCTGGATGAAACAAAGAAAGTACGAACTGGCTTAATACTACATCTCTTCATTGAATATTAACCGAGACATTTCCATATTTTAGTTTTTGCCATCTGGAAACCCCCTCCTTCTCATGTCATATTAACAGTAAGCTGTTATAACATGTTCCACTTTATTTTAAGCTTAAATGCCAAATATACTTTTCCTTTATTATAAGAAATTCATGCAAATTTGTTTTGCGAAGACATCATCAATTAAGATTTTATGTTCTTATCTCGAAAATGTTTATTTGATCTATACCACACTCTATATTTAACTGTTTCATTCAACACTAAAGATCATATTCGTTATTGGCAGAAATTGGACTAGGAATAGAGGGAGGGGGATCAAAAAATTCAGAATATGAGCGTTATTATGGGTTGGATCGAAAAATGTTATAGAACCAATGTTGATTAAATATTGATGCTTTAGATTTACTCTATGCATTTTTTGTAGCTCAAGTATTAAGTCAGTTCATATTTTCTTTGTTTCTCCAGAATATCTGTTTAGATGATATCACTAGTGTTATATTAGCACGTGGAAAATCTGCTTTGTTTTTGCAGCCCCTGTATGACGGATTTTTTTTTAGACATATTATATATGTAAAATCAAATCATTCTGCAGAAGCTTTTTCGTGCAAAGAGAGCAAATTACCAATCTTCTAACTATTCTGGGTGCTGCTATATTTTATGAGCAGTCAACCAACGTGCCAAACGAAATAACCACCTGACAATGAGAGGAGTTATAATTCAGTACACAAGAAGAAAAAAATTTCGAGTCATAAAAGTTTTGTCTGCCCAAATACATTGGGTTGTTGAAGACACAACTAGATAATCCACTTAGCTGATATTTTATTTTTAAAAAGAAAATTAACATTTTTTTATAATTTATAATGATCTAAATTCAGAAAATAAAATGTTTACATAAGGAATAATAAAATAAAATAAAAAATATACAAATAATAATAATGGTAACATGAACAAAAAGTGTAATATATATATGCATGCATACAAAATAATAATGAAAATTAATAATAATTATCGGCTATAAATGTGGTTATTTATGATTCCAAGTTAGTCCATTATACTAGACTCTGTGAGGAGTGGTAAACAGCTGGTGTTCAAGCCCAGTTTATTTATATAATCTTGAGTCTCTTTCAGTATGGTGCCTCTCAAACTGATCAGTAGTCCATGCGGCGGTAATCAAGAATATGTTTTGTTGTCAGTTTCCCAATACATAGGCCAAGTTTTCTTTCTCTTTCCCGCAATTAGAGTTAAGGACTAATGAAAATTGAGCATGTGTGACATGCAAGTCTGGAGGACTGGAATACTGACACCAATTTCTTTCACAAACTTGAAATTTATTTAGAGTTAATAATTTTTTATATGTAACTTTTTTCTAACCACAACATATATTTGTTTTTGAATGAATTCTTCACCAGTACTTAGAAACACACCAATTTAAGTAACCTCAATCTCAAATGGTAAACCTAGAGTGGCGAGTTCGATTCCCACCCGGGCAATAGGAATTTATTTAGTGACGGAATTCATTAGGTAAAATCCTTAGTCTCACCCTGGCTAGAAAAGGGTGGTAACCTGTAGAGAACCCGTCCCAATTTGCCTTAGTTGCAAAAAGTGGACATTAATAAAAAATAATAAAAATTTAAATAAAATATCAATATATGTTGAAAATACTATTAAAGTATAGTATTTCGTCTGATGGCATGTCTCTGTGGTGGTTGTACGTCTTCCAGTTTGGCTCTCATGATTCATTTTGGATGGAAGATTCATTTTACACACAATGCTTAGGCCTCCAAAGTCGCGATTCAATTCAAGAAATTCTTTTATCCTACCAATCAATTTACTCTTGAATCGATGCATAGCACCCAATACTATTTTTACACCATGGACCAGTGTTGATATTTAAGTTGGAAATCCGGCTCACATTTCGTATTATTTCTCAGTATGCTTAATAGCATTCTAATTTGTTATACAAAGCACTAACTATAAAAATACACAATAGAACATGGAAATCCTCAATAATGTGAGGATACAACAAAATAAGTTTAAAACTTAATAAAACAATATATATATATTTATATACATACATACATATATTTGTTATGTTTATTACACAAATAATAAACATTGTTTATTTTATTATTATTATTATTATTTATTAACATCCACTTTTTGCAACTTAGGCTAATCAGGACGGGTTATCTACAGGTTTTAGTTCTTTTGGATTGCAAAATTAAACACAAAAGTTTTAACACTGCACAATTTATTTGACACTCCACACTTGGTAAATTTTATTTAACCACTACTCACAGTATGTACTGATAACTTCACTGTTCTTCTTATTGCACAGTCCAATAGCCCGTGATCACTGAAGTTCACAAAAAAACACACCACTGATCTTCGCAAAGAACAGGGTACTGCATTGCCCATTACTTAAGCACTGCATGGCACTGTTCTTTACATAAACACGGTACTCAATCAAGCAAGCTGGCAGCTACCTGAGCAAAGTACGAATCTCTTGTAGTATATGCAAAGCCCCATGAAGATTTTCTGGTCGAGGCCAGTCCTTTACTGCCCGTATTTTGTCCTAATCAGTGGAAATGCCAATAGTTGTTACCCGATTCCCCAAGTATTTGACCTCCTTCTGCAATAGAGAACATTTCTTGATGCTTAATTTTAGTCCAGCAACTGTTATTCGCTTAAATACTTTATCCAGGTTTTTGAGGTGTCAAAAGTCTTTCCCATGACGATTATTTCATCTAGATACACCAAACACGTCTTCCAATTGAGGCCCTTTAGCACACGTTCCATTAAACGCTCAAAAGAAGCTGGGGCGTTGTAGAGTCCAAATGGCATCACCTTGATCTGCCATAAATCATTGCTTCCGCTAAAAGTAGTTTTCTATTTGTCCTTATCTGCTCGCTCTACTTGCCAGTAGCCGCTTTGCAAGTCCAAGATAGAAAACCATTTCGTTCCAGCCAACGTGCCCATTTTTCGTCAATTCTTGGCAGCGGATAACTATATTTCTTGGTGATGTCATTGAGTTTTATGTAGTTAAATCAGAATCTAGTGGCGCAGATTCTCCTTTACTAGAACTATTGGCGAGCTCCACACACAAAGGAAGATGGTTCAATGACTCCATTCCGCTCCATTTTGTGACAAGTTCGATTAACCACGTTCCTCTTTACTAGGGGAACACTCCTGGGTGCTAGTTTTTTAGGCCTCGCTTCGCCGATATTTATTTCGTGTTTCACAATTGCTGTTCTAACTTGCCTTTTATTGTTTAATGCGAAGACGGAAGCATGTGCTCTTTGCAACTGCTTCACTTTCTTTCTGTCAGCGATGCCAGTCCTTCCACCCATTTTTCCACCTGCTCTGCTTGTAAGCGACGATCCTTGGCTATCATTTTGGGTCATACTGAGTTAATTATTGCTTCTGCTGGCTCACATTGACTGATTTCCAAATTTTTGTGAATGATCTTTTCCCTATCGGATAGATTAAGTACTTGGAAAAAAGGTGTATAAGGACATCTCCCTTCGCCCTTTTTTTTTTTTGAATTTGAGATAGTGGACTGTAACTGCAATAATAGTGTAAATTGATTTTGAAAATGAATAAAGACAAATAAATGCATAAAGCACACTGGTAAACCATGGTAAATTGTTGGAATAGGTTATACTCTTATGTAACTATTTGATAATGTAAAATAAGTAAACAAAAGCTGATTCTCTAAAATTTTTAGATTAATAAAGTAGATATTTTAATTCTGTCTTTGCTAAATTTCACACAAAATCAAAAGGGGAGTTAATTTATGTTAATTAAAACAGCTGTTTGTTTATGAATTATTATCAATTACTGTTATGCACTTAATGGCGTTACATGCAGTATGGTCATTATTATTCACTGTTTATGCGCTTGATGGCAGTGAATATGGTATGATTTTTATTATTGAAATATTTTGCATCAAGCTTTATCAATCAGGTCTTACTGGACCATGTTTGGAGGTCAATTGGTTGGTGTGACCATGTTTGGGGGGCCAATCCGGCCCGGCTGGACCATGTTTGGGGATCGAAGAGGCTTCCCATAAAAAGATGTATAGGGAGATGCCCCTTCGTCCCTTTTTTTGAATTTGAGAGAGTAGACTGTATGGTGAAAGGGTATGGGAGTGTAAATTATAAAGCATGGATGGGTATAATAAAATATAATTAAGTGCTATCGATAATAATGAGAACAAATGATAAGGAAATTGTTGGTCTTTTAATGTCTAATAATGTTCCATTGGTGAGCCGCTGTGGGTTGGTTGGAACTTGTGTTGGAGCTGGTTGCTGTGGTGATGCCCATTATTGGGTTTGTGCCCGTTGGCTTCGATGTGTGACGAATTTTGATATAAATGTGAGTACTCACTTTATTTTATTGTCATTGTTTCTTCCCCGCTTCATCGCCCGACGGGCCCTTTTAGGCCTACTCTTGCATTTAGAGGGGGTTTTTCACCTCGATGATAATATAGCTCTCAGGTAAGAAAAAACGCCTCGTTCCTTCACTATTCTTTATTCGTTGTGACAGAGCGCTTTCAGAGCATACGCTCCATCATCAGTGCCCTGCTCTTCACAATGATGTGACAGGAACCAAGGATTCCCTGTGACTCCACAGGAGAACAGGACAGGAGTCACAGGGAATCCTTGGTTCCTGCCGCATCATTGTGAAGAGCAGGGCACTGATGATGGAGCGTATGCTCTGAAAGCGCTCTGTCACAACGAATTAAGAATAGTGAAGGAACGAGGCGTTTTTTCTTACCTGAGATAATAATTCCTTCACCATCCAGCACCTCAAAAATGGATAATATAGCTCCTTCCTGCCTCACTAGGCTCCCATCTTGTTCTGTCTTCGTCTTGCCTTTTCCTGCCGGTCCCCCTCGTGGCTGGATACGCTGGCAGCGAGGTCCCCAGTCCAGGGCAAGGATGAGTGGCGGTGGATGACGTCATCGATGTCACGCGCCTGCTTCACTCTTCGCGGAGTTCAATCTTCCTCGAACAGTTGTAATGTCGTCTTTTAGTTCTTTCGGTTCTACTACCAACAATCAGTTATCCACACAATCTTCTTCCACACGTGCCCATACTAAGGTTTCTTCCTGAGGTGGTATTTCTGGTGTCCGATGGTAAGTAGCCTCCTTATTGTGGTCTTTTTCTCGTATGCAACAACCAAGGGCATTTCGACGTTGCGCCAGATCATAATTTGTTAACCCATATGCAGATTCATCACTTCATCCGCTATATCGGAGACTACAAATACATGATCAGCGTTAGTGTTGCCGATTGTCAGTCTTCCTTAGACTGTACTAATTCCCCAGTAGCAGTGCGCAGTCGTACATTGTTTAATGGTCCCACTGATCCTTTCACCAAATCAGGCCTAATTGTGGACTGCGACGCCCCTGTGTCTAATGGTGAGGATCTTCTTCCTTCCATTGGTAAGCTCACGAGCTGTAAGGTTGCTATTTTGTTGTTGTATTATGGAAATGGAGATTATGGGTCCAACGGTTGTAGGAGTTAGCTCTTGCCACTCAGTGCTATCTCGTTCTAGTTTAACGGTGTCTCTTGAGATTTGGGGTTATTCGTCCCTTTATTCTCTCTTGGTGGCTAAACAGATCTTGACCTTTTCTTTGGTGCTTTACAGTTACGTTGAAAATGGTCTTAATTTTTCTTTGTCACTCTTTGAGATTTAGGCGTCATTTTGAATATCAGCCTCAAGACGTCGCACCTTGTAGACTTGTGGTTTTGATATTACTAGGAGTCTCCTGGGCTGGTGCATAAGAGATAGTTTCAGCAAAGGATGATTTCATCCTGCACACGACGCAAATTTGCATAGCACACGACGCAAATTTGCATAGCACACGACGCAATTTTAACATCGGGATCCCGTATGCCAGTCACAAATGCTTCAATGTTAAACTGAAGGGGAACTTCCTAGGGAACGGGTGATTTTCACCTGTTCTGAATGTTCTGAAATGGGTATTACCGGACCCTCTCGAACTTGTAGATTGTCCATTTGAAATTGTAGTTCTCGTGTTTCTTCGTCCACCTTTTTTCCTAGGTTGGGCATTTTCTCTTTTACATTATTCAGTTTTTCATCAAACTCGCTGACTCTCTGCTCTATGGCTTCCACTCGTTTGCCTATCTCGTTGTAGCAGATTTCTCTTAAAGGAAATCAGCTATTGAGGTTGTACTCATGACGGAATTTTCGAAATTTTTCTTGAAATGTCCATCAATCCTACCTAGTGGATGATGAAAATGAGGTCCGTTTAAAACTGTATTAATATTATATATATATATATATATATATATATATATATATATTTGTCTGTTACCGCTCTAGCGTTCGCAATTATTATTTAATTATTACCAAATTCGATATTTAGTCGTTTTATGTAAAAAGAAAGATCAAGTTCGTTAACGGCAGTAATCGGACCAGGGGAGGAATGGTTAGAGGGTAGGATTTTCAAAGATTCGAAACATCTCCGTTACTATAAGTCGGATCGAAAAAGTGTATAGAATCAATCTTATTGCAAATTAAAAGATCTATAAATGTTGTTAAGTACATGTTTTCATTATCTTTAATATTAACCGAGATATTTGCGTTTTTTAGTTATCCGGCCTACAGTTAATCCCCACTCCTTATCAACAATAAGCTGTTATATTATGAAGCATTTTATTTGAAGCCTAAATAACAAATATTGTTCACATTGAACTTTTACGTCAAATGATAAATGCAAATACAGGACGCTCGTGGGAAATCTGCTTAGTTAACGCAGCCCCTGCGTGACGGAATTGTTTAGCGTTCATCATCTCATTTATACTTCTATATACGACAAAAATGTATAAACAAAAGTTACTTTAAATAACAAAATAAACAGCATTTGTTATGTGCGGCATTCCTGAAAAAACAATATTTATTTATTTATTTTGGAGCGTTCGCAGCGAGGCGATATTGCTCATAAAAAAAACAAAAAAAAAATTATATAAACAAAATACAAAAGTCCGTCACGCAGGGGCTGCGTAAACTAAGCAGATTTCCCACGTGATGTTTTACAATAGAGAAATCCGCCTAATAACAGCTGTAGTAGGAAGGGATCTCTAAACCTATCCACGAGGGACGAATAGTTCTGGAAACGGCCACCAGAGCTCTCGGCGGAGAGTCCGGAACATGGCGGGGTTCCGTCGACCACAAACACAATACAAATGCAATATCTCGGTTAATATTCAAGATACAGAATATATGTATAGAACAATATTTATAGTAAATTTAATTTACAATAAGATTGATTCTATACAATTTTTCGATCCGACGAATAATAACGGAGATATTTTGAATTTTCAAAAATCCCCCCCTCTAAACCCCCCCTCCCACTGGTCCGATTTCAGCCATTAACGAACTTGATCTCTCTTTTTACGTAAAACGCTTAAATATGAAGTTTGGTAACGATCAAACAAAAATTGCGACCGCTAGAGCGTTAACAGACAAATATATATATATATATATATATATATATATATATATATATATATATATATATATATAGATATATATATATAATTTTGAACGGACCTCATTTTCGTCATCTCCTGGGTAGGATCGATGGACATTTGAGGAAATTTTTCAAAACTCGCGTCATGAGTACGACCTCAATAGCTGATTTCCCTTAAGGGAAATCTGCTAAAAATGAAAATAGAAACAAGAAAAAATTAAATAATACAAACTAAGAACGCAAACAAATAACAAAACTAGACTAAATAACAGAACGCAACAATATAACAAAACACAACTAAATAACGGAACGCAACTAAATAGAACTCAACTAAATAATAGAACGGAATCAAATAAAACAACGAAAAACAACAATAAACACAAAACAACAAATAAAATAAATAAACAAAAACAAAACTTTAAGTTCAAAAACAAAAAAAATCTTGTAAGGAAACTAGATAATTAAAACATACACACGCACATACACACAAACATACAGTAAAACAGGTTAGCTGGATTTTAAAATATTTAATTTAAGGAGGATTAAAAAGGATTTTAAAATGTAACAATTCTAAATTTGTGAGTATATGTTAATGTCATGTAAATGTTGGAGTATTATGGGTATGTGTGGGCTACCTTCAGTAAGTAAGTCGTGTAAGTCATAAGGGATCTTTAGATGGTCACGTCTTTTCCAGTCTGTTAGTATGTGTTTTATTGTAAGTGAAGCATTACACACATTGCAGTTAGGCATTCTTTTCTTTTGAAATAGGTAACCATGGGTAAGGAAAGAATGACCTATGCGTAGTCTCGTAAGGACTACTTCGTCTCTCCGTGTAAATACTTCAAATTTGTCACTCCATGTCTTAACTGTAGTTTTAATTTGTCTCAGTTTGTTGTCTGTTAGTAACCAGTCCTTTTGCCATTCTTGGAGTATGTTAGTTTTAAAGAAAAAACAATAGGAAACGAAATAATGCTATTTTTCATTTCAGGCCTGCCTTATAACATCCGCTCCTGTTCTTCTCTCTTAGAATGCTAGTATAGCCTATAGTCTTAAGTTGTATACGTATAGAGTAAGTTATATACGTACCAAGTTTCATAAAATTCGGTTCCGTAGTTTGGGCTTGAAAGGGTAACGAGCAAATAAACAAATAGACACCAAAGCCTTAAATTACTGATATACACATGGCATGTGAAATGAAAAAGGATCGTGATATTTCGAGAAAAAAAATCAATTTACAGACAGACGTTACAGTGTTATATGTGTGTGTGTGTGTGTGTGTGTGTGTGTGTGTGTGTGTGTGTGTGTGTGTGTGTGTGTGTGTGTGTGTGTGTGTGTAGGTATATATTAGAAGAATATTTTACTTCACTTTGTCTCATTAGTAGTCCTTTTTGAAGCCATCTTGCTGAACATCTTACAATTATGAACTCGATCGGATCCTAGTCTTTCTTCGGCGGTTATTCTCTAGAATAAGAATCATCTTTAAGTGAGTTTTCTAGCTCAAATTAATCAAAACTTAACAAAACCTTCTATTTAGAGTCTCATCAAATAGAAAATAGAATTAAATAACATAAACTAAAACTGTTGTCAGAATTTGACGTGTTGTGGCCATGAAACTATTTTTCGATAACATGGATCATTGCAAATTTGAAAGAAATTGATGAATGCCTTGGAGGGTTTATGACAGATAAGCCTCAAATGGGGAGCGGGACACAAATAGAAGGGCTGATAAATTTTAAGTTAGGTATAGTGGGTAAGGGCTTTATCTTTATCTCCATCTCAGAACTCTTTATCAGTTGCTATCTCTCTCTTTCATTGTATGGTCTGTTAACTTGAGTCAAGTTTATAAATACCAGGGCGCTGTAATAGTTCGGCGAAATATTTATCTATGTTTTTATTAGCAGATATCCCTTAAAACTCATGACTTGATTTTCGAAAAATTTCTTCTTATCCCTTAAAGGAAATCAGCCATTGATGTAGTACTCATACCGCTCTCCATCGATCCTACAGTGACGAAAAAGTCCGTCACGCAGAGGCTGCGTAAACTAAGCAGATTTCCCGCGTGACGTTTAACACCAGATAAATGTACATACCGGTAACACAACACCACCGTGAATAAATACAAATGATAATAAGAAACCTCCCGACGGAAAGCATCAGAAATGTAAACAAACAGCTCTGTCATCTTCTTACCTGAAAGACAAACAATTACTGTATTATATCTGAATATAACATCTTAATTTGATTGAAAACTATTTACTATATCTAGTAATGTAATTTATAATATAGTGGGGGGGGGGGGTCACCAGAACATATTTGCGTGTATCTCTTATAATAAATGTCCCTTGAAAACAATATTTGGTATTTACCCTTCGGATGATGTGGTTTATTACATAACTGAGTATTGCTTATGTAACATGAGTAGAAATAGGGGTTTTTGCTGGAGGCTGAAAACTGAGAAATGCAAATATCTCGGCTAATATTCAAGATACGGAATAAATGTATATAACAATATTTATAGTACTTTTAATTTTCTATATGATTGATCCTACTTATAGTACTTTTTCGATCCGACTTATAGTAACGGGGAATTTTTGAAAATCCCTCTTCTAAACCACTCCTCCCACTTACATATATAATATTTAACGGACCTCATTTTCGTCATCTCCTGGGTAAGATCGATGGACATTTGAAGAAATTTTTTCGAAAATCGCGTCAAGAGTAGGACCTCAATAGCTAAAAATGAGGTCCGTTCAAAATTCATATAAGTCAAGTCGAAAAATTCACCGATGTAAACACGCTTCAGAATTTCATTTTCTACAGGAATCCGTCATAAAAAGAAAGGCATTCCATTGGAAATTCCAAAGTTATGGTCGCTGGAGAAGGTTACAAGGTTGAATTTGGACTGAAAAGAGTTTTCAGGGGTCTCAATTATGACACACTAATTTTAAGGGGGGGGGGTTGACACGGGAAGTTGGGACACCCTGTATATGTGTGAGATATATATATATATATATATATATATATATATATATATATATATATATATATATACTAGCTCAGATACCCGGCTTCGCCCGGGAATTCATTTGAGGCTGAATGGTGATGGTATTTTTTTTTTGGCAAGGCTTTACTTTGCACAATATTTTGACATTTCCCCGTCCCAGTGTTTAGAGTTTATTATACCTGTCGTTGCTATGGATTTGTTAATAATAAAATTAATATTTCATGTAAGACTTCACTGTCCTCCATATTGTCATATTTCCCGTCTCCTGTGCATTATGCATAGATTTGAATTATTAAGGAGAAAATATTGACATACATTTGAATTAACTTTTTCAGGTGAGGTACCTGGTAGTTCATATTGAAAAGAAGTGTTGAGCAAATTTCTCTAAATAACAAAATAAACAACTTTTGTTATGTGCATATTTGCCGAAACCCCAATAGGAAATCATTATTATTAATTTCAGGCCTCCCTTATAACCCCCACTCCTGCCCTTCCTAGAAATGTTAGTATAGCTTATTATAATGAAGGCGTTAGTACTAATTCACATAGCGAGTTTGGTTTAATTCGGTTGAGTCTTTAGTGCCAAATAAAATTGTGGACCTCCGCTTTAGTTTTTAGCGTATAACTCATTTATGCTTCCGTATACGGCAAAAGTGCATATAACAAAAGTTACTCTAAATAACAAAATAAACAACTTTTGTTATGTCCATATTTGCTGAAATTTCGCGAAAAAAAATCAATGTACAGACAGGTTACAATTTTATATATATATATATATATATATATATATATATATATATATATATATATATATAAACTAGCGCAGATACCCGGCTTCGCTCGGGAATTCATTTGAGGCAAAATGGTGATGGTATATTTTTGGCAAGGCTTTACTTTGCACAATATTTTGACATTTACCCGTTCCAGTGTTTAGGGTTAATACCCGTTGTTGGCATTTGTTAATAATAAAATTATTTTTTTATGTAAGACTTCACTGACCTGCATATTGTCATATTTCCCGTCTCCTGAGCATTATGCATAGATTTGAATAAGTAAGGAAAAAAATATTGACATGCATTTGAACTAATTTTTTCAGGTGCATATTTGTCGAAAATGCAATAGGAAACGAAATATCACTATTATTAATTTCAGGCCTTCCTTATAACCCCCACTCCTGCCCGTCCCTAGAAATGTTAGTATAGCTTATTATAATAAAGGCGTTAGTACTAATTCACATACCGAGTTTGGTTTAGTTCGGTTGAGTCTTTTGAGCCAAATAAAATTGTGGACTCCCGCTGTAGTTTTTAGCGTATAACTCATTTATACTTCCGTATATGGCAAAACAGCATATAACAAAAGTTACTCTAAATAACAAAATAAACAACTTCTGTTATGTGCATATTTGCCGAAACCCCAATAGGAAATCATTATTATTAATTTCAGGCCTCCCTTATAACCCCCACTCCTGCCCGTCCCTAGAAATGTTAGTATGGGTTATTATAAGGAAGGCGTTAGTGCTAATACACATACTGAGTGTTTTATTTAGTTCGGTTGAGTCTTTTGTGCCAAATAAAATTGTTGTCTCCCGCTATAATTTTTAGCGTATAGCGCCTTTATACTTCGGTATACGATGATAGTGTATATAAAAAAAAAGTTTCTCTAAATAACGAAAATAAACAACTTTTGTTATGTGCATATTTGCCGAAAATGCAATAGGAAACGAAATATCACTATTATTAATTTCAGGCCTTCCTTATAACCCCCACTCCTGCCCGTCCCTAGAAATCTTAGTATAGCTTACTATAATGAAGGCGTTAGTACTAATTCACATACCGAGTTTGGTTTTGTTCGGTTGAGTCTTTTGTGCCAAATAAAATTGTGGACTCCCGCTATAGTTTTTAGCGTATAACTCATTTATACTTCCGTATACGGCAAAACAGCTTATTACAAAAGTTATTCTAAATAACAAAATAAACAACTTTTGTTATGTGCATATTTGCTGAAAAAGCAATAGGAAACGAAATATCGCTATTTTTAATTTCAGGCCTCCCTTATAACCCCCACTCCTGCCCGTCCCTAGAAATGTTAGTATGGCTTATTATAAGGAAGGCGTTAGTACTAATTCACATACCGAGTTTGGTTTAGTTCGGTTGAGTCTTTTGTGCCAAATAAAATTGTGGACTCCCGCTATAGTTTTTAGCGTATAACGCATTTATAGTTCCGTATACGGCAAAAGTGCATATAACAAAAGTTACTCTAAATTACAAAATAAACAACTTTTGTTATGTGCATATTTGCTGAAAAAGCAATAGGAAACGAAATATCGCTATTTTTAATTTCAGGCCGTCATTATATCCCGCACTCCTGTTTGTCTTAGAGAATATTATTATAGCCTAAAGTCTAAGTTGGGCTAGTAGTAATAAACATACCAAGTTTCATAAAATTCGGTTCAGCCGTTTATGCGTGAAAAGGTAACAAACAAACAAACAAACAGACACGAAAGAAACAAAATGTAGTTATGGTGTCTATGACATGTGAAACGAAAAGTTATCGTGAAATTTCGCGAAAAAAATCAATCTACAGACAGAGGTTACAATTTTATATATATATATATATCTGTTGCCGCTCTGGCAGTCGCAATTTTTGTTTGATTGTTATCAAATTCGATATCTAGTCGTTTATGTAAAAAAAAAAAAAGATCAAGTTCGTTAACGGCTGAAATTGGATCAGGGAGACGGCGGGTTTAGAGGGGGAGAATTTTGAAAATTCGAAATATCTACATTACTATACGTCAGATCGAAAACGTTAATAAACTCAATCTATTAGCAAATTAAATTTACTATAAATATTGTTATATACATTTATTCTATATCTTGTATATTAACCCAGATATTTGCATTTTCAGTTTTCAGCCTTCAGCGAACTCCCACTTCTACTGATGTTACATAAAGAATACCCGGTTATATAATAAAACACATTATTCGATGCTTAAATACCATGAATTGTTTTCAAGAGACTTTTATTATACGAGATACATGCAAATATGCCCCCCCCCCCCCGTCTTAAGTTTTTTGATTTCATTGATTGACTATTTAAATTTCATTGATTGAGATAAAAATTATTCTGATTCATTACAAATTACAGTTACTGGATATTGTAAATAGTTTTCGATCAAATTAATATGTTATATTCTGATATATTTCAGTAATTGTTTTTCTTTCCTGTGAGAAGTTGGCAGAACCTTTTGTTTACATTTCAGACGTTTCCGTCGGGAGGTTTCTTATTGTTGTTTGTACTTATTCACGGTTGTGTTGTGTTACCAGTAAGTAGATTTATCTATTGTTAAACCACACAGGAAATCTGCTTAGTTTACGCAACCCCTGCGTGACGGACTTTCCGTGTTTTAATTGACTAAAGGTGCAAGGGGAATCGTGCGGTATTTGTTATACAATGTAGCCAGTGAAGCTAGCTGATGTGGATTCTGCTTTTTCGGTTACCTGATACTCAAAACAAAGATCGACAGGAAATAGCCTTGCCAATGCCAGTGACAGGTACATAACAAGCTGTACTAACAGTCAGTCAAATGTGGCAATAAGAAATTGATTTTTAATACCTTGTAGGAAGTAATGAAAGTAATTATAATCCCAGAAAAATTTCGGTTTTCACATTTCGACTGTGAATATTAAGTGAATAAATTCAAGCGATAATAATAAATCTTTTCCCTCCCAACGGGAAGGGAAACAAATAGGTCTACTAACCTCTCACGGAGTAGAAAAACAATTGCTAAAATAGATAAAACCTAATATATAAGTTTTAGCAGATTTCCCTTAAGAGAAATACGCTATTGAGGTTGTACTCATGACGGAATTTTCGAAATTTTTCATCAAATGTCCATCGATCCTACCTAGTAGATGACGAAAATGAGGTCCGTTCAAAACTGTATATATATATATATATATATATATATATATATATATATATATATATATATATATATATATATATATATTGGTCTGTTACCGCTCTAGCGGTCGCAATTTTTGTTTGATCGTTACCAAACTCGATATTTAGTCATTTTATGTAAAAAGAAAGACTAAGTTCGTTAACGGCTGAAATCTGACCAGTGGGAGGGGGAGTTTAGAGGGGAGGATTTTCGAAAATTCGAAATATCTCCGTTACTATATGTCGGATTGAAAAATTGTACAGAATCAATCTTATTGCACATTAAATGTACTATACATATTGTTATATACATTTATTCTCTATCTTGAATATTAACCGAGATATTTGTATTTTTATGAAATCTGGACGAGTGACTCCCGCCAAAAGCCTAGTTCGGCCGTTTCCTTAACTGCTCGGCTCTCGTGAAATTTCTCTATTGTAAAACTTCACGTGGGAAATCTGCTTAGTTTACGCAGCCCCTGCGTGACGGGCTTTGTTATTGAATCTACTTACGGGGCTCAAGTTAGCCATGTGAGTTAAAGTGTTGACTGACCTTAATCTCACATGATAAACCTAGAGTGGCGAGTTCGATTCCCGCCTGGGCAAAGGAATTTATTTACTGGCAAAATTCATTAAATAAATTCCCTGGCTAGATAAGGAGGCAACCTGTAGAGAACCCGTCCCAATTAGCCATAGTTGCAAAGAGTGGACGTTAATAAATAATTTAAATTTAAAACTATTTACTACATCTGGTACTGTAATTTATAATGAATCAGACTTCTGTTCTCAATCTTTTTCTCTCTGTTTCTCAATTAATAAATTTTTAGTAGTGCAAGAACTTAAGGCGGGACAGAATATATATGCGTGTATATCTCGTATGATAAAAGTCTCTTGAAAACAATATTTGGTATTTAAATAATAAAAGCTTCGAATAATGTGCTTTATTATATAACTGAGTATTGTTTATGTAACATAAGTAGAATTGGGGGTTTGCTGAAGTTCATATACAAGATAGAGAATGTATGTTTGTTTATAACAATATTTATGGTACATTTAATTTAATAAGATTAATTCAATACACTTTATCGTTCTGACGTGTGTGTGTGGTGTATATATTATATATATATATATATATATATATATATATATATGTGTGTGTGTGTGTGTGTGTGTGTGTGTGTGTGTGTGTGTGTGTGTGTGTGTGTGTGTGCGTGCGTGTCTGTTACCGCTGCTTGATCGTTTTCAAACTGGATATTTATTCATTTTATGTATTTAAAAAAATATTAAATGTGGGTGGATAACTCAGGAGTGTGTTTCCCGCCAAAAGTTAGATCGGCCGTTTGCGTAACTGTTCGACTCTCGTATGGAAATTTCTCTATTGTATAACTTCACGTGGGAAATCTGCTTAGTTTACGCAGCCCCTGAGTGATGGACTTTTGTAGTTTTTGGTCTTAAGTAAACCCCCACTCCTACTCATGCCATATTAACGATATGCTATTATATTATAGGGCACACTATTTGAAGCCTAAATACCATATATAGTTGTCATAAAACTTTTACGTTTTGAGGTAAATGGATATACGTGACACTCGTCGGAAATCTGCTTAGTTAACGCAGTCCCTGTTGACGGACGTTTTCTAAATTTATATTCAAGTTTTTAGCAGTTATCTGTTGGGGAAAATCAGCTATTAAGGTTATTCTCATGATAGGATTTTCAAAACCATTATTCAGATGTCCATTGATTCTACCTAGAAGATGACGAAAATGGATTTTTTGTAGCTTGAACATTATAGTACTTTCGATCTTAGATGAATCCCTACTTCTCCTAATATGCCATTGATATAGTAGTCCCAAAAACGACTAGCTCCCTCGACTTCCAGCCTATGAGGGGAATAGAGATTCCCATTTCCAACATTTCCTGCATTGTATTTTACATTCAGCGTGTTTTTCGATAGCGGTCCTAAATTTGAGAGAATGTTGGAGGTATTCATTTTTTCAACTAGTTGGTAGATGGTTGAATTTAGAATTATAGGACGAATTTTCAGTCGTGTAGTGGCAATTTACTCAAAATTGAATAGGCTGCTGAACGGAAAGGCTAATGGATCTGTGTGGGGAGGGGTTGAAGCCTCCATGAAGGCTGACGGGAGTGCTAATACAAGCATGGCGATAAATAAGACATGGACCAGTGCCGCTACTCCAGGTGATGTCTAATAAATAACCAACTTGGTCTGATCTCTCTCTCCATTTAGTAGACGTTGCATTAGGCGACGAAATGAAATGCTGACCTCTAATTGGTTCTCCGATTCCCCATAATTGGAGATTTAACCCTCTGCCTTCACATTCCATCGGATTCTGTTAATTAAGCAATTATGCCAGCTTCACCGATACACCTAAATATACAAGTTAATAATAATAACACCCATTTGTTTAATTTTATGTATTTGTTCTAGCAAGTACTTCCTGTATAAATTCAGAGTGTACAAACAGTTAAAAAAAAGTCCGTTACGCAGGGACTGGGCACACTAAGCAGTTTTATCACGTGCGTCACGTATTTCTATTTATAGAACACTACATCTATATATATATATATAAAACTGTAACCTCTGTCTGTACATTGATTTATTTCGCGAAATTTCACGATAACTTTTCGTTTCACATGTCATAGACACCATATCTCCATTTTGTTTCTTTCGTGTATGTTTGTTTGTTTGTTTGTTATTTTTTCACGCATAAACGGCTGAACCGAATTTTATGAAACTTGGTATGTTTATTACTACTAACCCAACTTAGACTTTAGGCTATATTAATTTTCTCTGAGACGAACAGGAGTGGGGGTTATAAGGGAAGCCTGAAATTAAAAATAGCGATATTTCGTTTTCTATTGGTTTTTCGGCAAATATGCACATAACAAAAGTTGTTTATTTTGTTATTTAGAGTAACTTTTGTTATATACACTTTTGTCGTATACCGAAGTTTAAATGCATTATATGATAAAAATTATAGAGGGAGTCAACAATATTATTTGCCAAAAAAGACTCAACCGAACTGAATAAAACTCGGTATGTGTATTAGCAGTGAGGCCTTCATTATAATAAGCCATACCAACATTTCTATGGACGGGCAGGAGTGGGGGTTATAAGGGAAGCCTGAAATTAAAAATAGCGATATTTCGTTTCCTATTGGTTTTTCCGCAAATATAAACATAACAAAAGTTGTTTATTTTGTTATTTGGAGTAACTTTTGTTATATACACTTTTGTCGTATACCTAAGTAAAAATGAGTTATACGTTAGAACTTTAGCGGAAGCCAACAATTTTATTGGGCACTAACGGCTGAACCGAACTTAACAAAACTCGGTATGTCAATTAGCATTAATTCTTCCATGATTATAAGTTATATTGAAATTGTTAGGTTCGAACGGGAGGGGGGTTATAATGGAGGCCTGAAATAAAAATTCACCATATTTACATGTATAAGAGACGGAAAATATAAAAATATCGAAGACAGTGAAGCCTTATCGAACAAATATTCTATTATTAGCAAATCCACGGCAACGACGGATATCAATCCTAAACACTGGGACGGGTAAATGTCAAAATATTATGCAATGTAAAGCCTGCTAAAAAATACCATCACCATTCAGCCTCAAATAAATTCCCGGGCGAAGCCGGGTATCTGAGCTAGTTTGCAATAAGATTGGTTCTATACAATATTTCGATCCGACCCAAAATATGAAGATATTAAGATTTTTCAAAATTCCCCCCTCTAAACCTTAGCCGTAGGTCGCAATTAAGTCATTAACGAACATAGTCTTTACTTATGCATAAAACGTTTAAATATCGAGTTTGGTAACAATCAAATAACAGTTAACAGAGAGTTAACAGACAAACATATATATATATATATATATATATATATATATATATATATATATATATATATATATACATATACAGTTTTGATAGGACCTCATTTTCGTCATCACCTAGGTTGGATCGATGGACATTTGAGGAGATTTTTCAAAAATCGCGTAATGAGTCCGACCTCAATAGTTGATTTAGGGAGGTCAAAAATGGATGTTACAACAATAAAAAATATTCTAAAAATTCTAAGGCTTTGCCGTTTTGAGTTATATGAGATACGTACAGGCCTCAGGTCGAACCTAGTCAAAATGGGTTTAGGGAGCGGTTAATTTCGTTGAAATCTGGAAACTGAAACGTTTCGGGATTACAATATTTGCTTCACATAGTACAATTAGTAATAATAAAGAAAGAACATCTGTAATATCATTTGTCATCAGGGGCTCAGGTTAGCCATGTTAGCGTTGACCTTAATCTCACATGGTAAACCTAGAGTGGCGAGTTCGATTCCCCCCTGGGCAATAGAAATTTATTTAGTGACGTAATTCATTAAATAATGTACTTAGTCCCATCCTGGGTAGAAATAACCCGTCCCGATTAGCCTAAGTTACATAAAGTGGACGTTAATAAATAATAATAATTAATTATTAATCATTTATCTGAGCCTTGATTTTACATATGATTTTTGCATACATGTTAAGAAAAACCGGGTTCTGAATAGTCTGGAAGATCAAGTTTCGATATTACAATTTGTTGACGTAGAATAACGGAGATATTTCGAAACCCCCCTCTCTCTAAGCCCATTTCCCACTAGTCGGATTTTGAAAATCGCGTCACGAGTACATCCTCAATAGTTGAATTTACTTAAGGAAATATGCTGGAATGGGAGTTCAATTTTATGAAGTAAATTGAATTTTATAAGTAGCGTCTGTGTTTTGGTCAAGAAAATTTTATGTGGAGTCTGTGAGGTATGCTATGTTCGTACAGTCCGTCAGTAGGTGTTTAATTGTTAATGAATAATGACATGTTGTGCAGTGATCTCTTGTTCTAATATTGAGGTAGGAGTGTTGAAAGGAGTGGTTCTATCCTAAATCTCTGGAATACGACCGTCTCGCCTTTTGTCATGTCTGCTGGATGTCCTCTCGATTATACAATGCTTTATTTCGGGCAGATAATTATCTTTTTTTCCTATACCAACATCTTTGCCATTTATTTAATGTTGTCAGTAGTACTTCTGATCTAAGTCTACATCATTTGTACGTCTAATGTTTTGAAATTTTGGCACCTACATCATTGTTTCCTTGGTCTTTTGTATTGCAGTATATTCTAAAATATGTAAACTTAAGATATGCGTGTGTGTTTTAAAGGAAAGTAAACAGCTTAGTGATTCAGAGGATATTAGTAATATTATGTGTTATAGTGTGTGAGTATGGGTATAAATACCAAATCAATTTTAAAATATATTATATATCAGGTAAGTTTCAATCTGGTATTTTGACATGTAAATGACTATTGTAAGTTTTTGTGATTTTTAAAATTTAGTGCAGATAACGCTAGATAATGATTTGCATTCATAAAAAATTCTTATTATAATTTCTGTTTTACTTTTCCTTTTATTTATTTTTAATATATATATGTGTCTATCTATATATATATATATATATATATATATATATATATATATATATATATATATATATATATATATATATGCCATTGAAGTATCTTTGTCTTTCTTAACCATGGATGTTACAGTCTCATCTTCATATGGTTCTTCATTTAAGACATTCCTCTCCAGACCTTGTGTGCATCATGTTTAATTGTAAAATTATTTGTTTTGTTTTCATTCTTAATAATCTTCTTAGGTTACTGACGCAGTCTGATTTACCTAATAGTACTCGATACCCTTTGTTGGGGACAGATGTATAAAGTTGTGAGAAATTAGTAAGTCATTTTGATTCAGAATATTCCATAGGTTTTTACAGTTTTTTTGTGTCTCATGTCTGTTTAGCAGATTTTCCTTAAGGGAAATCAGCTTTTGAGGTCATACTCATGACGCGATTTTCAACAAATTTCTTCAAATGTCCATCGATCGTGCCTAGTAGATGAAAAAAATGAGGTCAATGAAATGAAGATATATATAGAAATATTTGTGTTTCAGGTACCGCACAATTTTTGTTTCATCGTTATCAAACGCAATATACAAACGTTTCATGTAAAACTAAATATCACGTTTGTTAACAGGTAAATTGGCCATGTGGGAGTGGTGGTTCAGGTGGAATTTCGAAAATTCGTAATATCTCCGTTATTATAGTTCGGATCGAAAAATTATAAGGTCCATCAAGCAGGGGCTGCGTAAACTAAGCAGATTTCCCACGTGAAGTTATACAATAGAGAAATCTGACTAATAATAACATTAGTAGTAAGGAATCTCTAGACCTATTCACGAGGGACGAATAGTTACGGAAACGGCCGCATTAGCTCTCGGTGGAAAGTCCCGAACATAGCCGACCAATACAAATGCACAATACAATACAAATGCAAATATCTCGGTTAATATTCAAGATACAAAATAAATGTATAGAACAATATTTATAGTACATTTAATTTGCAATAAGATTGATTCTATACAATTTTTCGATCCGACGCATAACAGAGATATTTCGAATTTTCAACCCTCCCCCCTCCCACTGGTCGGATTTTAGCCATTAACGAACTTGATCTTGATCTTTGTTTTTACATAAAACAATTAAATATGAAGTTTGGTAACGACCAAACAATGCGACTAGAGCGTTAAAAGACAAATATATATATATATATATATATATATATATATATATATAGATATATAATTGTGCTGATGTTTTCGACCAGGTTGTATTTATATAGGGTGTCTTCTTATAAGAGAAAGTCTTAGAAGTCTAAGATTGTCTTAGTTTATGCAGATATTTCGAGAATCTTTATTTTCTCTTCTTTAGGGCTGTAAAATTACAGCTGTAACATATTATAACATTATAGCTTAATAGATCTAATACAACAAGAAGGTGGCTCTAATAAAAATATAACTACAAACAGCATTAATAACTGTAACATAATAGAATAATAATACTGTAGATACATAATAGAATAATAATATTGTTACGTTTTTATTACCAAAACCAGTAATAAACGTTTTTAATAAGAGTTCTTTTGGATTGCAAAATTAAATACTCGGAAGTTTCACAGTTTTTATCACTGCACAATTTATTTCACAATGCACAATAAACTTGGTAATTATTCTTAATTACTACTCACAGTATACACTGATAGCGTCACTGTTCTTCAATGAGTCGCAGTCCAATAATTCACTGAAATTCACAACAAGACGGCACTGCACTGTCTTAAACTCGGCACTAAACTGTTACTTACATTTACGGCACAACACTGTTCTTCTTATAAAAACACTGCACTAAGTCGCACTGAAGCACTGATGTGAACATCAAGACAGGTGAATAAAACTGACTGCTCACGGCTGGCCCGAGCTTCTTTATATAGGTTGTCGGCATACATCAAAGGGGAATTGTTTGGTTCATTCGAGGCTGGGGTAGACGAGCCTAGAAGCGTCTCGACCCTCCGTCGGTCTCTTTGATCTACGTCACACATTCCAAATACGCGACTCTCTCTCTCTCTCTTTCTTTCTGAAGGATTATTCATCTATTTAATTTTCGCATCAATACATAATAGAATTATAATAGTGCAACAAAAGAATAGTTTTAATATAGGCATAACAATGATTGCAGTAACACACAGGTTATAACATAATAAATTTAAGAATAAAAATAGCAACATAGATGCAACATAGGAATAACTTTAACACAACACAACTATAATTATAATTTAAAATAACAAGACAATGATTGTAATAGTACATAGCAATAACTATTGTAAAATAATATAAGTTGCAATAACATAGTGGTAAGTGGCAATAACATAGATTTAATAAAACATAGGAATAATTATAATAGTGCATAGCAATAACTATTGTAAAATAATATAACTACAGTACAACAATTATAATATAGTTTAACAAACAAAGACAACATACTATAAATATATAAAACATACAAAAGGCTGTGACCCTGCTATGTAAACAAAACAAGGAAGGTTACTATAACCCTAGTCATAGTGCAATAAGAATGTATAATAGTTTATAGATTATTTAGTCTTGGTAAGTAATAATAAGAAGAAACACCCTTTTCAAATAATATACAATGTACATGTAATTTTACAGCCCTGAAGAAGAGAAAATAAAGATTCTCGAAATATCGGCATAAACTAAGATTTATTTCACCAACATTCACCAAAACTCCGAGAAGAATAACACACCCTATATATATATATATATATATAAACGGACCTCATTTTCGTCATCTCCTGGGTAGGATCGATGGACATTTGAGGAAATTTTTCAAAACTCGTGTTATATGTATATATATATATATTCCCAGATGATTATCTCTTTTTCCTATACCAACATCTTAATATCCTATAAATTATGATATATAGATATTTTCTCTAATACGAATACTAACCGAGATATTTGGATTTTTTTAGTTTTCAGGCTTTAAACCCCCACTCCTACACGACAGAATAACAATAAGCTGTTATAACATGATCCTCATTATTCTATGCTTAAATAACAAATTGGTTTTCATGAGACCTTTATTATGCAAGATACATGCAAATTCGATGTGCAATGACGTCATCAATTAAGATTTTATGTTCTTGTCTCGTAAATGTTAATTTGTTCTATGCCATACTCGATATTTAAATGTTTCATTAAACACCAAATATCATATTAGTTAATGGCTGAAATCCAACCCGGAATTGGAGGGGGCGGGGTAACAAGTGGAATTTGAAATTCCAAATAGCTCCGTTACTGTTCAGATCGAAGTTTGTTATAGGAAAAGTCGTGTGAAACTATTTTTGTTCAACACATATTCCCTTAACTCTATTATTAAGCGAGTTATTAGTACTATCTTGTTCACTAGTGTGTCACACCATCACGTGGGAAATCTCCTTAGTTTACGCAGTCCTGCGTGGTGGAGACTTTTTGTTTAACCACAATATTTAATTCCAAGCCTTTCTCTTGTTAGAATTTTTTTGAAGGCCTTGAGGAAGAAAATGTAAGGTAATATATTGTTCTGAAACGTTGACAAAATTATTTTTATTTTCTTTGGTATTTTCCCTTAGTATGGGAAAGTACCTACAGTTATGGCAATTGAGGAGGTCTATGTAAAAAGGGCTGATAACTGAAAGCCTAGTATTGTGATATTGTGAGTGCAAAATTTCACTAGTACATATCGCTTAACCTAAAACCTGTGCAACTTGAACTTCCAGTGATGAAATTATGTTCAATTTTTGGTGATATAATTTATTCAGAAATCGTTCATATTAATTAAACTCCTTTTAAATATAACCTTACATACGCCCTTCTTGCATAGGCATTGCCAAGTAAGATCTGATAATATTGAATAAGAACTAAAATAAAAACACATTTACAGCTATATGTAGAAAGTTAGTTTTTTAATAAAATAGTACTGTATAAGAAACGTTACAGTGTAGGATCCTCTTTTCTCAGTGAAATTACTACCAGAAAGTACTTTTCCCTGAATGAAACAAAGGCGTTTTTCAGAAATTTGGTAAAGGCTGAGTAAACATTTGAGACAAACATTAATAGGAGTTCCCTTTACTTTACTGATACTTGATTTTACTGAATAGTTGCACAGTATGTCTCTGTGTTTTTGTGCTGGTGCACAGTGAGTGGAAGCACTATAAGGTATCCTGCAAGAAGTGTGCCTTGTACTTTATCACAACCATAAAAATGATCAAACATATTCTCGTGCTCATTTGCAGTAACTTTAATTCCACAGGTTTGTTTACAACAGTTCAATATCGAGATAAAGTTCTTACTATCCATCCTACCTTTTGTTGAAGTATACAATTCACCCGAATATCGTTTATTCTTATTGTTTTTGCGATCTTGAAAAGATTCATTTTTCCTTTTTTTTCTTCGAAGTTTTGAAAATACGTTCAACACTAACAACTTCTTCCAAATCGCTCATTTTTAAAAAGCACAGCAACAAACGAAACTAGCAAAATACAACCTCACAATTTACACTGGACGAAATATAGAATGTTTATGATCACAATAGCAGAAAGCAGGCTAAACACCAGCTCAAAGAGGTGGTAAAAGGTGAATCAAAGAGATATAAACACGCACTTTCGTACGGATACCACAAGGAATCTAAAAATGCCATCTCCGCAAAAATAGCTTATACCGCTCTACGCCCTTTTTACATAGACCTCCTCAATTGAGAGTAGTTATACAAGCCGGTTGGAGACTTGTTTTACATCGATCGTGAACAATTATTTGTCAATATCTTTGGATGACAAAGTTGTAACTTGAAGTTTGCTTGACCCACCTCGAGAGAGGGATGTTACAGGTGGGTCAAGACGCCAGTAGGGAGGGGGAGGGGGAGGAGCTAGGGGTTGAGGCGCATGCGCACTCATCTCCTGCCCCTAGTGAATGGACCGATACGTCAGTACGGTATGAGCCACGCCGTGGGTTCCAGCTCTCCACAGGCCACTCCGCCCGACGGCGGCTGGGGGTGGGTTGTCGTCTTCGCATCATTTATGATACACATATTTGGTCAGTCTCACAATATTTTTTATATCCATACATTAAATATAATGCGAAAATAAATATTGTTTTATTAACTTGATCAAGGAATACTTTTGTGTTTGGTACTCACATTTTTTTCCGTGTTCAGCAATGTTCAAAAAGTTTTGTTTATAAAAATAATATATCATAAATATTACATAATATATATATTATTGATATTAACATAATTTTCATGTCCTACCTTTGTAATGTAATAAATTTTGGTTGTCAAAGCAACATATTATTCGTCATTTTCAACATTATTCATAGACGAATTTGAATTATACTTTTATATCGAATTAAAATTTATTTTTCTCTATGTACCAAAGTAAATTAGCATTACTAGTACTTCTAATCTTTGGAAACCAGAGGTCGGTAGTATCGTTTAGCAGATTTCCCCTCAGGGAAATCAGCTTTTCAGGTTGTAACTTAGGACGCGATTTTCGAATAATTTCCTCAAATGTCCATCGAACCTACCTAGTAGACGACGAAAATGAGGTCCCTTCAAATATATATATATATATATATATATATATATATATATATATATATATATATATATATATATATATATATATATGCCTATTACCGCTCTAGCGGTCGTAATTTTTGTCTTATTGTTTCCAAACTTGATATATAATCGTTTTATGTAAAAAGAAAGATCAAGTTCGTTAACGGCTGAAATCGTATCAGTGGGAAGGGGAGAATTTTGAAAATTAGAAATGTCTCCGTTATTGTGTTTCGGATTAAAAAATTATAAAGAATCCATCTTATTGCAAATATAATTTTTTATAAGTGTTGTTATTTACAATTAGTTTCTTATTTTAATATTAACTGAAATATTAGCATTTTTTTTAGTTTTCAGGCTTCAGTAAACCCCCACTCCTACTCATGTCACATAAACAATCCTCTGTTATATAACGAAGCACTTTATTTGAAACTTAAATAGTAAATATTTTTCTCATTGAATTTTTACCTTTTAAAATAAATGCATAAATAAGTGCCGTACGCGTGAAACTGCTTAGTTAACGCAGCACTTGCGTGACGGACTGTATTTTCTTCATAGATGTGAAGCCTTACAGTTAGTTTTTGGTCGGATTGATAATTGTTAGGAGACTAATCTTATCGATGATATCATAATGTTATTCTATAGATACTGCTTTTTAACTCGAGTAATACTGAAGTTTTTTAAGTTTACAACTGAACAGTTTTTAAGTTTACAACTTTAATTATTATTTTGGACCCAATATTTTTATATATTCTTCATATATTCTTGGTAAGGTTCACCAACAACATAACATTTTCTCTGCACAAACTTTATTCATACTGCCCTACGTGTTTCGTGGGTCACATATCACCTCTTCATGGGCCATCCATTTCTGAAGTGCTCGTTCCCTCTTACGTTCGTTGCGACTAGAAATGGATGACCTCTGAAGGAGTGGTAAGTAAGCCATGAAACATGTAGGACAGTGTGAATACAATTTGCGCAGAAAAAAAGGTTTGTTATTGGTGAACCTTACCAAGAAAGAAAATATGAAGAATATATAAAAATATTGGGTCCAAAATAATAATTGAAGTTAAAAAATAATACACCAGTATTATTCCAGTTAAAAAGCAGAATCTATAGAATAACATTAGGATATTATCGATAAGATTAGTCTCGTAACAATTATCAATCCGACCAAAAACTAACTGTAAGGCGTTTATCTATGATGAAAATCTAGTTAGCCTACGAAAATATTGGTTTTGATAAACGACTACGGAAGATGCTTACCTAAATTTAATTTTATTTTTTATATTTAAATTTAATTTAATGAAACTATGAAGAATATAAAAATCTTTGTCCGTAATAATAAGAACTTTAATTAAACTGCGACTCCTCTATGGGGACTTAAATATAATACAAATATAAAAGCTTTGTACTGTTATCCTTTTGGGGGTTCTAACTGTTCCATGACGAATTTATATCGTCCGTATGTAAGTACTTCGTAGTGCATCTTTGTGTTGATATATGAAGCGTTGCGGGGCAAAGTGATCTAAAGTACTATAAAATTCGAATTTTTTTTTTTTCATGCAAAATGATCTAGATGCCATCGCTAATGCAGTGCACACTGATCTAAGTCCACAAAACGTTTTATTGTTGTTCAAAAGTGAGGCAGTAGATCGTGCTTGCATCAACAACCACAGCCATTTTCCCTCAAAGTGATCTAACTGCCTATCGGTGTCTATTGTGCAAACCTTTTCTTACCTGCTCGATTTAATTTTGTTTGTTGTTGTTGTTAACTGTTACTGTTGGTTAACTTTTCAAATGGATCGCAAAGCATTTTATGCTGGATAATGGATTCGCAACTCTCCTGTTATAATTTTGGGATTCATAAAGCAGACACCGATGACGGTATCATGTGTGTGTGGCATGAAGGCCAATCTGGAAGAGGAGGAAACCAGATGGCTTCCTGCATATTACAAGCACTGAACTCTGAATTGCTCTACACTTACAAACCTAATCTGTGTGTATGGAGCAATAACTGTGCCGGTCAGTTGAAAAACCGTATGCTTTTACTTCTCTACATCGCAAAGCAGCCATGACCGCTTTGATATGATCGAACACAAATTCCTCATTTCTGGGCACTCATTTTCTGCTGCAGATAGGGACTTTGCTCTCATTGAAAAACGGGCTAAACGTAGGAACATAAAAACAGCAAAAGTTGGGCACCCATTCCATGTGTTGGATATGGGAGAAAAAGCCTTCATTGATTTTGATAAAGTGTCATCCACATTCATTGATACGTCCAGATTACGCATCACCAAATTATCTTGTCTGCGAATCACCAAAGAAAACCCAGGTATTGTTTATTACAAAACGAGCTTCAATGATTTGGTTCCATGGGGCTCTCTTAACGTCATGAAACCAGGAATGACAATAAACAAAATTCGACATGCTCTTCTGCCTGGCCTACCAAAGGAAGTGCCACTGAGTGAGGCTAAGAAAAAAGATTTGAAAGCGATGTTGGAATTTTTATCCGAAGAAAATCGTGACTTTTTTTCAAAAATAATTCAAATAAACTAAATGGTTTTTTAAAACAATAATTAACATGTTTGAGGACTTAATTTTTTTTATTTTTAGCTTATTTTTTTCTGTAGAATTACAACTTGTATTCCTTTTACAAAAAATATTTTTGTTATTTTAAAAATGTCTATATTTTATATCATATGATTGTGCAGAATTTTCTTTTTTTTATAATTATAATTTTTGTATTATGTGTTTTGTATAAGTTTTGTTCTTTTCAATAAAGATAAACCAGAAACTTGAGTTACTGACCAGTTTTTTTCATTTTCCCGTAACTTTGTATTTTGGCACTTAGATCACTTTGCCCCGCAACGCTTCATATTATGATATGTGTAGCCATATTAAATATTGTTTAAATTTGGCCTTTACTAAGGGGAATACGCGGAATTAAAAGTCATTTGTGATTCATGATATGACGCCATCTGTGGAATTCTATTGCCTGGCTACATTTATCTTCTTAATCTTGTTCAGCCCTTGGACGTCGGTTAGAGTACGGTGGATTGTTAGTGCCTCACCCACTGACTGGCCCTGACAATACCAAGTGTTTTGACCAATCCATTCCGTTATCTGTCATGACATCTCAAACAGTTTCCTCCTTTATTATCAATTGGGTTTTCCTCGGAATCTCTCCCCTTTCATTGTCAATTCATATTTCCCTAGCTATGCGACTATCATTAATACGATATGGCCCAACTATCCTTGGAGATACGCTTAAAATATTTCAATTGGCTGGTATGATATTCAGCCCAGACCTTATTCCAGTATTGCAAGTACGTTGTCTTGTTTTTAGTAAATTGAGCTTGAACTCATGGCACGATTTTCGAAAAATGTCTTCATGTCGTCAAGATCATTCCCTGGAGATTGAAGACTATTCAAAATCAAAACTTCGTGTAAAACTAAAGATCAAGTTCGTTAATGACAAAATCTGACTAGTGGTGGGGAGATGAATGATTATTTGAATTAAAATTACCTGTGTTTTAACAGACAAATCGAAAATTGTTATAAATCTCCATATTATGTACGTATGTTATGTTTGTATTACTAAATTTTAAAAAAATAGGTATGCTTTTTTTTAATATAGTATTCCTGTTATATTATGTACGAATTGAAATTATATATTTTTGTAATTTTTATTTTTTACAAGTATATCTTTTACTATTGTCTCAGTGTCTCTGTAATCTTCAATTTTTTAGTGAATATTTTTGAAGATATCTATTTTTATTTTTAATCCATTCAATATTATCTTTCCTATTCTACCTATGTTCTTTATCTCTTTTCTTAGCCAACCTCTTGCATTTTAATTTGTGTCTGAATGTTTTCGTTAGAAACAACATTGTCTTTGTGAACTATTCAAGTCACAGTACAGCAGAACTTTACAGTACTGTGGAAAACATTGCAAATTTGTAATAATATAACTGTGGCCTTTTTTGAACGCAATGTTTGTATGAGCTAAGAATGAAAATGTTTCAACATTTTTTCGATTTCCAATTTTCAATGCGCTGACTATATTCTAGGCAATGAATGTCTTAATGGCTCTGGCCATTATAAGCCATCATCTTTACTCTCTCTCTCTCTCTCTCTCTCTCTCTCTCTCTCTCTCTCTATATATATATATATATATATCATATATACTCAACGCGTTTGGAGCTTGTGCTCCTTTTCAATGAGTAAACTCCAAATTCTAACAACTATTTCAAAATTTGAGATTTTATATATATAGAAAATGTTAATATATATGCATGTATGATATATAAAGAATATTTTGTAATAAGAGGCTCTGTGTAAATATTATACATATATATATATATATATATATATATATATATATATATATATATATATATATATATATATAAACACACACATATATATATATATATATGACTGTGTGTGTGTGTGTGTATGTAGACATAACGTTCAAGAAACCACACTTTTGTTTTGCTTAAAAACTCTATATTTTAAAAATTACATGAAACTAAAGTAACATAAGTTACATAAAATAAAATATTTTTTTTTAATGGCTGAAATATGACCAAGTGGAGAGTGGGTAGAATTCAACTAATAATGAAAATGGAAATCTTGTGTCAGATTTGAAGGCTGCATTCACGCAATTTTGATAAATTTCTTCAATTACCGTCCTAAAATGCACACAGACTCTCTCTCGCCCCTATTTAATCCTATTCGTTTTTAATGTTAGTTATCTAGATGCTATTTTTTAAAATATTATTTATCTAGATACCGATATTTCTACTGAGGAAGTAATTGAGATATAATGAAATTTCTCTTATTCCAGCACGGAGGAAATCTGCTTAGTTTATGTTCTCTCTACGTCGAACTGTAAATGAATATTAATTAACTTTTATTACTTTTGTTGACGGCATAAATATCCTAGTGTTTCATTTTCAATTTATTATATTTTTTGAACATTTAATTGTTTTAAGACTTACTTGAAGTATTGCTCTGTTTTCTTTAGTTATTTGGATAGAAACCATGTCTCATTCCGGATTTAAAAATTGGTGATTTATGTTTTGTAAATACGGCTAACAAACATTCTAGATGTTTATATTTGGCGGACCACGCAGGTCAACATTTAGGCAATTGGCACGTGTCAAGCTTTAATAGCTAATTGGACTGTTGTAATCTAAATGTAAACATTGTAGTGTTGTTTGTTTATCTTTCAGCTGCGGCAAGTTATTGCTGCTCAGCTATGAATGATATGAATTAGGCTGAATATCCTTTTATAAAGAGTTTATGTTTTAATGTTTAAACACTATCCTAACCAAATAAATGTTAACACAATGTTGGCAAGACCATAACTGAACTTTATTCATGACTGATTATACATAACCTCACCAAAGAGAATATAAATTTTATTACAAAGAGATCCTACATCAGTTTACATTTAATTCATTTTCAAGAAGGAAAAGTCATCAGCTTTTTTCAAGTTAGTTCGCCTAGTGTTTTTTAGTGTTTGTATTCCTAGCCCATTTAAAGGTACTTAGATAGTCTGGCCACTTGTAAGATTGGTCCTATGTTCCAGAGAAGGTCCTATAAATGCTGATCATAGTCCTAACTAGCAGATTGGTTACTCAAACATTTATTTTTAAATTCAAACTCAGCAACACAGGCTGCCTCGCTGGTGCTGCGTAAAATAAGCAGATTTCACCTGTGCTGAAATATTGTAAGCTGAAGATATTACCCTATTTTTCACGTAGTAAGAAGTTTATTTAAACGTTAGATGGACATGAGATGTTTAGTAGCAGAGGTACTTAAAATGAAAATCGGACGAGTAGAAGTGGGTGTTCACAAAAGGCTGAAATAGAGAAAATACAATTTGTGTTCGAGAGAGTGAAAACATTTATAGAACAATAGTTGTAGAAAATTAAAACTTCGACAGCATTGGTTTTATAAAGTTTTTCGACCCGGCACATAGTAATTGAGCTATTTTGAATTTGCGAAATTCGCCTTTCTGAACCCCCTCCTCCAATCTTTGGATTTGAGCCATTAATGAACAAACCAAAATAAGCTAGAGCGGCAACAGACAAATTTATATGTATATAGACACACACACACACACACACACATAAATATATACACAGGGTGCCAAGCTAAACTGAATCAAATGCTTTTCACGGCTAAATGAATGATTTAAGGGGAAAATGTTTTAGGCCTTCGTCTCTAGTTTCACCATAGAGCATTATTTTTCAACTTAAATTACCATGGACGGTTTACGCCCATTTTGTGGATTAGTTTTTAGTTTTTTTAGTCCAAATTTTGGGGGTCTACAGATGATTTTTCTTACGGCTTTTCAAACTCCTTAAAAGTACTCAAAGATCCAACAAACCGACTTCAATATCTTTGAAATTAAGGATCTAGGTTATTGTAAAATCTGGTATCCTCAACATTATTATAATTTTTCTGACGACTTGGATGAATTGGAATCATGGAGATCTAATGTGTTCATTTTTAAGTATTTTTTTCTGCTCTTTCGTCTAAAAATATCTCTGAATATGTAGGGGATACATAAAAAGAGGTGTGATAAAAAAGGCACTTTTAAAATAGTGTTTTGGGGTTTTCCAATTTTAAAAATAAATTTACAGTATTTCATTAAATTAAAAATTATAATGCCAAAATAAAGATATAAGGTCCGAATCGATGAGGAAAATAAGAAAACAATGATAACATTATAACTAAAAGAAATAATTGCTTTGGAAAAACTAGTTAACTTAAACTCAGATATAAAAAGTTTCAATAAAGCTTTACAAAAAATTCAAAATGTCTCTTTGAGCTGTAATACACCTCAACAGCATGAACAATTTTGTTATCTTCGTTAAGAAGCTTTTATTGTTCCTGCTACTTACATCTAAATCTGTTCGTTTTCAGATATATTTTTTAAATTTAAAGAAATATTACAAACATAGCTTTTTATTTGAAAAGTCTCCGAAACGGTATTTTTTGTTTAAATTGTCTCTTTATGGGTAGCACTTACACATTCAGCGATATTTGTAAATGAAAGAGCAGAAACAAGTACATGAGTGAGAAGCATTATAGCTCCAAGATTCCAATTCATTTCTACTGAAAAGTCAAAAATGTTGAAGAAATATTTCGAAAATCATGTAGGGTTGGTTTTGCTGAAACTACTGAAAAAAATATTTCTGGGATAATGAATTTCCCTAATAGTAATAGTGTAGTTGGTGCTCAGGTTAGCCGTGGGAGTTAAAGCGTTGACCTTAACCACACATGGTATACCTAGAGTGGTGAGTTCGATTCCTGCCTGGGCAAAGGAATTTATTTAGCGACGGGATCCACTAAATAAAATCCTTGTCCCACCCTGGATGAAAAGGGTGGTAACCTGTAGTTAACCCGTCCCAATTAGCCTTAGTTGCAAAAAGTGGACGTTAATTAATAATTTCAATTTAATAGTGTAGTTGACTGATTGGCATCATAAAATGATATTATGGGATAGCAATTCTTATCACTCATGTTATTTATTCTATTGGAAGCTAACTAGAAGAATGTTGGGGGGCTCTGGTTAGCCATGTAAGTTAAAGCGTTGATCTTAATCTCACATGGTAAACCTAGAGTGGTGAGTTCGATTCCCGCCTGGGCATAGGAATTTATTTAGTGGCGGGATCCACTAAATAAAATCCTTGTCCCACCCTGGCTAGAAAAGGGTGGTAACATTTAGATAACCCGTCCCAATTAGCCTGAGTTTCAAAAACTGGGCGTTAAGAAATAATAATAATAAAAATAGAAGAATGTTTTGGTCCACTTGATAGGACGGTTGACTACGTTCACCTCCTCGGACCCCCGAGCTCTAAAAACGTTTTTTTTTTAATTTGTAATTAATTATTGTATATAATTTTTAAACATTGAGGGGGATTTAAATTTTATATTTTGATTCCTTCATAATGGTTAGATTCAATTAACGGACTCATTATTGTTTTTGGTTAAAAAGCTTAATTTATTTGAAAATAATGATCAAAAAATAAATTTTTTAAATTTAAATTAATTTTTTATTTTATCTACAATATATGATACCCACAGGCCTATAGACATCAAGTTACATGATCATATGATCCATTTAATTTGTAGTAATATGGAGTACTTGATTCTTTAATATGTCTTGAAGAATATAATTTTGTACTGAACTTGATATATAGTACCATTGTATTTGTTTTACAACGCCAGATTATTGACAATACCATTCTGTTATCAGACAGTCCTTTAAGATAAGTGTACTTAACAAATTGTAATCTGTATTTATAGTGCTTACTTCTTTCTTTTCTGTTGAAATAAATACCTAGAACATATTTTGTTTAGAATTGATAAGCTGTTATTTATTTTATTTTTTTTTTATTTTATGATTAATGGGATAATATTGGCCACATGAGTTTATATGGTAATTCTAACATAATTTGTACGATGGAGCCGTGGGTTCAATTTGAGCATGGGATTTTATCTAGTGGCGAACTCACTCATTAAAAGCCTTACCCCACCCAGGTTAGACTAGGATGTAGGTACCTCATTCTGAATAGCCTCTTATGATTTTTTATGAGTTTCATTGAATAAACGTTTTTATTCAATTTTTTGAGTATAATTTTTTGTTTTAATTATGTACATTGTGTATTACTTCACCTTAAAAAAAGTTATAAATAGTGCTTAAGCTAATATAGAACCCTTATGAACAATCCTTTAGTTTTTAAATTGTCGAACCAATGAAACCAATTACGTTTACCAAAAGTGATTTTCTGATCAACAAAGATCCTTGGATGAATGATGTATTTCCTACTTTATCCACTATATTTACATGCTTTTTCTGTGACTTTACAAGACATGCTAATAATTGTCTGTTTCCGTTATTTAGCTTCCCTTCTTTCCCCATAAGTGTGTAATAACCAACTGGGAGGGGATGAGGTTAACCATTTGAGTTACGGATTCGTCTTAATACACTTGGTATAACATACCCGCGATTTCCACGTGAGCATTAGGATTTTATTTAATGACGAACTCATTAAATAAAATCTTTTGTCCCATATTGGCAACCCCAAGTATGTGTAAGGTAGTAACCGAATAACATGCTTACTGGGATATTACATAAACTATATGTTAACTGCAGCTAGTCCCAATGTAGAACCCAAATACAACATTAACTTGTATACATAACAATGAGCATGATGAAATTAAAAATTTGTTTACGAAAAAGGTAGCTAAATATTTTCAGATATTTGTGGTGATATTTCAATAGGAGAAAAAGGAGTTTTATATTCCCTTATTTCAAGAAATTGATTACTCCTCCCTACTCTGATAGATACTTACAAATAAAATGAAAACCATAATAGTTGAGGTTATACTGTCCATGGTAGTTCTATATTATTTTATGAAAGAGGCTACGTTTTTGTTAGAAAATAGTGGTTAGTAATATAATCTCTTCAGGTTTAGTTTAACCTTAAGAGTAATCATGTATCAGAGGTGGTGCTCATGGCCCTATTTTCGAAAACGTTACTCAAATGTCCATCGATCCTACCTAGGAGATGACTAAACATTTATTGTTGAACAAAGGTCAGTTTAAAATGTTCCAGATGTAGCTTTGGAAGGACCAGCCTCACTTACAGTGCAGTCAGTAAATCGGCGATCTGCATACGCTCCTGCAAAATATAGAATATATATAACTATAATATAACTAGTGGTATACATGAGAGCTATAAAACGAATTATGACTGGCCTTGCATAAATTTAGTCACTATTGTAACCCATTGCAGATCAATTGGCTACGTTTGCCATGTGAGTTAAAGCGTTGGCTTTAATCTCACATGGTAAACCTAGAGTGGCGAATTCGATTCCCGCCTGGGGAAATAGGAATTTATTTTGTGACGAAGTCATTGAATAAAATCCTTAGTACCACCCTGGCTAGAAAAAGGTGGTAGCCTGTAGATAACCCGTCCCAATTAGCTATAGTTGCACAACGTGGGCATTAATAAATAAATAAAGATCAATGAATATTAGAACACAGTTTAATAAAATAATAGGAACCAGTTTAAATGAACCTATTTTCCATATTTCGCCACATCATATGCCAGGTTGTTTATCCTTCTGTCATTAGTAATCTGAAGGTTACTGTTATTGTTATGTAGGTATTCATAAATATCTTATTTTTCGTCTCATCTTGTATAATTATTGGTCCATTGCACTAAACACTATGGTCAGAGCGGATATCAATACCCGGAAAGGGAATAAAGGAAAATTAAAGAAAAATATAAAGGAAATTTTCAATTCTCAATTTAAAACTTTTCTTACACTTTTTTATGAATGTGAATTCAATTTCCTAATAGAAGAAATAGAATTTATTTTACAAAAGTTAACTAATTCATAGACACTTGTCCATTGTAATTTGTAAGTGAAATTTAATCAAACCTGTACGAATTAGTGACTGGAGGTCAAAGCTGCAAGAGGCCCTGTCCCCTCGCGGGATGTAGCGCCAGTGATGATGATGATGTACTTATTAGACCTTAGAAGTTTTTTTGTACTATTTAATCAATAGATGGTTTTTAGACATTTTAATATTTTTATACTAATATAATTTTATGTGGGCTGATCAAAAATTATAAATTTGACCAAGGGTAAGCAAATCTGTATTTTTATTCTTTCTGGGCCACCCTCCGTTACCGTAAACGACATAAACTAGGATAATAATTTCAATTTTTTTTCGACAATTTTGTTTACGCTAATGCCTAATAATAAATGTTAACAAGACTCAGCACCGTGAATAAAAAAAAATGGAGACCATATATTAGCTAAAATGAATCATTGCATAAAGGGATTGAGTACATGTATTTAAAATTTGACTCCATTCACACATAATTGTTATCATATCCGACCATTATCTATTTCTATTAACCAGCTCTCATTTAAGGCATTGTTTACATTCTTTCGAGATTAGATAATTCCAGGCCGACATATACTCGTGTCACTGGACCAACTGCCCTGCTTTCCTTCAGCTGTCTTTGTTTTCAATTTATTGTATCCCTTTCGGGAAATTTGCTATTGTGGTTTCATCCATGGCGCGATTTTCGAAGCATTTCCTCCAATGCCCAACGATCCTACCAAGATAGCGAAAATGATGATGAAAATTTATCTACTGCTCTAATTAAATTTTCCAATTTCTCGAGGTCAAAAATGAACGTGTCATTCCTTCAGGTTCATTAATTAATATTCTAAAAACAATGTTATTTAGTGACGAAATTCATTAAATTTCACCCTGGCTAGAAAAGGGTGGTAACCTGTAGATAACCCGTCCCGATTAGCCTCAGTTGCAAAAATTGGACGTTAATAAATAATAATAATAATAAAAACAATGTGTTTAATAACAATAACATCGAGTAATAGTTAAGACCAGAACAGAGCTGAGCGTATTCGAATAATTTATTGTCAGAAAAACGAATGAAAGTTGATTTTTTTTTAAACTGTTACTTATAATAAAAACAGGAAAAAAACACGCATAATCCATTGTCTGAATTAAACAGAAATTACCTACTATTCGTTATATAGTAATTTGACATATTTTATTCATTTTTGGTTTTAGCTGATTTACCTTAAGGGAAACCAGCTATTGAGGTCATTCTGCGAAAATGAGGTCCGTTCAAAAAAAAACAAAAACAAGATATATATATTATATACGTATGTATAAAACACGCGCGCGCGCGCACACACGCCGGTCTGCTACTGCGATTTGTGTTTGTTTGTTAACGGCTGAAACCGGACTAGGGAGACAAAAAAAAAGTTTAAAATGTCTGTTTATTATAAATAAAAATCATGTATATAAACAGTATTCTTACATATTTATTTTTCTATAAATGTTATTTCGTTCATTTTTTCTTATCTTGAACTCTAACCGAGACATTTGCATTTTGTTTTACTTTTCAACCCACCATTGAGGAGAAGTGGGGGTTTAACTACTAGCTGTTAAATGAAACGTATTATTCCAAACTTGAATAACGCACATTATGTTCAACTGACCTTTACTATTTGAGATACATTCAAATGATGTCTTCTTTAATTAAGATTTTACGTCATTGGAGCACGAGTGTTTTATTTAGCACGCTGGAAATCAGCTTAGCTTACTCAGCCCCTGCGAGGCGGACTTTTTCAATCAACGTGAACACCTGTTGCAGGCTGTGGACTTCGAATCTAATATTGGAGATGGAAAAACAGCTATTGAGATTGTCTTTGTAGCTCGATTTGTTAATACGTTTTGTGAAATTTGCACTACTGTATTATAAGTCGCCTCCTTGGTAGGATCGATGGACATTTGAAGAAATTTTTCGAAAATCTCATCCTGAGTACGACCTCTACTAAACTAACATTTAACTCTTTAGTGACTATAGAAGGGAGGCATGGGGTGCCCAGGGTTTGTATGCCACTGGTTTTTTATTGTGCAAACACATTGCCATCTAGTGGAAAATCATGAGTCTCCAATTCAAATCCTGATTCCATCAAGTGTTTCGAGTATGATGCCCTTACGACCACATACTTACCAGGCAACCCTTTCCTGTAGCAATTAATCCAATATATCAACCTCTTTTTAGTTCGAAATTTTCTCGCAATTCTGCAATCTGCTTTGGTTGTGCAGCAACTGTGTTATATAGTATTTCCTTTTGACAGCTAAGCAACAAATCAAAAGTTAACTAATTCTCGAAAGGGTTAACATTTTTAGCAGATTTCCCTCAAGGGAAATCAGCTATTGAGGTCGTAATCATGACGCGATATTCGAAAAATTTCTTCAAATTTCCATCGATCCTACCCATATGACGAAAATGAGGTCCGTTCAAAATTATATATATATATATATATATATATATATATATATATATATAATAAACTATATAATTATTATATATATATATATATACAAAAATTGTAACCTCTGTCTGTACATTGATTTTTTTCGCAAAATTTCACGATAACTTTTCGTTTCACATGTTATACACACCATAACTGCATTTTATTTCTTTCGTGTCTGTTTGTTTGTTTGTTACCTTTTTACGCATAAACGGCTGAACCGAATTTTATGAAACTTGGTATATATATTACTACTAACCCAACTTAGACTTTAGGCTATGTTAATATTCTCTGAGACGAACAGGAGTGGGGGTTATAAGGGAGACCTGAAGTTAAAAATAGCGATATTTCTTTTCCTATTGCATTTTCGGCAATTATGCACATTACAAAACTTGTTTATTTTGCTATTTGGAGTAACTTTTGTTATATACACTTTTGTCGTACATCGAATTATAAAACGAGATATACGCTAAAACCTATAGCGGATGTGAACAATTTTATTTGGCACAAAAGATACAACCGAACTAAATAAAACTTGGTATGTGTATTAGCACTAACGCCTTCCTTATAATAAGCCATACTAACATTTCTAGGGACGGGCAGGAGTGGGGGTTATAAGGAAGGCCTGAAATTAAAAATAGTGATATTTCGTTTCCTATTGGGGTTTCGGCAAATATGCACATCACAAAAGTTGTTTATTTTGTTATTTAGAGAAAGTTTTGTTATATACACTATCATTGAATACCAAACTATCAAGGCGTTATACCCTAAAAATTATAGTGGGAGTCAACAATTTTATTTGGCACAAAAGACTCACCGAACTAAATAAAACACTGAGTATGTGTATTAGCACTAACGCCTTCCTTATAATAAGCCATACTAATATTTCTAGGAACGGGCAGGAGTGGGGGTTGTAAGGGAGGCCTGAAATTAATAATAGTGATATTTCGTTTCTTATTGGGGTTTCGGCAAATATGCACATAACAAAAGTTGTTTAGTTTGTTATTTAGAGAAATTTGCTCAACAATTCATTTCAATATGAACTGTCAGGTTCCTCACCTGGAAAAATTAATTCAAATGTATGTTAATAATTCAAATCTATGCATAATGCACAGGAAACGGGAAATATGACAATATGGAACATATTACATAAAAAATTAATTTTATTATTAACAAATCCACAGAAACGACGGGTGTTAACCCTAATCTGGTTAATTAGGGGTTAATCTACTGGGACGGGTACATGTCAATATATCGTGGAAAGTAAAGCCTTGTCAAAAATATACCATCACCATTCAGCCTCAAATGAATTCCCGAGCGAAGCCTGGTATCTGAGCTAGTATATATATATATATATATATATATATATATATATATATATATATATATATATATATATATGTTCGTTAATTTCGAGAATTCGAAATATCTCCATTACTATGCGTGGAATTAAACAATTTTATAGAACCAATCTTATTGCAACTTAAATGTACTATAAATATTGTTATTTACATTTATTCTCTATTTTGAATATTAACCGAGATATTTGCATTTTTTCAGTTTTCAGCCTTCAACAAACCCCCATTAACCCACATAAGCAATAATCGGTTATGTAATAAACCACATCATTTGAACTTAAATACCAAATATTGTTTCAAGACATTTGTAATACGAGATACATGTTTTGGTGACCCCTCCCCCCCCTTCTTAAGTTCTTGGACTACTTAAATTTGATTGATTGAGATAAAAGTTATTCTGATTCAATGTAAATTACAGCACTAGATATAGTAAATAGTTTTCAATCAAATTAATACGTTATATTCAAATATATTACAGTAATTGTTTTTCTTTCCGGTAAGAAGTTGGCAGAACTGTTTGTTTACATTTCAGATGCTTTCCGTGGGGAGGTTTCTTATTATCATTTATATTTATTCACGGTGGTGTTGTGTTACCGGTATTTACATTTATCCGTTGTTAAACTTCACGCGGGAAATCTGCTTAGTTTACAGAGCCCCTGCGCGACGTACTTTTTTTTTTTTTACAGGCATATAATATGAAAATGCCTCGAGGGAGAGGGTCTAGAGAGAGATCGAATGAGGGAGAATCAAGGTTCGTCCGGTTGGAAGTAGGTAATAGAAGACCTGCCAGTATCACTCCCTTCTTCCGTCCATTTCCTTATGAGTTTCCCTGTCTCTCTATATATCACATATGTTCATATTGTGAGCGTGGATTTATATAAACTAGATAATTCCTGGCATATGGATCCTCCTTGACTAAATTGTCACTAACTTCAGTGGGTCTTGATTGGATGACATATTAAATTTGTAATTAGCATACATATTTTGCCGAATGCTTATCAACACCTTCTGTAGGAGTGGTTTCACCGTATAATGGAATTTTCCTCCTGTTATCTTTATTGTTGCATGCTTGACTGCAGGTGGTAAGGGGCAAACCTTTCCATGTAAAATTCTTATTCTGGACCCAATATTATTTATATATTCTTCAATTTTTAACTTTATTGTTACTGCCCTACATGTTTCGTGACTTATTTGCCACCACTTCAGGGGCTATCTCCTTTAAAAAAAATGTACTCTCCATGTACTTGTGCCATTCCTGTTTCTCTTCAGGCTTCACTTCATATTATGCTTGCCCAGGGGAAGAATTACCAGGTATTCTATCTAAGCAAAATACCAATTTCCGGTAACATGCTTAATGGTATGCCCGTTAATGCAATAACTGAAGAAGCATGCTATTAATCTTTAAACACGGAAAACAAACTTTTATTGGGGTTGCACTCATGACGCGGTTTTCATGACGTGCCCATCGACCCTACCTAGAAGATAACGAAAATGAGGTCCCTTCAAAATTATTTATATTTTTCTATTACCGCACTACGGTCGCATTTTTTTTTTATCTTTACCAAACTCGATATTTAAACGTTGCACGAAGATTAAGTTCGTTAATGGCTGAAATCTGACTAGTAGGAGGGAGAGCGTGGGGTCCAAAATCTCAACATATCTGTTATTATAAGTCGGATTCAAAAATTGTTAGAACTAATCTTATTGCATATCCAATTTTCCAAAAATGTTGTTATAAAATTTTTGTTCATGTTGAATATTAATCGAGGCATTTTCATTTTAATTTTCCACCTTCAGTAAACCTCCTACTCATGCAAACATTTTCATCATAGTAGTTAATAGCTGAAATCAGACTAGGAATAAGGGGGGAGGGGTTACAGCGGGGAAATTTGAATATTCAAAATATCTGCGATGTTATGAGTCGTATCGAAAAATGTTACAGATCCAATCTAAACATGTATTCTACGATTCTTGTTTTATGCATTTTTTCGCAGGTGAAATATTTAATGAGTTATTCGTATTTTCCTGTTTTCAGCCTTTAGTTAAACTCCTCTTGCATTCATCGGATTTTTATCATGGAATAGAAAATTTGCTTAGCTTATGCAGCCCCTCTGTGAAAGTTTTGAAATTTATCGATCCAACTTCTTTATATATTATATATCGTATAGAAATATATATTTAGGAGATTCTCGAGAAGATCTATTAACTATTTCTACTATGTTTTATAACGGTTCAGTGAGCCTGTAAATTATATATTATAATGTTATCGCTTAACGTTTCTCTCACGATGCTTCCACATAGGCTACTAAGAAACTGAAACATCAGTCAATCATAAAATTAAATAATAGTTTAAAAAAACATTAAGTCAATTACGGTGCATAATTTGTCTTCCAAGTATTATACCTTTTACACAGCGGAAGTTGAATACTTTTTCTTGGGGACTCTAGAGACAAATTTTTGTCCCTAGCCTGGAATTCTACTTACTGATTTGACGAATGCACTGATCAGTCAGCAATCTTGTCAGCCACCAGCGTGAGCTCCACACTGTCAGTGGATAATGAATTAAAGTATTTATTAGTAAAGAGATTGATCATTATCAAAAACTTTATGAAAGCTTCTTCTATTCACCAAAAATAAATAATAATCTTTCCACGGGCCGTAAAATTTGTTTTGAAAAAAGTCTAAACGATCTTCAATATTTTCTAATTAAGCGCTAATATTTTCCGTCCGTTACCAGATAAGAAGAGAATATATGAAATATATATATATATATATATATATATATATATATATATATATATATATATATATAACATTTTGAAGTCGTTAATTTTTTCTATAATGCCCCTAAAGTTTTTCTTTATATCCGTGTCATTCCCCATTGCTTAAAGAATAAACATGAGTTAAAAATACAAAATAAGCATTTAAAGGAATACATTCACTTTACAAACATTTTCATACTTAAAATATTAAAATGAGCTACTCTATTCATTACATTAAAGAAAATGTATATACATATACCAGCAAGTCAAATATTAAAAACACTAAATAGAATAACATTTATTTTATTCTACATATGCAAACAGAAATATTTATGAATTTATAAAAACACGATCTCGTATTTTCCGAGGCTCCCGCTTTATGAAAGACTGCATTACAATGAAAATTGAAATCTCATTTGTTACATCGTCCTCTTTTTTGAATTATTTGAATTACAATTGGTAAATATGTTATGTGTTTAGTGAAGTGTATAATGTTCAAAAAAGAACCATTTAGCATTAGTTTCTAATTGTCTTATTGTCTGTTATGTTAATTATTATGCTTTTTCCAATAAATGTTGAACCATATCTAATCATCCACTCTGAAAAGTTTAATAAGCCAAATACATCACAGTGAGTGTTAGTTGTTTTATTTCTATAATTCAATTATTGTTTCTTTTATTTATTTTTTTGGTGACTGTGGACTGCTAATTATGAACTACAAAAAGTCCGTCATGCAGGGTCTGCATTAATTAAGCAGATTTCTCACGCATACGCATTTATCTCAAAACGTAAAAGTTCAATGAGAAGAATATTTGTAATTAATGCTTCAAATAAAGTGATTCAAATGTAACAGCTTATTGTTAATAAAACATGAGTAAGAGAGGGGGTTTACTGAGGGCCGGAAACAAAAAATGCAAATATGTCGCTTAATAATCAAGATAGCAAAAGCATACATAGAACATTTATAGAACATTAAATATGCAACAATATAGATTTAAAACAATTTTTCGATCCGATACATAATAACGCAGATATTAAGAAATTTAAAAATTTCCCCCTGTAAACTCCCCTCCAACTGGACTGGACGGATTGATTTACCCGTTAACGAACGTTTTACGTAAAACGTAAATTTCTATATATATATATATATATATATATATATATATATATATATATATATATATATTAGTTTTGAGCGGACCTGATTTTCGTCATGTTCAGGGTACGTTCGATAGACATTGAGGAAATGTTTCAAAAATCGCGTCATAAGTACGACCTCAATAGCTAATTTCGCTTAAGGGAAATCAGCTAAATGTAGTTATGATTGTAATCATTAAAAGTACTTATACTGATTTTTTATGGTCAATATTGGTCACTAAATTTTAGTTATAGTTATAATAGACTTGTTTTTTTATTCAATTTTCAAAACCGGAAACATAAAAATGTAATTCATCAGCTTACAGTAATTAAATTGCTATTGATTGAACTACTACTGCCTAGTTAAGTGCATGTTATATCATTACCTGCAACACTTTAATGTCATGTTGACATAGATGATTGTTGGAACAAATAAACAATAGAAAAATAACCTGCTAAATTGTGCCTTTAAAATCCTGCTAAATGGCATTCCTTTTCTTTACCCAATGTTTTAACATTTTTTGCCTACAAGGAGGCTTCTCTCCTCAAATATACATGTAGAATAATATTTAAGCACATAACTTGAATTTATCTAGAAAGTAAATTGGTGAGAGAATATATTGCTTTTTGAGCGTTAATAATCTTTTCCAACTACCAATCCCTCCACCTACACACACAGCTTTGGTAAAGTGGGCACCTTTCCTCCTGGGTTTGGGTGACATTCACGACCAATCATAACTTCTTTATTCATGATGATGCTATATTGTTGCCCGATGCTTAGTGGTTTGTAGGCTCCTTCAGTACTATAATCGAGTTCCATAATAACCAGCTCTCATTTTATATTGCATTACATACTTTATTACAACGTACTTTTAGTTTACTAGGGTTCTTGGTTACTTATGTTTATGGTCGAATCATTAAAAGTTATTCTGTTATTTTACGTCTTAAGAAGACCAATCAGCGAGTAGCATATACAGCCCTTCTGCAGCTTTTCCGCATTTAGTTACTGTCGATTTTATTTTTTCGAAGAACACTCAGTATTCATATTGCTTTATCATCGGCCTTCGAATGCTTAAATATGTAATCATCATCTAATCACCCACTTCAGACGTGGTACTGTAATGAATTGGTTTTATAATGCAATTGATTAATGAAATCAATTTTGCTCCAGATTAGTTTTGACCTCCTTGTTATCACTTGTGATACATGAGTCTCATATTTTTATTGATCTCATTCAGGGGAATATCAATTGCTTCTTGATGACCGTATGTTGTAAACAGGATTAATTAAAAAATAATCAAATTACAGTGATATTATCTTCAAGGTACATACATACTTGTCTAGATAGGATGACCAGCAGTCATTAAGTAAACACCTACAATTTTCAGTGTCTCACCTTGAGGATTTGTTATTCTCATAGTACTGATGAACTGTAAAGGACTGGGCAGAGTGATGTTTTATCATGGAATTTAAACTGTTACGGCTTTTCTTGGCGGAATTTGTTTTAAACCTGTTGATTGCCTATGAGTCTAGAGCCATTTATTGGTTAGTCTTCAAGCATTTAAATTTCTCAGTAGTATTATTGGTTGGTTTACTTTCAATGAAAGTAGCAGCTCAAAAGCATTCACTCTTCCTCACTATGCAGGAAACCAAAGATAACAGCTGTCACACAATTTTTATGCACCCAATTATTATTGCGTTATTTTTTGAAGTCTGCTTTACGTTTAAGCCAATAAGTTTATTGATATTTTCTGGTCAGGGTGGCACTAAAAACTTAATTAATGAATTCCTTATTAATAAATTTCTTTAAAATTAATAAAAAGGTTTAATGGCACTTATTATGACTTATATTAAAATATCTAATATCTAAATCAAAATATTAGAAAAATAATCAGGTTTTTTAATAGCTTTTCAGGATCGATATGACTATGGCTAGTGCAGGTAGAATAATGTTTGAATTTGGATAATATAATATTATCGGGCATATGTAATAATTGGGTATTAAGTAAGCTAATAGCAGGATGGAATATAAGTTATCATTCATCAATGCGATTTTAGGTGATAAAAGTAATAAAGAATAGTCTTAGTATTGTAACACGCATGAACGCACTCTTATCATAATAAACGTAATAGCTATTTCGAAATTTCATATGGTGTTCCAATTTCGAAAACAAATCCAACTCATATTTTTTTTTTCTATTACGCAGATAAGTGAAATGTAAAATTGGTTACACAAAATAAACAGATTTGGGCATCATTTAAGGGTCAATATAAAATATGACAAAAGTTTGTTACTTAATGATGTGCCACTGGAAGCAATAAACAAACAAGGCTAAACTGCGTTCATCCAAGAAATTTTCTGTTATACGAAATAATGGAGTTTGTACAAAGTTAGGACTTTTCCATTTCAGACATGTCAGATCTTTGTCTTATTGTTTAATGATAAGAGTTATTCAATTTGTATTTCGGGGAACTATTAAGGACCTGGATAGGTGTTGAATACTCAGCAAGAATTAGGTTTCTATATCCTATTGGAAGAAATTGATTTACGGTCTACCTTTAGCGTTCTAAGAGTGATTTATATCTTCTTTTCATCCGAGTAAGGGGGACCTTTACGTCTTTTGGCATAGTGGATCAATAAGAATTATTTTCGTGAATGGAAGTTGATGTATGAAAAAATAATCTATGGAGATCAGGTCAAACACCCTAATGTGTGTTAGATTCCTTTATAGACTTCAAGGAATATGCTACTTATTAGACCTTACTAGAAGGATGTTTGAGTTTTTTACCCATGAATTTTCGGCTATAAGGAAATAATTATTGTAAATTAGTTACAATAGTAAATTATTAGGCAGAAGCCTGAAAGCTAAGTGTGATTGAGGAAACTGTTCTTTCACTTTGAGATACTTTCATAAGTTATCGCGCAAGAAGATATTTCGTTTCTGGTATGGTAAAGAAAACTGGTATGGTAAAAACTACTAAGTTTCACATAAAATATTGCTTTTCCGCTTAAATATAGTTGTTTTTATTTATTATTATTCAACGCATAATTTAGGAGTACTTCGTTTATATAATTATTACTAATTAACGAGAATTGGGACACATTATTCCACAAGCTTTGTTTGTGTACTTCCTCTACATAGTAACCCTATGTGGAGAGATTTTATTTTCTGCACATCCCATGCATATTTGCATTATATGTGCATTTTGTCAAAACATTTAACATTTTTATATAATTATATATATATACATATTAAAATGTAAATAAGAACATGAAAATTAAAATTTTACAAAATATTTAAATAAGAACAATTAGGAATACAATTAAATAACCAATAAAAACAAAATTACATAATATTATTTTTTCCTCTCTCAGCTTAAGAATATCATAGGCTATTGCTTTTAGTACAACTCATTTTTCAATGTATTTTTGAATTTATCCCAGTCAGCATTTCTTGTGTTATGATTAGTTTCTGGTTATGATATGTATCCATATTGATTTTATATAGTAAAGTTCTATGATCAGAAAAATTTTCGTGATCTAAATTGTCCAATTAGTTATAAGTGGTGCCAAAGATACTGTGGAACGTGTAATGTCTATATTACTTTGTCCAGGAGCACCATCAAAAGTTGGCATATCTAAATCAATATTTACAATATGAAGGTTATTTATTATTATAAAGTTTTCTAGTTGCCTACCTCGAGTATTAGTAAGTTTATCAAACCATAGTTTCGAACGACAATTGCTATGAATACCAAATAATATTTTTTGATCTCTAAAGCCAGTTAATATAGCCAACACGTTGGACAAGCTGTTTTCTAAATCATATGTTATATCAAAGTAAGCACTGACATGATAAAGCAAAAAGTTTTGTAAATAATTTGAACCGCTATTAAATCTCCATTAGAGTATTTTTCTAATAGCATACAGTCAATATTACGATTAGCTATTTCTATTCCAGCTCTGGGAGCCTTGGTTCCTTTTTTTTAGAAAGATTTATATTTCAAGTTTATTCTGTTTATGTCATTCCCATAACAGTATGGCTCTTGAATCACTAAAATATCTATTTGCTTTCTGAAAATAAATTTATTAACTACTACTGTAGCGTCTATGGCATGATGTAAATTCAGTTGAGCTATATTTAACCACTTATTTTCTTTAAGTTGTTGGAAATTCATATTTTACATATGTGTTATTGTAATTAGTTCCATAATTATATTCAAAAAGGCGTTTATATTCATGGGGCTCAGGTTGGCCATGCGAGTTAAAGCATTGGCCTTTATCTCACATGGTAAACCTAGAAATATAGTTTCATCGAAAAGCCTCGGTGAAAAGTTAGATAATTACCTCTAGTTGTGAGAAGACCCCTCGAAACCGAGAAACCTGGGGGGGGGGGGGGTTAGAGCCGTTTCCGCGGGAAAGCAATTTTCGACTTTCAGCTCCTTCCTACGGGAATCGAACCGTCTTATATCGAAGCTAAAAGTGTCTGTGGCTCAGGGACCCATCGGAGAGTTTTTCCAACGGTCGGGAAGGAAATCGGGCTTACTCTCGGATGTATTGCGAGTTTAATGTGAAAAAAAATGCGGCGGGGAATAAAAATTTTCAAGAGCCTCTAACTATTACGGATCTAGAGATATTATGGATTTGATAATTTTTCAAAGCAAAAGTCGACCGAGACGAACAAAACGATACCCGGATCTTGAAAATCGGCCCAGCGATAAGGGCTGTACATTTTGAAGGCCTATACCCGAATCTTATATACCCGTATTTCCCAATTGTAATGAGTTAGGATTTAAATCTTTCATGTCGAAATTATGGCTTTGTACAATGCATTTGTCCATTGCTGGCACTGATTGGGTTTCTGTTTCTCCTGAGATGTGCTGTATCCTCGAATTGTGTAATTTTACCCCAATAGTACATAAGCATGTTTCTCAGCTCCTTCAGGAATAGATGTGTTGTATGGCAAATATCTCTTTTCATCTCGCAAGCATGCTGATAAGATGTTGTACTGAGTAAAGAAAGACATCTTTTCATTCAATGAAGAATTCCGTATCTCTTCCTCTTTGTTTAGATCTTCTTGATGTAGTGCAGGTTTTAAAGCAAATGCTTTTAGAGCATATAAGCAAGCTCTTACTACTTGTGGGGGGATCATTATGCAGGCTTTCCTAGTAAATATTTGTTTTCTAGCAGTGACTGTCTGTCCCCATTGTATGGATGAATTTTCCCATTTGATAGAGAATATATCCTTTACTTTAGTAAATTGTCCATTGTATATCATCGTAATTGTATCATATGTTGAGTTTGAGCATGTGTGGTCTTGTGTCATCCACCAGGGGATAGCTTCTTTCTTGGCCAAAATCCTATCGTGTACTTGTTTGTCTAGAGTTTGGGGCATCAAATCTGAGGGAATTTTGTAAGTTATAGCCTTAGATTTGCTAATGGATAGTGGATATTTTCTGTACATGTTAGTCATGGAAGTTACAAGAGGGGATTGTATTGATGCTGTGCTCCGCTGTCTTCTTAAAGCTTTTATGTTGGCAAGAGTTGTGTGTCTCAGAATGCTGATGGTTTGTTCACTTGCCCTTATTATATGCTTGGCCAGAGCCAGTACTTTTTCTTTCTCTGGTTTGTTTAAAATGCCTGGCCTTAAGATCGGATTTAATTCCATCGTGTGAAACGATACTCACGACAATCATGGAGTTATTTCCCTGAGGAGGATGGGGACTCCTACTTAAGTCTTCTGGGGTGTCCTCACTAGGCAGGGCAACATGTTTTTGGGTTCTTGCTGGTGCCATGTTGGTCCATCATTTTCCTTAAGGCACACCAGCTACAGAGGTTGTGCTCGAACCATTTCCTCAAATGTCAATCGATTCTACCTAAAAGATGGAGACAGCCAAAGGTCTGTTCAGGACTTCACGCGTGCACACAGACACTCACACTTTTCTGTTACGGCTCTAGGTGTCGTAATTTGAGTTTTATCGTTAACAACTGGATAAGCATTTCTTATAACACTACGCAGATATCATGAAAACACGAATCATTTACTTAGTACTTACGCTACGAAACATTCTATAGAACAACTAGTGCAGAGCATCAGTTAGTTAAACATGATTTGTTCTGTAACAATTTTAACACATAATAACGAAGATATTTTGAATTGCAGAATTCCAACCCCCCCCCCTCCCCACCCAACCCCAATCGGGTCGAATTTCCACTATTAACGACCACGAACTTTTAGTGTTGTACTACACGGTTAAATATCAGTTATGATATAAATAAAATAAACATTTTGGAATAAAAAAACATAAAATCTTAATTGATAACGTCATCACACATAATAAAAATAGTTTTTTAACCATAGTATGGAGTGGGGGTTTACAAAAGTCCGAAAACTAAAATATCTCGCTCATAGCGAACATAGAGAAGTTGCTTATTACTACAACTATAGAATATTGGTAAATATTAGTGGTAATATGATTGGTTTCATACAATTTTTCGATCTGACGCATAATAACCAAACCAAGATATCTTGAATTTTCGAAATTCTCATCTTGGAACACACCCCCCCCCCCTACTAGGATTTCAGCCATTAACGAATCTGTAGTTCTGCATAAAACATTTAAATATCAAGTTTGGCAAAGATTAAACAAAAATTGCGACCGCTAAAGCATTAACTGATATATATGTATATTCCCTCAAGGGAAATTATCTATTGAGGATGTACTCGTGATGCGACTTTCGAAATATTTCTTCAAATTCCCATTAATCTTACCCAGGCGATGACCAAAATGAGGTGTGTTCAATGTATATGTATATATATATATATATATATTTATATATCCCCTATAATATATATATATATATATATATATATATATATATAGATATATTATAGGGGATATATATATATACATATACATATATATGTATATTGAACGCACCTCATTTTGGTCATCGCCTGGGTAAAATTAATGGGAATTTGAAGAAATATTTCGAAAGTCGCAAAATGAGGTGCGTTCAATATACATATATATGTATATGTATATATATATATCACCTCTAATATATATATATATATATATATATATATATATATATATATATATATATATATATATATATATAATAGGGGAGTTTGTTAAAAGATAATGAGGCTAAAAGAATAATGTTTTCATCAACAGCCGACAGTGGTTGAAATTTCAAACTATAGTTATTAATTATAATGATAACTAACAAAATAGGAAGTAACTTGTCTTCGAGACTGTAGGCGGGATAGGAGCTGAGTGGGTGACCGCTTCCGTAAATAAAGATGTTGGATTTGTGCCAGTTTACATCTCCAGCAAGGTCGGTTAGTGTTTCGTCTGCCCTTCTGCGGTTCACAACTCCACCTGTGCATTCTTTGAAAATCATCCCACAGCTGATACATTTTCTGTAATATTTGTTGACTTATTGATATTTTAACAGTTTGTTTTAGACTAGATTTCTCATGGGATTGTAAGTTTTTAAGATTTCTTCAAATGTTAACGATCATACCCAGAAGTTGACTAAAATGTTCTATCAAGTGGATTTGTGGGTCTTCAAATATTTTAAATTTGTATATAAATATATCATCAATTATTTCATCGTTATTGTTGCTCAAGTTGTTATTAACAAATGTTACAGGAGAGATTTTGCTTTATCTTAAATAGTAATGGAGCGATTCTTTTTTTCCTTGTAGATGACGGAAATATGACACATTCAAATATATATATTTACATACATTTGCCTTGTTCACTCTTTTTATTTATAACTATCCTTCGTAAGTATAAATAAAAGCCTTTTTTAATGCTCTTAAATTGTACCCGAAGGAGTTGAGATTCATATAATGATAAAAGTTTAGAATAGTATCAATTATCGTTATTATGTTATTGAAATGATTTGCTTGAAAGCTCATGAGGTATTATGTATGGTTCCACACCAAACTTGGGAAAACAGGACATCTCTGTTGAAAATATCTTTGCGTACAGATTGAGAGATTCAATAGCTTTTGATATCTAATCAAGGAAGATCAAGTTCGTTAATGGCTGAAATCGGACCGGTGGGGGGGGGGGAGGGAATTTTGAAAATTCGAAAGATCTCCGTTACTGTACGTCGGATCGAAAACTTGTGAGAACCAATCTTATTGAAAATTAAATTTACTATAAATATTGTTATATACATTTATTGTAAATCTTGAATATTAACCGAGATAATTTCATTTTTGTTGTGTGTGCGGAAAACGGGCGACATGAGATCGGCTGATGTCGGGTCTATTCGTGTGTATCCGCCGAAAGCAAGTCGGCTGTTTCCGTAACTGTTCGGGGCCGGTGTAATTGTTTTAGAGACTCGTTACTACGTATGCAGATTTCTCAATTGTAAAACGTCACGTGGGAAATCTGCTTGGTTAACGCAGCCCCTGCGTGACGGACTTTCTCTCTCTCTCTCTCTCTCTCTCTCTCTCTCTCTCTCTCTCTCTCTCTCTCTCTCTCTCTCCCTCTCACTCACACACACACACACACACACACACACACACACACACACACACACACAAACAAACACCAATAGCCAGAATCTAAGAAACTCGTAAACAAAGATAATAGGCGGTTTCAGTTGACATTCATCTTTAAAATGAGTCGAAGAATCTATTCATTTAGTTTTGCGGTGCCTGCGTGACGCTGGATTTAGCATTATAATGAATCAGGGTGAATTGGTTCCTATACCGTCCAGCATCTCGGGAGAGATTATAATGAATGTTATTTGGTACCTAATGTAATAAAACACATCAGGAACTAAAGAGCTTCTTGTCACGCAAGTTCTTGTGAGATGAGTATTTTCTGGAACTACAAGCTTGACCTAGTTTTAGCGGAAGTATTAAGCCCAGTCCTTGTAACCTAGCTCCTTCTTAACTTTTTTTCCATTTCCCTCTTTTAACTGGTCTTTGTTCTTTCTTCTCTTTTAACTAGCATCTTAAGTACCTCTTATTCTTTACTGATGGTACCAACATCTGCTGAGATTTTGCAGGAACTCGAATGGAATGTAGAGTAAAGGGGGATAATTGAATGAAAATTATTTATCTAAGAAGTACAATGTTAGTGAATTATGCATAAGCAGACTAAGAATAGTATGAAGTACAATATTGTATTACCTATAAACTGGATTTTATAGTCATCAGTCTTAACACTTAACTCCAATTGTATATTCTGAGTTCTAGAGTGTTCTATGTAAATAACTTCTAAGATAGTTTATGTTAACAAAGGCAACACGAATGGTCGTTATACTAACAAGCATATCTTCTACTAGATGAATGAATTGGCATTCTGGTCTGCCCACAAAGCCCTCATGGCTGACATTTCTGTCCACATCAGGCCCAATAATTGATTGATAAGATTTCCCCTTTCGCAACTGCACTCCCTCCACTATACGGAGAGTAGGACACACCGGACAAATATCAACCCATCCATCATTGTCTAAGCTCAAGAGGCACATTTTAGTTCAGGACGTAACTGTATATTCGAGATGAGAATTTCGTTCTTAGCGTACGTCTAAATTAATTGACATGGTGGTGGATGGATACCAGTGCCATTGACACGGCAAATTTCGTTTAAGGGCATTCGCGTGGTGGAATTTTACAGGCGTCCATGATCTTACCTATTGACTCGAAATAAGGGGAATTCTACTCGTCCGTTATTTTTGCTAATTAAAGATGTTTTAAATTAAATTATTTATTAACGTCCACTTTTTGCAACTAAAGCTAATTGGGACAGGTTACCACTCTTTTCTAGCCAGGGTGGGACTATGGATTTATTTGGTGAGTTCCATCACTAAATAAATTCTTTTGCCCTGGCGAGAATCGAACTCGCCACTCTAGGTTTACCATGTGCGATTAAACACATATGGCTGACCTGAGCCCCAAGGATTTTTTTACTTATCCTACGTAATTATAAAAGGTGTAATAATTTTATAATTACGTAGGATAATTATTTGTGAGAGACAATAAAATCGATTCCCCTATAATTTAAATCGAATTTGGCGCCGGTTTTTCGGTCCAGGAAGCTACCTGCCCTCGCCCCCTAATGGTCGCCTAGCTATAAACCATTCAGTCGACTATGAGCTATTGCTAGAGAAGAATGTTTCTCGATACTGTGTTTCGGTTGTTTGGTAAGGACCTTCTCTCCTTTGCTGTGGGAATCCGTTTCCCTTGAAGAAAGAAGCTGAATTTTTATGGTGCTACTACCCGAATCGCCTCTTCTTACTTGTTCAGTCTATCTGAGTTTAGAGAACTTTTGTCAGTTTCCTTTAAAATCTTGTTCTTTACCTCCTTACCCTTCTGTGCAAAAATTTGTTATAATAACGTATTTTATATTTATAAAGGTACCTATTTTGTCCATTTTTTAGCTAATTTGAGGTCACAAGGGCTTATTATCTTTTTTTCATTGTTCATTATTTCATCTACCCACATTTGAGCTTATAACTATGGGATTATAACTATATGCCACACTTCCCGTGACGTTATTTTTCAAAATATGTTTAAAGTGCCCACCGTCTTACCTATTTACTTGTCTTACGGGTTTTTTTTTTTAAAGCACTTTCTCCTTGTGGTGATTTTTCCTTAAGGGAAGTCAGCTATTGAGGTCCTACTCATCACACGATTTTCGAAATTTTTCTTCAAATGTCCATCGATCCTACCTTGGAGATGACAAAAATGAGGTCTGTTCAAAAGTGTATATGTGTATGTATATATATATATATATATATATATATATATATATATATATATATATATAAGGTAATAACCGCTTATGTAATCTCTAGCCTCCTGCTCCATCTTTCCTCTCTCAGGGAATCATTTGCTCTTTGCAGGTTGTCCTACTCCATACCCCGTTCTGATGCATTTATTTAGAATTAAGTATAACTGTAAGTTTAAAGAAATAAATCTTCTTCATATTTTATGGCAAGGATGTCCAATAAAAAACTTTTTTTTCGGTGCAAATATTATTGAAACTGCCCTACATGTTTCGAGGCTTACTAGCCACCTCTTCACAGGCTATCCATTTCTGAAGTGATCGTTTCCCTTTTACATAGGAGGTAGTTGTCTTCTGTGAGGACAGTTGCAACGAATGTAAAAGGAAAACGAGCACTTCAGAAATGGATAGCCTGTGAAGAGGTGGCAAGTAAGCCACGAAACATGTAGGGCAGTTTCGATAAAGTTTTCACCCAAAAAATGTTTTTTATTGGAGGCCCTTGCCATGAAATATGAAGAATATATAAAAAATATTGGGTTCAGAATAAGAAGAAATAAATATTTTAAAAACAGGGAAATATATATATATATATATATATATATATATATATATATATATATATATATATATATATAAATTACTTAATTCTATATAAATTGTATCAATGATGAATACGTTCCTGTTTTTAAAAAGGTCTATTTCTTTATATAATTATATTTTCTATGTCTATAAAAATGAATGTTTGCTTGTATGTCCTTTATAGAATCGTAAACGGCTAAACCGAATTTTATGAAACTTGGTATGTATATTACTACTAAAACAGGTTAGGTTTCTGGCTATATAAATATTCTCTCAAACGACCAGGAGTGGGGGTTATAAGGGTGGCCTGAAATTAAAAATATCGCTATTTTGTCTCCTATTGGATTTTCGGCAAATATGCACATTACAAAAGTTGTTTATTTTTTATTTAGAGTAACTTTTGTAATATACCCTTTGGTCGTATACCGAAGTATAAAAGAGTTATACGCTAAAATAATAGTGGGAGTCAACAATTTTATATGGCAGAAGTGACCACTGAATTAAACGAAACTCCGTATGTGATTTGGTATGAACACCTTCCTGATTATAACCTATATTAAAATTTCGAGGTACGAAAAGGAGTGGGGGTTATAAGGGAGGTCTGAAATATAAAATGGCGATATTTTATAACATATTCATTTTTCGGCAGACGTGCATACGAGTATAATAAAAGTTGTTTGTTTTGTAATTTAAAGTAACACTTGTTATATGAATTTTTGCCGTACAACGAAGTTTGAATGAGGTATACACGAAAAACTACAGAAGGGGTCAACAATGTTATAGGACGCGAAAGACTAAATCGAAATCAACGAAAGTCCGATGTTTTTACTATAATAATCTATGATTGTGTTATATATAAAAAAAAAGATACATGCACAAGAAACGGGCAATATAAATATTGTGTATTTTGTAGAATTAAGTACATAACAAATACCTTTATTATTAACATATCCCCAGCACGCCGGACTTGGGTGTAAATCCTAAGCATTGAGACGGGTAATGTAAAAATATTGTACTAAGTAAAGCCAAAAAAAGAATACCATTATCATTCAGCCTCAAATGATTTCCCGGGCGAAGCCGGGTACCTTAGCTAGTATATGTATAATATATAGTCGACGAATTTAATTTAATGAGGAATCCAATAGTTTTTAATAGATGTCATTGACACTTCGAAGACACTTTTTTTTTATTTTCGACTACAGGAATATACGCCGTGTAAATTCATTGAACGTGTTAGGGATGATGATGAAGGGTCTTCCAAAAGTGCTTCAGGGAGATAACACTAGGCTAACAGGGAGGTAACATTACTGTATTGTGCCCATCGAAAAGGTCCAAAATAGAATTTATCCTTCCTGTAGGCGACGTACTTCTGACGCCCTGAATGTCTCGGGCGAGTGCAGAAAGGCTGGACACAAGACGAACCCCTGGTTAAGCCGGTGAGGAATCGGAGCTGTTGAAGAGGAACACTGCACTTGTCTACTTTTCTGCAGTAATACCTCAGAAAAGTTAACAATTGTAATGGTGGCGGTGCTGGAGGTTCCAATTTCACTGTGAGTTCAGCTAAAAACGCATTGATTTAGCCTGCGATTGTAACATTGATTATATCCTGTTGTAATTAACAACTGAAGGGCCAGGGGGAAAAAAGATGAAAGTGACCAAAAAGTGATTTCGAGAAAAATGAAAAACAAAGTTTGATTTCTATTAACTCTTTTGTAATATAATCATACCTTTTCTTTTAGTGTATCAATTCCTAATAGATGTTAGTAATCAATATATGCAGTTCCATGTAGCTCCTAGGTGAAATGATGAAGGTGAAAAAAAAACTTAATGAATTTAAAGAACAACTTATATTTTAATGACAATGAACAAAGAGTTTTATGAAAATTTATTCATCTGGGTAATCCAGGTATACATCTTCGCTGTCATCGTGAACAGCTGCTGGATTTATGGTGGGTAAATTCTCAAAGAACGCCTTCGCAGCAGGGTTAACCAAATTTTTTTTTATTTTTTGCAAGTCGTTGAACTTTGGTTGAGAAATCGGCAATGGTCCATCATAGAGGTTAGTTAAAGGTCTACGTGGAGCAGGACGTTTTCTTGCGTTTTTCCCCTTTTTGGTGGCTTCCAAAGGGTTTCAGCGTCCATGTAACAACCAGAAAAAGTGTTTCGGTGAAAATTGTTTGAAGGGTGTTCATTCATGACCTTTAAACAACGCACAGGCCTAGTGGGAAAGGGACAAATTTTCGAGTACATAGGATTCAAGAATTCTGTTCATGTCTTAAAAAGTTCTTGCTGGCAGTTGATCAGAGCAAAGGGCGACGGCCTCTCTCTGCTATTTCTTATAACATCCCTCCATTCATTGGGCAACTCAACGTAAGTCTGCTGGTTGATGTAACTCATGTTTTTATCACATTCGAGGTATGAATGCCCTCGAATGGGAAAATATACTTCAACACTGTCGAAGCTTGTTCTCGTTGTTGTTGTGCTTAGTGATGCTTCTCAGTCACTAAATGATGAAGGTAACGAATTAGGGTATAATTTTTATCCTGCCCAAGACAGGAATCGCAATATGACGAGATTACGAATTTCTTCTGACAAAAAATAATTGGTCACTTAATTATCGAGCATGGAGCAAACGTCGTCGGATCCTTTACGAGCAACGCTCTCATCATACGTGTAAAAAGCTGCATCTCCGGTAGACAGAACGTGGATATTGAAGCTGTGAAAGTTGAGGTGTCTTTTATAGTAAACGTCGTTGGTCGTTATGTTGGGGGTAGGTAGATTCTTCTGAAAGTCCATGGCAATGGCAGCAACAGCATGATTTCTTTTACTAATTTTTTTGAAATTCCTTTTAATTGAATACAATTTTTCAGCTTTTGATAAGTGAAGTTTGTGCTCAGTTTCCAATTTTTGTATTTCCTTTTTGTGATCAACTATTTTTTGCGAGTCTGGAAGAGTGGATGCGGTGCCTGATTCAATGGCTGATTTCTGAGACCTGATGGCGTCACACGTACTGCAGGTATCCTTTCTGGGATAGCCGAACGATATATTAAATTCATTGTTGAAAATTGATCGGAATGTGTCATAATGTACGATGTTCTCTTTGTGAATTTCATTATACATCTTGGTCAATTTGGACAAATTAAGATCTTGGGGTAGATATATTTTATCCGAATCATTTTTAAATTGACATTCATCTTTCTTCCATACGGGCTTGTGACATTCATCTATTTTCCCCCTCACCCCGAATCTTTTCATGCACATTTCGGTCGATTCTCATATTTTTCCCCCCTTGTTGTTCTACCAGATGATATTACTCCTTCATAGCCCCTAGATAGCGCTAATATCTTAAAATCGACGAAAAAGTGACTTTCATTTTTTTTCCCCCTGGCCCTTCAACTGTAAAATGCTGTGACTTAACTAAAAACAAATTTCAACCTCATTGTCATCTGTCCATCTTGGTTATAAAAGGTGATAACCTGTACCGATTAGCCAGCAGAGTGGAAATAAGACATACAAGTCTTTTTTTTTTACAGGAATTTGCTTATTTAGAACAGTTCCTGCTAATATAACGTATTAACTCGGGATTTGGGCTGGCATGTGGAGGTCCATCATCAACGGAAGGATAAGCAGTTCAAACACACCTCTCTTAATCATCATCTCTTAATTAAGAGTGGAGGTGTGTTTGACCTTTTGATCCTTCCGTTGATAACTTATTAATCTTTATGCAAGTATTTAATTTTAAGTTAACCCCGCTCCTAATTTGTACCTTTTCCGTTACACGTGTAGTTGTTTTATCAGATTTCCCTTAAGGGAAGGGGAGGTCGTACTCATGACGCGATTTATGAAAAATTTCTTCAAATATCCATCGATCTTACCCAGGAGATAACGAAACTGAGGACCGTTCAAAATTATTTATATGTTACCGTGAAAGACCGAAATCATAGAATGTCATTCACCGGTGAATGTCAACAGACACCAAATACGTCGGTGAAAGATCGAATATTTCATTACATTATGTACGTTCGGACCCTCACCGGTGTATGTTGACAATCAGTACATAGTTAATGTCGACATTCACCGGTGGAAGTCAGATAAATAAGGGTATTTAGCTAATATTTCGGACATACACCAAGCGACTATGTGAATGTTGACATTCTCCAGATTTCGGTACTTCACTGTTACATTTATTATATATATATATTTATATTTGTCAACGCTCTAGCGGTCGCAATTTTGGTTTGATAGTTACCAAACTCGATATTTAAAGGTTTTATGTACATAGACTGATCAAGTTCGTTAGTGGCTGAAATCTGAGTCGTGGGAGGGGGGGGGGAATTTGAAATATCTCTGTTGCCATACTTCGGATTAAAAAAATGTATAGAACCAATCTTATTGCAAATTAAATTTACTTATAAATATTGTTCTATACATTTATTCTCTATTTTAAATATTAACCGAAATATTTGCATTTTTCAGTTTTCAGCCTTTAGCAAGCCCCTACTTCTTGTTTTCAAGAGACCTTTATTATACGAGATAAATGCAGATATGATACGGTGCCCCCTCCCCTCTTAAGTTCTTGGACTACTAAAATTTGATTGATTGAGATAAAAATTAGTCTGATCCATTATAAATTACAGTACTAGATATAGTATATAGTTTTCAATAGAATTAATATGTTATATTCTGATATATTTCTGAAATTGTTTTTCTTTCTTGTGACAAGTTGGCACACCTGTTTGTTTACGTTTCAGGTGCTTCCTTTCTCGAGGTTTCTTATTATCGTTTCTATTTATTCACTTGATGTTGACGGTGCTATTGTGTTACCTGTATGTAGATATATCTATTGTTAAACATTAGGAGGGAAATCTGCTTAGTTTACGCAGCCCCTGCGTTATAGACTTTTCAGTTAGCCACGCGCCTAATCTTTATTTTTTCTGTTAAAAGGTCAATTCTTTTAATAAGTATCTAGGTACTTTGATGAAACTTTATTAAATAGACGCATAGCTATTTTTCCCTATTATATACAGAATTAATTGGCTTCCTTGTTGAGGCCTGATACCGGGCATGTCTCCTTGATACTCACATGATTGATGCGAGTTACATCGTATAAAAGATAGCAGATAATTATTGTTTAAACTATTTGTCAAATATAACGCAGTTTAATTTATTCGATTAGTTCAGCCCAATTATCAGTTTGTATTTTGATCAAGTTATTGGAGATATGAAGGCCATACGTTTTTGTATTATTCATCATCTCATGCTTTAGAATACTTCCTCATCTATAAATAAAGCAGAATATCCCTTAAGTATTCGTCTTGTGGCTAGAAATAAATTAAAAGCAGCGGTATTTAATTTTAATACGTAGAATATGCTAATAAAACTTTAGAAACCGAATAAATCAATATCAATTGTGAGTTTCTTTACTATTATGCAGTTTATATTAAGAATGTTTAAGGAGTGTGGGTGGGCATTCCGTACTTATTTACTGTAAAATATTAGAATTCCACTAAATGCCAATTGTTGTTTTAAGGAATTAT